>JARGYF010000147.1:0-172720 GCA_029203975.1 Mycena vitilis
AAACCCAAAGGGTGTGGAGGGAAACTGTCGCGGAGTCGACTGGGTTGTAGAGCAAATGATTAATTTGCCTACCAAGGTTTCCTTCGCAATTTTGCAGAGTCTTTACCGGCACTAAAACGCATTGATTAGGATACTTACGGCGGACGGGGTTCCAATTACACGAAGAAACGCGTACTCGAAGAATCCCCGTTGATTCAAGTGTACAGTCAATGCTGCAACAATATCGAACGGAATTTTCAGCTTACATCGTTCACCTCACGACATGCTGACCCAGACATGACAAAAACCCTTGCAAAAATGGCCAATCACTGCAAGGAACATGGCCCGAATGAACACCAGGCTGGCCGGAAAACAACCTATAGTGTACCAGATGTGATTGGACAAGGGATCGCAAAAATGGTCTCTCCTGAGCCAGATGAAGCTGGGGAGAACGAAGGAGACAACAGTGAGATGACATCTGTTGTGGAACCCGAAGATCTGCTTGTCGACACATAACATTGTTTTGATTTAAAATACAAGTGCACTAGATTAATAAAAATGTTCGGGACTAAGTAAGGAGTTCGGGCGAGCGCGAGACTTGGTTGGGGGAGTATTGGGGACCACAGAAGTGTTAGAATGTGAGGTGCTCGGCGTCGGTGATACTAACGGCGGCATCACCGGATTAGGAAACGGAATTGCCGGAAAAGGAGATACACTTGAAGTGTCTGTGCTCGTCGTTGCGGGCGCCGGCGTGAACGAGAGGGATAGCGAAGAGGGTATGGTTGGTGTGTTCGTTAAGCCCGTGCCGCGATATAAGGGCTTTGGCTGAGGTCGCAAGGTTACGGGTGTTTCGGGAGGTGTGGAAAATGGAGCGGGAAGCGCGAAGGTGCCGGCGGAAAATGTGAATGCTGGGGTTGGAGTCGATGATGAGGTGGGAGAGTTCTCGTTCCGTGGGTTTCGTCGTGCTGGCGTTGCTTTGGGTACATGCTTTGGGCATTTGCGATTTGACGCTATGTCAAGAATGTTAGAACAGATTCGGAATGGTGAATATGGAAAGACGCACAAATGTGACCATACTGGCCGCAGTTGCCGCATTGCCGCGGAGCCTTGGTCGACGAGCTGCTCAGATTGTGGGAATTCGAGGGACGAAGTGGAGTTGTAATCAGGTTTGGAGGAGGGGGAGGAGGGTGGTGCTGCCGAATGAGAGTGAGAACGGTGTCACCATCTGCTGAGACTCGGTGCCAGCGCGTCTCTTTTAGCAGATCATCGGAGGTCAGGATCTTGTTGAAGTGCGCGCAGTCGACGATGCGGTTCAGCACGTCGTCGGGCATGATGTAAGAAGCCCCAAAACTCCGCAAGTGTGCGCGGCCACGAAGCTCGAGCATGCGGGCGGTGCGGAAAGCCTGAAGGTCAGCCTTCAAGGCGAAATCCGCTGGCTCAGCCTTGTAATCTGCGATGCTGCTGCGTTTGGGCTGCGGCTTCGTCTTCGGGAGGTCGACGTGCGCAAAATCGATGAATTTGTCGGGGGTGCAAAGCTCGCAGCAGACATCGGCCGGGGCAACTTTACACCGCGTGCAGCCCCCCTGCAAATCCGGTCTGCACAGCAAGTGGTCAGAGGCTGTTTGTCTGGTTAGCAAATTCAGGCGCGAGAACGACGCAAACAACGCACTGGTGGTGTCGTTCCCGAAATAGATGGTTACCGGAAGGCGGAGGCAAGGAGCACCAGGCTGCCTTGTGGAGGCATTGATGAAGTCGTCGAGAGCCGGCTCGATCCGATCTGCTCCTTTTTTCTTAGTCTGCTTCTTCCACTGGGGGGTCGGGTGCGCGACAGCGTCGTATACAGCACGTCGATCGAGCTTGTACATCGCGCTGCTTGGCCCCACCGTCGTCGAGTTGGAGCCGATGTCCGGAGCAAGGTCTGCCGGAGCTGCGGAGTCCTCTGCAGCGGAAGTCGATGTAGACGGCGTAAGGGACGCAAAAGCGGCTGCAGATGGCGCCAATGGGACACCACCATCCGTGGGGCTTGGCGGCTGCTGCTCAGCGAGGTCGCCGGCGATAGCTGCGGCAGTAGGCGAGGGCGCTACAACTGGCACAGACACAGGTCTGTGCGTGTCTGCTGCAGCCGTAACTGCGATGCGCTTGGCGGGCGACTGCTCGAGGGCGTCCGCGGCTTCCTTTCTCTTCTTTGAAGACGCCGCTCGCTTCGCTGCACGGGCCTCAGCCTTCTCGATGTTTGCATCGAAACGCTTTGGCTCTACGAGGAAAAGACCGGTCGCCGTGAGGTTCAGAGCACGCGCAGCACGCCCGAGTCGTTGCCAGAGGGTGCACATGTCGCACGTCGAGCGCCACTGGATGACGAGGAGGATGTCGGGGAGATCGAGGCCCTGCGGAAGCAGGTTAGCGTCACGCATCAGTGTGTCATGTCGTGAGTACGTACCATTCCAAACGAGTCTGTGCAGCTCAGGCCCCAGATTTGGCCGGACTTCAATGCGTCGGATTCGAGGTCCTTGAATTCGGAGGACATCTCGGAATTAAACCACTTGATTTTGTGGCGGTACTCCGGGGGGAGACGGGCGCGTAGGAATTTTGCGGCCTCGATGGAATCAGCGATGCTGTCGAAGAAGATCAAGAACTTCGAGGGCAGCGGATCCCCGGGCTTCCAGTCCTCGGGGATCAAGAACGCGAGGTCCTTGTAGCTGCTCATCGAGTACTTCATTTCCCGTACGACCAAATGAATATTCGGTCGGTCATTAGAACGCCGAATGATCGTGCATTTCTTGGGTGAAACCTGCAAGTTATGCATAACATCGGAAAGTACAGCAGGGGGGAGGGTCGCAGATACAATCAGGAAGGGGATGTCGCGTGGGATGAGGAACCGCAAACGGCTGACGTGCTTGTACTCGGGCCGAAATCCCGCCCATGTACTAGCACAATGGCCCTCGTCCCAGACGAGGCTGATCAGACGCGACGTGAAATCCGGCTTCTTCCACAACCTCTCGAACCCTCCGTCCTGCTGCATCAGAGTTTCGACGTTGGTGGCGACGACACTGTATTTTCCGTCCTCGATGTCCTAAACGGTGTAAAGACGCGTCAGTTATGTAAATAACGCGTCGCGTAAGCGAAATAGACGCGTACCTGGAAGTTTCGAGGTGTTGCTGTCTCCCCAGTGATGGTTATCCCTTGAATATTCATGCCGGCCAGCTGCGCGACATTTTGTTGCCCAAGAATATTTAGCGGACTGATTACAAGCTGAATACCGCCGGTCCGGAAGAGAAGCGGCAGCCAGAAGGTAAGAGTTTTCCCAGAGCCTGTCGCCGCGATGCAAACGACGTCCCCGTCGCGCTTGAGAATAGCCTCGACGACCTTGATCTGCCAAAGGCAAGGGTGATACCCGAGGCGTTCGATGGCTTTGGCGCGGATTTCATCGAAGGAGTACTTCGGGGGGCCAGTGGGGGCTGCAGGCATTATGCTGGGGGGTTTGCGGGTCGAGAACGCGAGAATGAGAGACGCGTTGCCAGGAAGAAAAAAGCACGGAGTGCCAGCGGGTTTGCGGGGTCCTCTTGTGGCTATGTTGTTTACCAATATTTTCTTCCAGCCGCTGTGGAGAGGTTCATCCCCAACTTCAGTCACAGTCTTCGTCACATCACACTTCGGTCCAATTTTTTCCGTTGTCAATTTCTTGGATTCAGCAAAAACTACCGCTACTGAGACTGATGAACCTCGAAACCGCGGCTGGGTAGGAGACTGGGGTATCCGCGGATTTGAACCAAAGCCAATGAATCCACCGAGTCAATATAACCGAAGCTAATAAATCGGTCGAGTCAATATACCGCCGGAGTCAATAATCCAAAGCCAATGAATCCACCAAGTCAATGTACCGGAAGCTAATAAATCGGTCTAGTCAATATACCGCCAGAGTCAGCAATACCGCGCTGCGGTATTGCGCACGCTGAGTTCAACTCACTTTCCACATTCCACATTCCACCGCACTTGAACACTTGTAGCGCACAAAGTCATTCCAACTCAATCGGAATATCCACCGAGTCGAAATATCTTACGTCCTGTCCTGCATGTGCGGGTGACAACGCACACCAAAAATCTCACAATCACTGCTATTCAATGTCAATTAACACCTCTGTGCCTTCCTTATGCTCTACTACGGGTGACTTCGGGTTAAGCCGATCCGGCAGTTCGACTATATTCTAACCAAGTCACCCTTGCGCGGATGTGCGCGGCTGAGCTCATTCAAGCGAAAACACATTCAATTCAGCTCCGTTGAACACTCACATCGCCTAGCTGACTCCAGCGGCAAGCCCGCACGCCCAATCGGTCACCGCACCACCGGATTTCGCCCGCCAAGTCCAACCGTCCACCCAATCGCCTCCGCGCCACGAAATTTCTGATTCGCAGCGGTCGGTTACACCCTCTCGCGTCTCCCGTCGGATATCTGCACCAAGTCCTATGCCTCACGAATATTCCACCGCCTCTGCGAAATGCAGGTCGGAATCAACTCGGGAGCCAATCCGGGGTATCCGCGGATTTGAACCAAAGCCAATGAATCCACCGAGTCAATATAACCGAAGCTAATAAATCGGTCGAGTCAATATACCGCCGGAGTCAATAATCCAAAGCCAATGAATCCACCAAGTCAATGTACCGGAAGCTAATAAATCGGTCTAGTCAATATACCGCCAGAGTCAGCAATACCGCGCTGCGGTATTGCGCACGCTGAGTTCAACTCACTTTCCACATTCCACATTCCACCGCACTTGAACACTTGTAGCGCACAAAGTCATTCCAACTCAATCGGAATATCCACCGAGTCGAAATATCTTACGTCCTGTCCTGCATGTGCGGGTGACAACGCACACCAAAAATCTCACAATCACTGCTATTCAATGTCAATTAACACCTCTGTGCCTTCCTTATGCTCTACTACGGGTGACTTCGGGTTAAGCCGATCCGGCAGTTCGACTATATTCTAACCAAGTCACCCTTGCGCGGATGTGCGCGGCTGAGCTCATTCAAGCGAAAACACATTCAATTCAGCTCCGTTGAACACTCACATCGCCTAGCTGACTCCAGCGGCAAGCCCGCACGCCCAATCGGTCACCGCACCACCGGATTTCGCCCGCCAAGTCCAACCGTCCACCCAATCGCCTCCGCGCCACGAAATTTCTGATTCGCAGCGGTCGGTTACACCCTCTCGCGTCTCCCGTCGGATATCTGCACCAAGTCCTATGCCTCACGAATATTCCACCGCCTCTGCGAAATGCAGGTCGGAATCAACTCGGGAGCCAATCCGGGGTATCCGCGGATTTGAACCAAAGCCAATGAATCCACCGAGTCAATATAACCGAAGCTAATAAATCGGTCGAGTCAATATACCGCCGGAGTCAATAATCCAAAGCCAATGAATCCACCAAGTCAATGTACCGGAAGCTAATAAATCGGTCTAGTCAATATACCGCCAGAGTCAGCAATACCGCGCTGCGGTATTGCGCACGCTGAGTTCAACTCACTTTCCACATTCCACATTCCACCGCACTTGAACACTTGTAGCGCACAAAGTCATTCCAACTCAATCGGAATATCCACCGAGTCGAAATATCTTACGTCCTGTCCTGCATGTGCGGGTGACAACGCACACCAAAAATCTCACAATCACTGCTATTCAATGTCAATTAACACCTCTGTGCCTTCCTTATGCTCTACTACGGGTGACTTCGGGTTAAGCCGATCCGGCAGTTCGACTATATTCTAACCAAGTCACCCTTGCGCGGATGTGCGCGGCTGAGCTCATTCAAGCGAAAACACATTCAATTCAGCTCCGTTGAACACTCACATCGCCTAGCTGACTCCAGCGGCAAGCCCGCACGCCCAATCGGTCACCGCACCACCGGATTTCGCCCGCCAAGTCCAACCGTCCACCCAATCGCCTCCGCGCCACGAAATTTCTGATTCGCAGCGGTCGGTTACACCCTCTCGCATCCTCACCCCTATTTTATCTCTCACTTATAATCTATTCACATTTCGAAGGTATAATCTCAGTTGTATTCATAAGTCGCAAATCTTCCGGAAACAGTTCAAGTCCTCTTGCACACAAAATCTTGTCCATATTGAATGCGTCGCCACGCATCCACACGAAGCCCACCCCATGCATGTAGGCTTCAACCAGAAGTGCCCGATGTTTTCGGGCTTGAAGCGCGCGTCTGCCACCGGTGTCTGTATGGTCAAACTACGAACGCAGCTGATGAATACCCGAGTAAATGAAGTTGAGAAAATTGGTCCCCTGTCAAATCTTGCACAAAAAGAAGTAAGGGCCCACATATTGGGATCGGACTCACCGAATCCACGGTTCGTAAGTCTTGTAAATGCCTGCAACATGTTAGACAACAAGTTTCATACACGGCAAATATCGTTGGACGTACCAGCTAAATGTTATGGCTCAACAACACGCCAGTGGAAGACATTCCTAGGAATGCCTTCACAGGGCACATTGTGTTCCACGCAACCGACCTCAGATGTCTCTGCGAGCAGCCTTGCAGTCAATAGACGATGTTCGTCACTCCAAGTGAGCCCACCATGAGCAGTTGCATCTTGATAATATGGTCGGCAGCTAATGTATTTTGACGGTGAACCCACTCAAGGGTTTTTGCATGTCGATCGACGCATCGCTCTTTTCATCCCAACAGATGCCGACGATGTCCCTCATCCATAGCTAGACGGCCAACGTCGTCCCAAACTCCAATGGTCCGCAAAGGGAATCGCAACACCCTGCAGGTGTGAACGAAGAAAGCTGACCAGATGTCGGATATTACACACAAACGACGAGGGACAGAGCGTCGAGACGTGGCCGTAGTTGGTGGCATATTCAGTACATACGAGCAGTCAGAGCATCTGATACTAGTTCAATGATAGGATGCCGCTACCAAGTTGGAGACGCAACACATTGTCGTAACTGATGGTAGGCAGCGGCACGGGATGTGATCACAGGAGCATAAGAAGACATCGCCAAGATACAGCGTATAAAGCGGGCAAGGAATGGCACAAAAGACTTGTACTGTCCACGGCGAGAGCAAAAGAAAAGAGAGTCGCAATATTCCCACGCCGATATCAACAGTAGATACGTCAATTCCAGCGGCGAGGCGCCCAAAAGCTTTAGAATTGAGTCTTCGTAGAGCAGGATTCTTGAGAAAAGCTGTTCCACAGCTGGACCTCGTAGGAAAAGACCAGGAACTGCCGCTGAAGAGCCCCAGAAGTTGAGAGCAGCCAGGAGACGGCGAGATGTGCGCGAACGAGATGGTGGTAGGAAGAACGAACGAAAGAGCCGTTGACGTGGCAGAAGCGGATCAGCCCCGAGGTTCTTGCAAAAATAAAGCACCGCCGGCGTCCTGAAAAGGAAGGGCAAAGGTTAATTGTTACGTCCCATGTGTATGACGGCTTCCAGACATTCAAGCCGTGTTGAGCTTTGCAGATAATTCAAAATCGTAAGTGGACACGACATACAAAGATATCGGAATTGTTCAACCGGGTCCGTAATCGAGCGCGCTCCAAGAGAACCTATTACCGGGAGGCGCAGACCGGAATGCACCTGGCTCGAGAGTCGTAATGATTGGGGTCGCACGGGAGATGTACATGGTGCCGCTGCTAGTAATTAGTGTCCAAGAAGCAGTCCATACAATGCGGGACGCACCAGATTGCGACCATACAAGAGGTTCGAGAGGTCACCCAACGCGAGCGTGGAGTATCATTCGAACTCCCCGACAGATGAGCGCGCCGGCAGCTCGATGCAAAGAAAACAGCGGGCTCTATATCAATCAACAGGTTAATAAGGAGTGAAGATTGAAGGAGTTCGAGGACAGGAAAGCCTCACTTGAAATAACGATTTGTGCCCATCAGCACTCGAACTTGCTGGTTTCCGCAAAAGCTGTCGGAAGAAAAGAGTGCGCTTCGCACTTGAGATAAGTTGTCCCAGAAAAGCAGAGGAGCGAAACAGGGATATGACGGGGATATGAGAATGACGCACCTCAAAAGATATGCCCGGAGGAACTGCGTGTATCGGCGTCGGAGATGCAGCTCCAATACATGGAGCCGAGCTGGATAGATAGAAATCAGGGTATGTAGATGCCCTACCATGTTGCGAGCACACCAACACATTCCGCAGCGCCGGGACGAAAGAGCAACACGCCAAGGCGTGCGCAAACGTTGCTGCGTCGAACAGGTGAAGGAGCGAATGGCGTACATGCGCTGGATGCGAGGCTTTGCCAGGCTAAATCGACGAGGGTGCACGATAAGCGAGCTGAAACAGAAGTAAGTGCGAGCGAGTCAATTCAAGGGAGTTAGGGTTACAGCGATGTGCAGAGAAATGGAAACAGCATCGGCTGGCGAGGGGGGTATGGACAGCCGACGTACCTGCACAGGTTAAACCCCCGTATGCTATAATCTTCGCTTAGGGCGATTCGATGTCCCCCCACAACGGATCCCATCGAAGGCAGTCAAGAAAGCACGACGGCACCCGACATTCGGGACAGCATCACTCCCTTGCAATTCGTGAGTACATAGCAAAGAGATATGATACAGTGATAAAACTCACCCAGACGTGTATCTGCAGTTCAGTTCTGCCGTTATTAGCACGTCGTCGTCTTGCAGGATGCAGCACAGACGAGGGTCAACTTAAATGAAGTACGAGGAATGGCGGAAGATGAGGGGGAGAAAAGCTGCGCAACTCGGACTCCCGCCTTTTTCAACGGTAGGGCAGATGAACGTCCCATCGATGGCGTGCCCAGTCGCTAGAATTTATCGAACCTGGGATTGATTTGATGGGCGAAACGCAGGCTGTCATGAAGAGTTAGTGACGATGAGAAGCAAATCTAAGCAGTCAGGGGACGCATCTGCGCAATAGGAATCTCCGTAGGTCGGATTTTGAGGAGAGGCCACGGATCCGGCGCCCTTCACAGGAGCGGAATACATCCGCCTCGCTTGCATCTCACGATTGAGCATTGGAAAAGCTGCGCCAACTCATCAAGCTGACCCGTTTCCGAATGGAAGCGGCGCCGAGCTCAATGGGTATAGAGCGGCAATGCCACTGTAAGCAGCGAGGGAGCCGCGGGTCGGACAATCTGGGGATGCGGGAAATTCATCGATGAGAGCAACGCACGTCACGAAGAAGTTGTACGCACCAGGCCGCCATCTCCCACACTGTGATCAGCCAACGCGTCCAAAATAGTTTGTCTAGTCCAGGATAACGATGCCTGCGCTGTCGTCCGTGCCAATGGAGCGGGCTAACACGAGAACGACGCGTCGGGAGTGCGAGTGCGTGGAATGTTGGAAGTACAGGGCCGCGTGTCTGGAAGGCCAAGCTCAGCAGCAAACAAAAAAGCAGCAATGATGGCTGGGAAGAGGCAATTAGGTCGGCGCCAGGGGGCAACAACGGGTCGTACTGTGAACGACGCCGGGGTCGATGGTGGAAGACGGAAGCAAGAGAGATTGATGTGATCAACACCGCCACGCTGTCTCTTCACTCCACGGCTCGGCCACGGAGATTCAAGCCTCTGTTCGTTCGCCGACTCTACGCCCAAATCACCGGGCCGCCGCGACTCGGGCGCTAAGCTGTGCTTGGATGCATATATGACCACGCAGGTCCGCGCAACAATCTTTCCACTGTCTCGAGACCAGCTTGCATTCTCTCTCCCTTGTCTTCCATTCAAGCGCGTCCTTTCAATTTCTCCGATGCGTCGCTCTGGTCAAAGGACTACTACCTTCGTGCCAACCTTCGATATTCCGACACAGTACAATTATACTCCCTCCTCCGCTGGTTCATCGTGTCGTAGCGTCACCTACTATATCCTCCTTCCCGCTGTAACGCCTGAGGTGGCCAAGCCCGTGCGTGGTCGAGCTGCAGGTTAATCCAAGGCTAATCCCAACGTTCGATGCGTTCGGTTCGATTTTCCCTTTACGTTCCCCTCCTCCATTTGCCTCTCGGCTCCCTTTGCCTCTCAGCTCCTTCCCTCTCTCTGCCTCTATCTCCGCCGTACCCCTCCTCTCCTCTGCTAGGTTTCCCTCTAAAATGCACCTCACAAACACTCCCAATTCGTGGGTCAATGCCGCGCCGCGCGCGTTTCGTGCACGATACATTGAGTGGCAATTTACCAGTGCGTTCATTTTGCTCGGCGTCTGAGTATAGCTGCTCTCCTCGATAACATGCTTTAGTTCAGGCCGCTGGTTCAGGCAGCTTTGCTGAAGGTGCGTCTTAGTTGCTCGCGGACGTGCCACCGACATTATAATAGGTCAAGAATACCTTACCGCTGCTACGAAACCCGCAAATTAACACGCCGCATGGTTCTTGTCGGTCTCAATGGCAGATGCGTCCCAAATTCCTGCTTCATGTAACTTATCTACTCCGCAGGTTCTCTCATTTTTTTTTAACTGTCCAGGTTCTCTCTTTTTTTCTTTCTGCTCCACCGTCCAACGACGTCTCGCTTTCGGAACACTCCTGTGTTGCAACATCTTCATCTCCTCCACGCATCCGTGTCGATGCCGGTTGGCGTTCCTGGTAAGGCTAGCAAAATGTGCGGAACGTGCGCAACTCTCTCTGATGCTCACGACAACCACCGATTTGGGAAGCGTTTCTCCACAGACCCTTTAAGCGTGGCGATGCTTGAATTCTCGCAGTTCTCCTCACTCTGCGCTCTGTGTCGGTTCACAACTCATCCCCTTTTCGTTTGGCTCCCTCAAACGTCTCTAGAAGGATCCCAGCACAATGCCCCTGGTCATTTCGTCTGAGCGGTTTACTGAGGATCGCAACGACCGACACGGAATTTTTGGCAGGGGGATGCGAACCTAATCAGGAGAGAAGCGCAATAATTGAGGGGAAGGGGAAATGAGAATTCAACCCAACGCAATGTTTCGCCATGTAAGTACCGCTTCCCGAAATGGATTCCTCCACGCTAGAAATGGATGCTGCCACGCCCCACCGCCCCCGTACTTCCAAAGGCGCAGCATCTGTCTCAGATTATCAATATAACCCAGCGCTGCCAAATCTCCCCTCGTTTTCAATGAGGGTTTGGTGAGCATGGAGCGCATATATCATCCTGCGACTCCCAAGTCCTACCAGCTGCGTTGTGCGAATCATTGTTTATAAAGTTTCAAACTCTGATGCCTGTTCTAATCGCAGCTGATGTGGCGAACACGGATCACCAAGAACCGCGACCGAAATTCCGGCTCAATGACCAATCTCAGCTGGCCCTCTGCAGAGCATTTCCAGCCACGACGTACTCCTAAGCTCTCTGAAAACAAGAAGACAACGCTTCACAGTCCCGGACAATCCGTCAAGCTTTTCCGATTTGTATGTATGTTCAGCCCCAGCGTCTCCGCTTGTATCCGGTGTCACTTCCGCCTACTGCATACACTGCGTCTCATTGCTCATGTTACGTGCCCTTCCTTTCATAATCTGAGTCCATTTCGTTGACTCTTTCGTTTAAAGTTATCCAAAGCTGCAGATATGCAAATCTATCCACGCTTGAACTAGTCTTGGATTCGGATGGAGTCCAGTACGTCGACTATGCTCACGCCCAAGTCCCAGCTTGATGCATCATCATTTCTCCTCGACGGACTGTGCGCTTTCGTAACAAAAGCACCACAGCGCTTGATTTGGTATGTCCAGGAGTTTGTTTGGCCGGCCCAGGTTGGCTGCTGTTACGATGGTGTACGCTGGCTGGCAAATCGAGTGGGGTTAGGCTACCTCAAACTCAAACCTACCTCATAAACACAGTGAGTCGAAATAACTGTGAAGCGATCGGAATCGTTGCTCATCTGCGCAATTTCCACAGAAATTCTGGACCATATACGAAAGACTGGTGATTCACCCGGAATAGGCGATCCTTCAACTGCCAGGAACAATCCAGGGACAATCTCGGGCTGACGAGATGATTGCGGAAGATCTGACTCCGGTGTGTCGCTAGAGCGCGGTGTCTATTGGGTTGACATGTACATTTTGATTGAGGTCAGGATTCCCAAATTCGAGGAAGCCAAAAACACGACGAAGCCTTGGCTGTCTATTGAGACCACCTTACCGGCTCGCTTCGACAGCAGCTGTGCGCGTAATACATTGCACGACCTGACTGTACGCCGACCACACACGAACACAGCACGAAAGGAATCGTATTATCGTCACGGCATCATCGGATATAAGCATGTCGAGTTCTAGATTTACCCAGCAGCTCGCGGCGGCCCATCCAGATGGCAGAAACTCTCCCACCAAAACCTCCGAGCGCCCATCACAATTTCGAGGTTTCTCCTTTTGTGGCCGAAGTGGCACATGGTCCATGATCGCATTGCGATATCGCAAGTCGTTCTCATCCCCGCAAAAATTGACGTGACTGGTGGATTGAGCGCGCACGAAGACTTGCACGACGCGCGCGATACCATTCGCTTGAAACTCCGGCTTATAGCCAGACTCGAATCGCAAGAGAGATCTAGATTCGCTGAGCGAATGTTTTCTTGTGAAAATAAGTACGGTACATCGCAAATATGATTAAGCTACGGGCAAGAAGGATGGGTATTAGAGTATCTGCGAGCATTCATGTATGTACCAGTGTTGTTGAGTAGGTGTGGATAATATATGTAGGTACCAGAGCAACGGGAGAGGAGAGACACAAAAAGACGAAAAGAAATAGAAGAAACAACGAGCCTCTTCGCACGGGCTACACCCTCATCCCGCCGCTCCGCCCACCCCCAACCCGACCATGCTCATATTCATGCTCATAGGATCCAGGAGACCCAGGTCCGCGTCCAGGCCCATGCCCAGCGCCGAACTCTCGTGCGTGTGCGTGTGCGTCATCGAGCCCATCCCGCCGAACGCCGAGGAAGGCATCGTCTCCGCGAAGTGGTACGCCAGCGGCATAGGCTGGTACGCGAGCGAATACTGCGATACCGGGGAGCCCTCGAGCTGCTGCTGCGTCTCGCCCGGGTGTTGGTGGTGATGCGGGTGCGGGTGCGGATGCGGATGCTGCTGCGTATGGTGGTAGCCCTGCGAATCCTCCTGATACCCCAGCTCCGGCGAATCCCCCTGCTCGATATGCTGCTGCGGGTGGTGAGCCTGATATGCGCCCGCCTGCGCTTGCGCCTGGTCCATGCTCATACCCTCCATATACGTCTGCTGGGGATACCCGTCCATCATCTCTGTACTCAGCGCCATGGAATCCATGCCCATCTCGAGCGCGTGCGGCGGCGCCTGGTGGGGATGCCCCTGGGGATATGCGTAGGGCCCGAGATACCCCTGCGCCTGCTGTTGCTGATGCAGCTGCTGAAGATGATATCGCTCCTCCTCGATACGACGCTCCTGCTCCTGCCGCTGATGGAAGAAATGCGCCTGCGCCTGCTCCGCCTGCTGCTGCTGGTGGTGGTACGCAGCCATCTCTGCCTCCGCCTGAGCCTGCTCGAGCGCCTGTCGCAACTGCGCCGCCTGATGCCGACGCATCACGCCCGCGTACGCCGCCCGCGCTCCCGCCGCCCCGAGCCCCATCGATCCCACCGCCATAGCCGAGCCCATGCCCAGCGGCGACACGATCGGCGGCGAAATGCTGTTCACCCGCGTGCTGGTGGGGCTCGTGCTCTCGCTCCCGCTGGTCGCGGCCGTCATCGTTGAGGACGAGCGCTGAAGCCCGCGAGACGAGGCCGTTCGTCGTGGTCGGCCGCTCCCGCTCGCGCTCGCGCTCTGCGGACCCGCCTCGAAGTAGGGAGGGTGGTAAGCCGGCGCGGGACGAGGAGGGGCGCTGTGCGGAAGCGCTGTCGTCGTTACAGAGCTCCATGACGGAGAGGCGGCGGCTCTGGGGACGGGACTCGCTGCCGTACTCGTACCCCCCGCCGCCGCCGTCGCCGTCGTCTGGATACGCGCCATACGGCCCATCCGGGCCGCCGAGCGTGCGCTTGCGCGGGTTCCCCCCAAAGGCGGCTCCTCCCCCAGCGCTGAAGCCAAAGCCGGCGGGCTGTTCGGGCGGGCTGAACGAGAACGGCGAGTCGTCGACGGGGGCGGCGGCGGCGGCGGCGAGTTTGCCGGGGGCAGTTCCTGGGCGGACGCTCCATGCATCGCCCCATTCCCAATCGCCTGTGGAGGGGCGCCGTAGTGTGAGTGTATTGGGTAGGAGTATGCTCCCGCTTGTCCCGGGGGCGGGGAGGCCGTGCCCTGAGGATGGACGAAAGGCTGCGGCGGAGACGACCGCTGAGAGTGGTGGGAGCCGCGCGCCATGGCCTGTGGACGGGCGGGAGCCGCTGCCGCTGGAAAAGGGGGCGGAAAATCCGTTGCTGGAGCTTGGAAACGAGCTGCCGGAGGGAAATATGCCGGCGTTGGCTGCTGAAAAGGCGCCGTTCCCTGATGAAAAGGGCCGGCCTGACGAAAAGCTCCCGGAGGGGATACGGTGGTGGGCAAACCCGGGTCCGTCGACGGCGGGCGTTGGAGGGGAAGGGGTGTGTGCCGGTGGGGAACGTCGGACGCCGAATTGAGATCTAGAAAAGTGAAAGTGATTAGTATCGAAACAAAGAGACGGATTGAAGGGATTAGAAGGGACAGGCAAAATCGGGGACGACGAATCAGCTCAGTAACACCCCAGAAACAACCCGCGGACGCCGATAAGGCAAAGCAGCCACGATGAAGGAATAGCAGATTGAAAATTCGCCCCGTCCCAAAAAGGAAATCGAATATCGCAAATGCAAAACACAAGGGCAAGACGCTGCGGCCGGGCAACGCAGCAGCACCAAGATGAAGATGTAATGAAATAGCGGCCCAGCGCGCAAGAGCATAGAGGCGACAATAAAGAGAGGGAAGTCATATGTACTGGAGTGGAAGACACCAGAACTGCCTCGGGAAGATGAAAGAGACGGGCGAACGCGCGGGGAAGGATATTAGGAAGGAACGAGTCAGAGCACCAGCACGACCGTTTCCGAGGAAGCAGCGAATAGCTCCGCCTCGTCCAAGTACGACGACGACCGCAAAGCGTGCAAGTATTGCGGTCGCTGACACGCAGCCCGAGAAGGTGGCAGCGCAAGCACGCCTCCGAACGTGATGAGCTCGACCGAGAGCGGGACTGCGCGCTGGCAGCACGACACCTCGCGGAAAGACCACCGCGACGAGAGAAACATAACGAACGAAGCAGAGGCGCAGAAACCGGAGCGCGCCAACGACCACATTGCGGTCATCCGAATGTCCGCGACTTGAGCCAGAACAAGAAAACGGCGAGATCACGCAGATCAGCCTGAGCGCGGTCGCCCCCATCCAGGCGCACGGATTCCCAGCGCGCCAATAGAAAATCCCCGAATCCAAATAAGAACAAAGAAGAACGAGCGCGGACGCGATTCGCGACACGTCCCGCGAGAGGCGGCCCGCCGCATCGTGATCGTCTCCCAGAGGACAAAGAAAGGGCGAACAAAGCGCGCGCCACAGAGCAAGCGCAGAGGCGAAAGCAAGCGCAGAGGCGAAAGGGATCCCCACCACGCAGCGCCACCACGCAGCGCCACCACGCAGCGCCAATAGAAAGTCCCCGACACAAAAAAAGAAAAAGAAAAAGAAAAGAAACCCACCCCGCGCCTCGAAAGGATTCGCCCCTCCCACCGCTGTGTAAGGTGTTGCCGATAGTGCCGCCGATGGTGCCGCTTGCGCTTGCGCCGGGGACGAGAAAGGACTGGCCCGCCCTATCCCTATCCCTGTCTCGGTCGCCTTGCCCATCCCTGTCTCGGTCCCGGTCTCGGTCTCGGTCTCGAAATCCCCCGTCGCCGCCCCCGTCAGCGCCGAGGCGAAATCCCCCGCCGTCGTCGTGGTTACGAAAGGAATTGCCGCTGCTGTGGGCGAGGGCGGGCGCGGGGGCGGGTGCGAGGCTGCTGCTGAGCGTGGGGATGACGTTGCTGAGCGTGGGGATGACGTTCGGCACGGCGTTCGCGACGGCGTTGGCGTTGGCGTTGTTGCCGTTGTTGCCGTTGCCGTTGTTGTTGTTGCTGAGAGACGAGTTGGCGTTGTTGTCCCCCCGAAAGGAACGGGAATGCGAACGGGCGGGCGCGCGAAAGGACGCGGGGCGCGGGTGCGGGTGCGGGTGCGGGTGCGGGGGGCGGTGGGGCGGCGGCTGCGAAAGAGAGGAGATTAGGGGTAGGATAGGCGTGGGAAGTGGGAAGGAAGTGGGAAGGGAAAGGGAGAAGGGGAGAAGGGAGAGCGGCGGGGGAAGAAAAGGCAAGCGGGGGAATATCGGGGACGGGGACGAGGTTAATCCGCATTCGTCTGCTCGTTCCCTTGAGGAACAGCTGGACGACAAGGAAGCGAAGGACGGACGCGAGGCGACGCCACTCCGTCTCCCAATGTCAAGAACGACCAGACGGCGCAGCGGCAAGAACGACCAGACGGCGCAGCGCAAGCCACTCAATGTCGCTCGAGCACGCTCAAAGAAAGAAAAAAGCAAACCACGAAGCGGAAAAGAAAACCCACCTCGTCCATATCGACATCGACATCCACATCCATGTACCCCTCGTACCCCGTCGACGTCCCCGGGCGCTGCGCCATCGGCGCCCCCATCCCCATCCCCATCCCCGGGCCCATCAGCGCATGCCCCTCCTCCACCGGCTCGCGCTTCACCCCGCCCGCCGCCGCTCTAGCGCGCTTCGTGCTCGGGCGCCGCCCGCCCGCCATCCCCACCCCGCGCGGCGGCGAGCCCGCTTTTACCCCCGCGTCGGTCGGCGACGTAGCGGATGCGGAGGCGGAGGCGGGGAGGGGCGCGCCGCCGGTCATGCTGGCGTGCAGGCTCGTGAGCTCGCGCATCATGGCCTCGTTCTGCGCGGCCTTGTCCGCGTGCACGGTCTGTGCGTGCTGGCGCAGGTTGTCGAGGCGCGAGAACTGCTTGGAGCAGTGGCAGGTGAAGGGGCGCTCGCCGGTGTGTTTCCTGCGTGGGAGGAAGAGAAGGAAGTTAGCATGGGGGATGTATGCGCGGCAAAGCAAAGAAGGTGGGGAATGAAAAGGGAAGTGGAGTGTATGCGTCAAAAGGGAATAGAATGTAGGTAGGCAGGAAGGCGAGTAAGAAGATTGGGTGAAGAAAATAGGAGGACGTCGCGACCAGACGCGACTGACGCGCGCCCGCGGAGAAACGAGTGGATTCGAGTGGATAGGAAATTCGGGATAGGAGGCGAATAAAGATGGTGGGACAGGCGTCTAGGTGGTTAGGTGGGAACAGAACGGGAACAGAAACGAGGATGGGTTAGCAAGAGGATGCGAGGAAGGGTAGGGGACTAGGAGGTAGCGAGCGCGTAGCAGAATTGAAGAAGTGAATGGAAGTAGGCAATCTTGTTGCGACTGGGGATACGTGGTGAAAGAATGCGGAGCGACTCGTAGATGGAAAGAAAGCGAGTGCGGATGTAGCGGTAGAGGAGAATTGAAGTGGGGAAAGTGGTGATGAAATCGGCATAAAAGTAGCAAGCAAGATTGCAAAGGGCGAAGTGAAGTCGCCTGGTCGCCATAGAAAAGAGAATCTAACCCAAAAAAAATGCACAAAACCAAAGAAAAGGCGACTGACCGAATATGCCTCGCCAAATGCTCACTCCGACTGAACACCATCCTGCACTCCCCATACCCCCGGCACTGGAACGTCTTCGCCGGCGCCGGCCTATACCGCTTCCCCACACCGCCGCCCCCGGGCGCACCACCCCCGACGAGCGCCGCGGTCGCATTGCTCGCGGCGTTGCTGGGCGGCGGCACGCCGAGCGCCCCCAGCCCGCCCGCGTCCACCAGCGTCATCCCGCTCCCGCCCGTGTCGTCCTCCCCCTCCGCGTCCACATCCACGTCCACGTCGTCGTACCCTCCAGCGTCCATCGTCGTCGTCGTCGTCGTCGGTCGTCGGTCGCCTAAAGCCTCAAAGCCAGTCGTCGAAACACAAAGCCCGGCACCCGAGTCGGATGCAAGATCGCAGTCACAGCGAGTGTGAGGAACGAGAACGAGTCGAGCGGGGAAAGGTGGGTGCCTGATCCTCAAGCGCACAGCTTGAGATGGGAAGCGAAGGGATATAATCAGGCACGGCGGAGTCTGAATTCGCTCTTGCCGGCACTTCAAATCGTGACACACCCATCAAATCGCCGCCGTAAATATTTCACCTACCCCTGATGGGTCCTGGCCGCCCCGCGTGGCCCGTTGCCATCTCGCACCTCTTATCCTCTCTTATCTGCCCGCCCAAAAACTATCAACCGGGGAATCGCCGTCTGCGCTTTTCCTCGTGACGCGCTGGCGCTGGGGCCCGACTGGTTGCCGAGCATGAATTACGTGGACTCGGACGTGGTCGCCACAATTCGCGTCCCTCCCGCTGCGATGTGTATCAAGTCTTCTTGCGTGCTGCGTTATTACTTGGACTTTACTCACTCCGGAAAAAAAGAAGTTTCGGCGCTTCTGAAAACGTTACTGATACTTAAAGTATCAGCGTCGGATCAGCGGGCCGGGCCGTGCCGGGCTTCCGGTCCTGATACTCAAAGTATCGGTAACGTTTTCGGGCGACCCGAAACTTCTTTTTTTCCGGAGTGACTTGGACTTTGCTGGGACTCTGGCTTCCACTGGGACGTCTGACTACACGCCCTCTGCATCCTCCGACAAATCCCGGGCTTCTACAGTTCAAAAACCGCTCTCAGACGTTTTTTGAATGCCGTCCAACCTTGACCGCCTCTTCTTTACTCTTCTTCGTGCAAAGTTCTTTACTCTTCTTCGTGCAAAGCGATGTGAACCTGTGAACGCCGCTCAGACACCCCAACGTCGTCTTCCTTCTTCTCCGTTCAAATTTTAAGATCTTCTCTGTTCAAAAAAGATCTCGCAGATTTGAATGCCGCACAGACACCGCTCCTCGCTTCCAACAGAACCTAGATCGTTAACGCGTTCAGGAAACAGAAACAATCCCTGCGAATCCCTTTCTAACAGCTCCGATTTCTTTGGCTCACCCCTCCGTCCGTCGTAATTAATCCGTTCCACTCGTGAGTATCCGAACTTCAACTCACGTTCCTGAAAATATTCATCCACACTGCACCTCGCTCGGCCCCCGCCGCGCCCGAGCCAAACATTAATCCCCGTCGCCGCCCCTCATCTCCTCATCCTTCATCCTGCTTCGAATTCATACTCAGCTGATCATCTCCCCATCTCCTCATCTCCTCATCTCCTCATCTCCGGTTCAGCCTCCGCACCGGCGTTTGCGCGCATCCAATGGGATCTTAGACTATTCAATCTCAACGTCTCTCAGTTTAAACTTCATACACGTTCCTCTTCCGTTCATTCCAGAGTTTTGACCATTCATTCCAGAGTTTTGACCGTTCTGGTTTAACGTTTAACAAGGGGAGAGAAATTTGAACCCGGATTTGGAGGTGTGTACAAATCAAATGTTGTCGTTCATTCGTTTGCTTGGTCTCTGTCTTCCACTGGGGCGTCTGACTACACGCACCTCTGCATCCTCCGACAAATCTCGGGCTTCTACAGTCCAAAAAATGCTCTCAGACGTTTTTTGAATGCCGTCCAACCTTCGGAATCGCTTCTTCGTGCAAAGCGAACCTGTGAACGCCGCATAGACACCCCAACGTCTTCTTAAGATCTTCTCTGTTCAAAAAAAATCTCGCAGACTCCTTTGAATGCCGCACAGACACCGACGCAAGGCTTCTCCTCGCTTCCAACGGAACCTAGAACCTAGAACGCGTTCAGGATACAATCCCTGCGAATCCCTTCCCAACAGCTCCGATTTCTTTGGCTCACCCCTCCGTCCGTCATAATTAATCCGTTCCACAGTCCACTCATCCGAACTCCAACTCACGTTCCTGAAAATATTCATCCACACTGCACCTCGCTCGGCCTCCGCCGCTCCCGAGCCAAATATTAATCCCCGTCGCCGCCCCTCATCTCCTCATCCTTCTTCCTTCTTCCTTCTTCACACTCAGCTGATCATCTCCTCATCTCCTCATATCCGTTTCAGCCTCATCTCCGGTTCAGCCACGAACGCCCCCGCCCCACCGGCGTTTGCGCGCATCCAGATTCCAATGGGATCTATTCAATCTCAACGTCTCTCAGTTTAACCTTTATACACGCGTCTCTCAGTTTAACCTTTATACACGTTCCTCTGGCCGTTCATTCCACAATCTCGACCGTTCTGGTTTAACAAGGGGAGAGAAATTTAAACCCGGATTTGGAGGTGTGTACGAATCAAATGGGCGTCGCCTTCGCCTTCGCCTTCGTTTCTTCGTTCTGCGTTCTTCGTTCTTCGTTCTTCGTCCTTCCTTCGTTCCTCGTTCTGCGTTAAGTTCTGCGTTCTTCGCTCTTCGTGCGGGCTGTCAGCGGGCCGGGCCGGGCTTGTCTTGTGACGCTCTCCAAAAGGAATTAGTATTACACCCTCAATAAAATCGCATTATACGCCGGCTGATTCACTTCTCTTCAAACTCGATGCCCAACGGTCCGTGCCCCAACGAGACGGTTCGCGGGTCTCGAATATCGACTCGAATCCCGTCTCCGTCTCCGATGTACACCCATGAATATTATAATATTATAACATGGAGTCTGGACACAGAAGAAGCTCAATGCGCCGTTTATGCGCGCCGTTCACTCACTCTGCCCGACTCGGACTTCCCCACTCATTTCTTTATTCTTTATTCTTTATTTAATCTTCCCCACCCCCATTTCTGTATTTAATTCCGATCCCGATCAAGGCGTTCACCTTTGAGCTTCGCGTCCGCTTGAATCCCGGTTGAACGTGAGGATAGCTTGAGACTGAGGCTAAGGATGAGTGGGAGGGCAAGGCTAAGGATGTGTGGGAGCCTGGGAGGGTAACTCGACTTCGACTTCGGGGCCTAGGTGCCGTCCTCCAATCGACGGAAATGCTCGGCACCCTTGTTCGAGGCAGGTATTGAGTTCAATTGTTTGTTTAGCTGTCCCCACGAATTAATATTCTGACTATGCATATGCGCTTTCGAATCGTATCAGGTCGTCCAGCGTGTATCTGAATCTTGCGAGGAATTCAAGCGCAAGCGCCGCGGAACGACGAATTCAACGCCGGTGAATCTAATCCAACACGTGCATCTCATGATCAGCCCCGCGTCGTTCTCGGATCCGCTGCCAATCAGGCACCGTGTAAAACATCTTCAACACCGGTGAATACATTTCAACCACACCTCTTGAGTCTTAGGCGCCAATGAGGTAAGTACCGCGTAAATCGTTCGAATGGATTACATGTAAATCGTCCCGAGGTCACCGATCGGTTTTGAAGCCGCTGTTCACCGGGTTTCAATGTAGAATGTCGCGTCCGGGATCGCCGGCGCAACAGCTTCCAGGTGTTGTTCAATATGTTTTGGATCAAATCAACTGCCGTCGAGATCTAATTTCGACCGGAAAGGCCGCTGAGTTCTCGACCACCCCCACCCCCGGGATGTTTGCAATGGCTCCATCTAAGCGCTGAAATCTTGCTCGGACCAACTCGACGCTGTGCCCATCACAGTTTAATCATCGCAGTCTGCATCGACTAGTATTCTCCCGCGTTGGCCTTATCACCCCGAGCCCGGCGATTGAATTTGATCAATCCGGGGTAAGTACCATCTTTGCGTCTAAGTATCCGCGTTGTACCAATCGACCCGATCTGATGAACGGGTTGGAATTCAATCCCATTGAGATACCACGCAAACCCGTGTCTGTCAACCATTGGTACTTATCCTTGCCCCACTGCCTCCAGTTCAGCCAAGCTCTGAGAGATTGTGACTCTGTGAGAATCGGACTGCGCCCTTCATCGCCTCAGGCTCCGGGCTATCTATCTAACAATGATATCCTTCCTGGGGCGCCCACATTCATCATTCCAACCACGCTCCAGACTTCATTCGGGATGTCAACCCGGGCATGCTGCCGTATTTATGCCTGGGCTCGGCGCCCGCGTCGTACACATCATTGGTCAGCGATAGCCGCATGGGTTGGGGTTTGCCCGCGCAAGGAAAGCCGTTGTCGTGGTGCTGACTCGAAGGACAGAATCACAGGCCATAGTGGGGAAATGATACATCACGCATTTCTCGACAGAGATCGGTCCGTGATGTATCAATCGGTCAGGCCATGGATGCGCAAAACTACGTCATTTCAGAAATACACGCCACGGGTAATTCCCTGGCACCCGATTGCCCGCTCGCTGCTTCCCGCTTCTGAAGAGCGCGTGGCTGTGCTAGCCCCCGCCTTGCCCGAAATGGCAGTTTTGCGCCGCGCCGTTCTGGCTCGGTATCAACCTTGCAATAAGCTCAATATGTTGCAGAGCACTCGTATCGGTCGTATTGGGCGTTGAAAGCCCCCACAGACTGCACCATTGTGATTGTGATGTGCGCCAGAAATGTCCATATTTGGTCTATATCTGGCGGTGATTGATGTGTTTGCACGTGCTGTTTTGCCAGCCTCTTTGCTCGCCACCACCACGCGCTGCCCTTCCGCTCTCCCGTTCGTCTAGCCAGCCAAGGTGGCCATGGAGGCTCGCTGGATGTCCGATATGGCGCAGTTTCAGCCTCTTTCACGCCTTTTCTGGCCCGCTACGCCGCTTCCAAATATGGATCCTTTGCCAGCGTCCCCTGCTGCCCGTATCGCTCCTAGCGCTCTGTCAGCCTATATCGACCCGATGGTCCCTTCCTTCGACCCGCGCCATTGGTAATCTACCCCACCGCCTTGCGCCCCGTCGCAGCGCGCCCTTTCCGCCGCTGCCCGCTTGGGCTCCCGCCGCCCTCCGGCTGCCCTTTGAGCTTGCCACCGCTCCCAGGCACGTTCACCAACCTTACCATCATCGTGAACCGCTCTCTCTCTGGGTCTACCGGCCCGCTCCCCTTGCTGCTGGGCTCCGTCGTCGACTGCTGCGCCTTGCTCCGGCTGCCCTCACCCTCCACGGCTTCGAACGCTCTCAGATATATCCATGGTGGCCAGTCCTCCGCCCTGCCTCTCAACTTTGCCGCTTCTTTCGCGTGCCCCACTCCGGCCAGTGTTTCACCACGCACTGACATAACCACCAGTCTGCCGCAGCCTTTGGGTGCAATCCTATTCCATCAACTTGCTCGTCGTGTCTAACACAAGCCGCTCGCTGGGCGCAACACCATGAGTCAGCGCGTCGATGCTGCGCCCGCCCCGCCCCCGCCGCTGTCCACCACCGATGCTACAGTCTCATCGCGCGGATAGACACAAGGTACGGTATTGTTCAGGTGTCCCGCGCAGTAATGCTACTCCTAGGTGCATGATCCCGCCGCCCTCCTTGCATCCCGCCGCATCCCGCCGCATTCGCGCTCCGGTGGCGCACACGACATTAGACACCATAACACAATACGATACTGACTGCACCGCTTGCCCTTCAAGTCTCACTTGTCGTCCCTCTACTCCTTGTATTTGCATGCTCGCATTATCCCTTCCGTATTCATGTCTACCCGGTATCTGATTCCCAGTAGCTCCCTGTATCGACCCTTTCAATACAGTTCAATACATCATCTAAATCTTGTAACCTGGTTGATTCAATGACACGAACGTGTCGTCGAATTGGGGAATAATTCACCCAAAGCATCAAATATTTGTTTCAGTGGTTCGACCTTTCCCATCCCGACGGAGAATTCATAATCTGTCCTCAGACGCCAGCATTCAGCTCAATATTGGTTTTGAATTTTGCAAGATGTTGAGTTTTCACTCGAAACATGGTCAGTTTGCAGTGGTAAGTGTGGACTACCTCATTGGGCCCATATGCATCACTCATGATTTGACTCGCCAATTTATTCCGTGGGCATAGCTGCCCCGTTTGCCCCAAATTTTTTATATGTTGCGTAGGCTGTACGTGCACATTGCTCGTCCACTTTTCTAGATTTCTCCCGACATCCTGCGGCATTATACGTCCGATATTGTGTTTTTCTGGCACCCCGGCTCAAAATTGTTCGAGGCGCACAAACCTCCGTATCTGAGTATCAGAAAGTTCACGGATGGTTTCCTGCTACTCGAAAAGGGACTGAGGCTCAACGAACAGGGCATTGGAACCTTCGGAATAACACAGTTTTTCGGTGCTCATATTTTTTTTACCCAAAGCCTGCCACCGCGCGTCCGGTGATAGAGGACACAATTCTAAGAACTTCTGTATGTTCAGAACCCCTTTGCGTGCGGTGTAGCATTCAAGCGATGGTGATTCTGCGCGCAATCACGCGCATCAAACATTTTATGGTGTGCTCATCCCGACCTAGTTTGACCCAGGATTTTGATACAACGCACCCCGAGTATGCTTGCGTCGAATCCCGTTTTCATTATGTGTCCTTCCTTCCCATGCGTCCCAAAATACGGTGGAGAAAACTCGAGTTTTAGGCTAGTGAGTTCTTCGAGTAGGGATCCAATTTTTGCGCAGGTCACTCCGGGGTATGGATCTAATAAACTCTTGATGCTCGTAATTGTGTCAGCCTCGGAGGATGGACGAAAAGTAAGAAAACGCCGTGTTTCTCATCCGGTCAACAGCCGACCGATCACCGGAGCCGAAGGATCCGGGGCCACGTCATCCCACATACAAACCCAGGTCGCCTCTTTCTTCACCACCACCAGTGGCACCCACGACCTTTTCCTCCCCTCTCCCCGCTCCTATGCTCGCCACACACCGTCTCAACTCCACCCCAGTGTCATTCATTCCCTTTGTGGCTTGCGATTTCCCTACGGATCACTTTCACCAATCCACCGGCCTGGATCCCCTTTTTTTTACCGAGCGGCATGAGTCGCTCGTGCGGCCCAGACGTGTCAGTCTTCGTGGGTTCCCGCCGTGTATGTGTACCCCTTCGTGCTTTCATGGCTCGTGGCGCCGGGCGTGGGTGGCCCGAGCGCAATGCACCCGAGCGGAGAGAGCGCATGCGCACGGGCCATGCCGCTCGTTGCGGCGCTGCGTGCGGCATCTTGTGATGCTGCTACCGCCGGGGCAGCAGCAGCCCAGCTCTCCTACAGGTCGAATGCCGATCTGCCCGCGCTGCTAATGGTGCGGTCACGGCGCGATGCCGGAACGCAGCGCTCTCAGCGTGCGTGGTGTGCGTGGTGTGCTCTGGCGGCTGCTGGCCATGCGCAGGATGGTGGCCGTGGGCTGGACGAAGGCCGGACGAAGCGACCAGAGACGCAGGATAAAAAAAACCCACCGTAATATTCACTGCTCCGATTGTAGCCGTATGTGTAGCTACTATTATAATTTGTGAGCCCCCCAAATTGCAGCGCAATCGAGCCGAAAATGCGCGCAGCGTCGCGGGTGGAATTACTGCTGAATCTTGGCTGAATCGCCAATTTGGTCGATTATGTCACCCCGCTTCCACTACTTTGGCAAACAGTGCCACACACGCTCGACGCTGTTGACGACGACGAGCTCGTATCTGCTGGCAACGCCGATAGGCGGGTGAGCACTGTTGACCCAAAACGTCAGCTACTCTCAGTGATACATCAGGAATGGATCTATGGGCTGACCGGTTGATACATCACGGACCGATATCTCTTGAGAGATGCGTGATGTATCACCCCCCCAGTATGTAGTGAGAATCAAGACTGGATTTAGCGGGACATGCTCCAACGAAATTGAGGGAGGACTGGGGATGACGACGTTTTGTACTCTAACTTTAAGCGTCAGGCCCATTAGCGCGGGTTTGGGAAGTGAGAGGCAATACACTGCTGGGGCAGTAATTGGTAGAAGGTGGGGAGAAGGCGCTTTAAACAACCCGCGGCCCCGAGAAGTTGCGCGAGTGAATCATAATCAGAGGGCGGCCAAGGTATTGAGCGAAAGGGACGCGCTAGCCTACGCGTAACGTTGAGACTACGAGTACCCGAATCAGAGCAGAAACTGCCGTGAACGGAGATTTAGATTTCACTCACCGGAGTCACCAGAGAGTGGAAGCAAACCAATTCTGATGCTACTGCGTGAGACTTGAGAATACTCGGCCGATAGGGACAGACTGCGAGTGTACTGCGCAAGCTGGCAATTACCAGGGGGCCTATATAAGTTTCGTACATCATACTATTCATAGGGATATGTAGAGCCAGATCTTGTTATGAAGACGCTACTTGGCTGTAAATAATTTTTGGGTCGGTGCAGAATTGAACCGCGTCTGAGCGGCGTGTCAACCCTGACACTTCTCATACTCCTCCTTCGAACCAGATGTCTGAAGGTGATAACTGCACAGCGGGTGCGCGCATATGCCCAACTGTCTTTCGCCCACCGCGCGGCGTACTCGGTTTCATCGTGTTTCGTAGCTGTGCCGGGGCCGAGAGATGCGAGCCAATGAAGCTCGAAGGATGGACTATATCCCTGGATCGGTCCAAGTCCATGCTGTGCAGGAAAACATCTGGCCTTCTCGGGGAGGAGGGTACCAGTTCATCCGGTGTAAGCCCAAGATCTTGCGGTATCATTGAAGCGCCACCATTCCAATTGTGAACGGAGGTGCTCCAGTTGACTGCTCTGATAAAGAGTTGATTTTCAGCGACAGATAACTTCGTCAGGGGCTCACGAGAGGCTGGGTGGGGCAGTTGTCCACATAGACATGAATTGGTCCCGGTGAGCGCTATCTATGCCCGCTAGCAGCTGCATCGTGGCCTCCGCAGGTGTCAGGATAACGTCAGGCGAAGTATCATGGAGCCAAGGGAAGCCGGCGTGATGAATACGCGCAGTATTGGGCTGTAAGGTAGCGACTGAGGGTAGACTTGAGAGATCAAGCTCTTGGTTGAAAGCGGGCAATCGAGCAATGGATAAGTCTGCTTGTACGCGGGCACGCATCCGCCACTCATTGGCTTCTAGTCTGAGTGAAGCTGTCACCATTTGGAGTGACTGCAATTGCTGGGATGCCGATTCATGGGGGAGGATAAGGTGCTCGACTGGAGGAAGGCTCGAGCGTTTGCGCCACCCGTTGATCTCGCGAAGGAGTTCGTCCTTAATGCCGATGAATTCTTCAATCTCAACAAAGAGTGATGGCATCTCGGATCCAACTGAAACCGTGGCAATGATTATCAAGAGATGGTTTAAATACTTATGAGCACAGACCTCGCAACGTTGAAGGAGTAGATGGTAAAGGAAGCCGCGAGTATTGAGGAAGAGGAGCAGTGCAACTTTCACAAACGAAGTCGGCCGTCATCCAGGTGCAATCACGGTGACTCCAGGACTGGCAGATCTGGCATTTGATGGTGGCTCGTGAGCCGGGGTCTAGGCCAGGGTATCTGTTAGTATTAGACAATCACTTGAAGCTTGACCGGCGTGCACGTACTCTGGTCACCACAGCTGCAGCGGAAAACTTCTTGAATGCCCACGACTTCATGGCAGACCGAGCAAATCTCCTGCGGGCTAGGTACGTCATGAAATATCACAGCGCTATCACCCGTCTTAGCAGCAAGTGTGATTTCTTCGCGAACGTACCCGGCGCATCGGTGCGCGCTGCGCCAGTCTGACCAGGCGAATTTCCTGACCGACGACGATATCTCCATGTCGAGATCACGGGTTATTTGGGCTGCGATCGCAGCCAAAGACTGTTGTCCACGGTCTACAATGCGCCAAACATATTCACGGCGGGGAGGCGCCGAGCCCTTGCTTGCGACGTTTTTTTGCGCCTCCAGGGTTTTGGAGTATGAGTGCGATTCCAACGCCGGCATATCGGGAGTCGCAGGGGTCCTTTCGATGTCTTCGTCTGTAGAAAGGTTCAAATAAACTCTGTCGCTGCGATGGCCCCTTACTGTGCAACACGCGATTGGTGGACCTCAAGACCTGGTAGTAAATCTTCAGGACCTGAGCATTTCGGACTTCCAAAGAGGATCTACCTTTTGACACAACAGATTTAGGATAATCCAAGCGCTAGATGTGCTATCCTCGGCCGCGGGCTGCTGTTTGCTGGGAGTGTGGGCATATGTAAGCCGCGGTGGATTCATGCTAATCAAAAACCGATCGTTGGCGTCCAGGAAGACATCAAAATGCTACAATGATAAGCATAAGACCATGTGAACAAGGATGCACCTACGTCCACTCCAAGAGACCCCGGAGATATTCCTTGTACAATGAGGTGATTCATACCCGACTTGATTTTTTTCGACGAAAGATATATCAGTCAAGGAACAGCAGTCGGTCCATTACCTACTGAGAGTCCTGCAATCTGCGACTCGAGATGAGATGCTGGAAGCGTTGGTGGCCGGCGTACACACCATTTTGAATCCCAACGTGATGGGCCTCGTGTGGCCGTCTTTAAGAGCAGCGGCGAGCTGACCTTCTGCAGTCTTCCAAGTTCCAATAGGCTGTGCGCATTACGTCAGCTGTAAAAACAGCGCATCCATGAGAACAGACCATTCTCATAAACTATAAAATGGATCCGGGAGGCTGCCGCCGAGACTCCTTCAATCCGAAGTACATTTGGATGCCTATGGGTGCGCTCGCTGGCTTGAAGGCACAGATCAGACTGAGCAGGATACACACATCAGTTGTCTTGATAGAGCTATCGTCGATTCGAGTTGCTTTTGTCCTGGTCAGCCGCGCCATATTGGATAATGAGCCGATATGTTGTACCTCTCGAGAAGTGGGGCCATGATTGAAGACTTTGACGATGACAGCACGACCCTTGGTTTCCCCAACGTGAAGGAAGTATCCCGGGCCACTCCCAATTTCCAGAGAAAGCTTGAGATGATTCCGTCGGATGATCTGCAGCAGCATCGAGGCACATCGTTTGTGAAAAGCCACCTTTACGCACTTTGATTCCATCTTCATCCTCTGTCCGTCGGCGACGTTTCCCCGCAAGCAACACACGTTGGTCTTCCCAGATGTGAATTCAGCTGCTCTACTGCAGAACGATGGAATACGGACCGCTCTCAAAGTCGTAAAGACGCTTTCTCCCGTAAGCAAGGGTCGGGTAGACGTTCATATTGCCATGGATATTGTTGTACACGCCCTCCCCAAGGGCCAAGTGGTCAACATTGGAGACGAAGGACATTCACGCTCGTAGAGGATGGGATGCGCCTTTGGTAGGCTGTGACAGGCTGTGTCGCTGACTCGTTGGACGTGGCAAGAAGGCGCTTGGGATGGACAAGAATAGAGAGCCTGATTCATGTATTCCTCCATTGAATACAGCTTGCGATCTCTGGGTCGTGAAAACGTCGTCGTGTTTATCTTCCTGGGCTCTTGCGCATACGTCGTCTTTTCCCTCAGAGCCCGAACCTCGAGGCGGCGTTGGTGTTTCGTGGTGAAAAGCGGTAGATGTCATCAAATCGTCGGGCCGACTAAGACCCGAGACCCGCTGGCAACGAAAAGACAAATGCGCAGTATTGGCGCAGTAAATGCGCCCGTCGAGGCAAGACCGCGAAAGTTTAGAATGATTGCGAATTTGCCACTTCGTATCCGCGAAGCGTCGCGCAACGAGCGGGATGCAGAACCGCCGACAAACCGTCGATGTGCTGCAGAAACGATGTCGTCCAAATCGAGAGAAAGCGAAGGGCACCGATGTGGCGGTGTCGAATCAATGATCGGAAACGCGGCCCGATTCCCCTTCCCACTCTGCCGTCTTACCTTCGACATGATTTTTTCGTCAAACTCCGAGACTGCGATTCCTCTCAAGAAGCTGCTCAGCCTGTTCCTCGCTCAAAGTCGTTCCAGCTCGTCTGGCCCTTTGTCTTCACCTTGGACTGATACCACCTCGGATACTGGCTAGCCCTGAACATCGCAAATTGCGGTGCAACTTTGGCTTCGAACTCTTTTACGATGCTGACGCATACGCACATACGCACGCAAATGAAGGGACTATAGCACAACTACTGTGCTCTAAATCTCTCCCCAACGTCTTCTTCTCTGTTCGAATTTTTTCGCAGACTCTTTTGAATGCCGCACAGACACCGAAGCAAGGCTTCTCCTCGCTTCCAACAGAACCTAGAACGTTCAGGAAACAATCCCTGCGAATCCCTTCCCAACACGCTCCGATCTCTTTGGCTCACCCCTCCATCCGTCAAGAACTAATCCGTGCCACAGTCCACTCACCCGAACTCCAACTCAAGATCCTGAAATGTAACTCCCCACCCACACCTCGCTCGGCCTCCACATCCCCTCCGCCGCTCCCGAGCCAAGTATTAATCACCGTCGCCGCCACACTCTCTGCTCACCGTGTCAGCCACACGAACGCCTCCGCCCCACCGGCGTTTGTGCGCGCATCCAATGGGATTCAATCTCAACGTCTCTCGGTTTTGTACACGCGTCTCTTCCCGTTCATTCCAGAATCTCGACCGTTCTGGTTTAACAGGGCCAGAGAAATCTAAACCCGGATTTGGAGGTGTGTCCAAATCAAATGTGCTTCGCCTTCGCTGTCTTGTCGTTCATTCGTTTCTGCGTGCGGGCTGTCAGCGGGCCGGGCTTGTCTTGTGACGCCCTCCAAAGGTCAATTCTACTTACACTCCCAGCGATGATTATACCGCGCCGGCCTGTACGTCCCTCTCGGTCTTCAATTCCTGGACGCTTCTGCCAATATTAATGCTCAGCCGTTTCCTTCGTCCAGTCCGCTGGCATCAACGAGATCTTCCACGACGTCGATTCGGATATCAACTCGAATCCCGTCTCCGTTTCACTCATAAAAACGAAGAAGCTTCGCGCCTTTTATGCGCGCCATTTATTCACCTCTGCCCGACTTCCCCACCTCCATCTCTTTATTTAATTCCGATCCAAATCAATGTGTTCACCTTTGAGCTTCGTGCTTCGTGCTTCGCCTTCGCGTCCGCTTAATCCCCGATTGAACGTGAGCGTGAGGTTGAGGTTGAGGTTGAGAATGTGTGGGAAGGTAACTCGACTTCGACTTCGGGGCCTGGGTGCGGGCCGGCAGCCTCTCTCCAATCGACGGAAATGCTGACCTGTCCTTGCAGTTGCGAATCGGCGCCGTTTTTCGAGGCAGGTAAGGCTTAGCTATCCCCTTGTATTCTGACTATCCGCCTTCGAATCATATCAGGTCGTCCAGCGTGCATCTAAATTTTCATACTGATAGGAACTCAGGCGCCGTGGAATGACGAATGCAACCCGGGAACTAATTATCTGACTCCCTGCCCGACCCCGCTGAGCTCGGATCCGCTCGAATCCAGCGCCGGCGAATAACGATCTCACTCCCTGCCCGACCCGCGTCGGTCTCGGATCCGCTGCCAATCAGGCACCGTGTAAACCATCTTCAACACCGTGTAAAACATCTTCAACACCGGTGAATACAATTCAACCACACCTCTTGAGTCTTAGGCGCCAATGAGGTAAGTACCGCGTGAATCGTTCGATTACATGTAAATCGTCCCGAGTTCACCGATCGGTTTTGAAACCGCTGTGCACCGGGTTTGAATGTAAAGTGCTTGGAACAGTGTCGCGTCCGGAATGGCCGGCGCAACAGCTTGGAGGTGTTGTTCAATATGTTTTGGATCAAATCAACTGCCGTCGAGGATCCAATCTCGACCGGAAAGGCCGCTGAATCCACATAAAGCGTGTTTCGACCACCACCCCCACCCCCGGGATGTTTGCAATGACTCCATCCAGGACCATCTAAGCGCTGAAATTTTGCTGGGACCAACTCTCGACGCTGGGCCCATCACAATTTATTCATCCGAGTCTGCATCGACTAGTGCTCTCCCGCGTTGGCCTTATCACCCCGAGCCCGGCGATTGAATTTGATCAATCCGGGGTACCATCTTTGCGTCTATCCGTGTTGTACCAATCGATGAAACGGTTGAAATTCAATCCCATTGAAATACCACGCAAACCCGTGTCTGACCATTGGTAGGTATCCTTGCCTCACTGCCTCCAGTTCAACCAAGCTCTGAGAGATTGTGACTCTGTGAGAATCGGACTGCGCCCTTCACACAGGGGGCATCTTCCACCGCTTATGAATCCATAAGCATTGGCGGTTTGAGTCGGGCTGTTGACTCGCTGTTTTCGCGCTTATTGATGGCTCATATAATACATCATTGATTGGGACGTGGTTCAAACCTGGCACCGACCGTCGTATTTTGACTATTAAGGGTTTCAAGGATTCATTGGGAAAAGATAAGAACAATCCTCTGCGGATACTAGGCAAGTCAAAAGATGGTACGGCCTTCATTTGCTGCTCAACAACCGTCTTCCGTTGGTGGCCAGCCCCTGAATGCCTCCCAACGCGGTGAAGCACAAAGAATCAGGGCCCAGCTGTGAAAGTTACCAAGCTGCAGTCAGATTTTCCCGTGGCCACCAAGAAACCCAGTTTCTGTTGAGGGCCTTAGAACTAGCTTGCCGATAGGGAGCATTTTCGGCTTTTGAACTGTTGTCAATATCCCTTACTTATATCCCCAAAGTAAGATTGAAAATTTAGAAGGAGCATTGCCAGAGTCCAAAACGGCAGATGCCGCAAGAAAAGAATGTCCATTCCACACATTGGATGGATTTTCTGATATTTTTAAGAAGAATGTGGGCGCCGGGTTTGAACCCAAGCCCTATCAATCTCGTGTTACATCAGAGCCATCAATAAGCGCGAATACAGCGAGTCAACAGCCCGGCTTAAACCGCCAATGCTTATTTTTTCATAAGCGTGGGCTGATGCCCCCTGTGTCATCGCCTCAGGCTCCGGGCTACTAGTCTATCCAACAATCACATCCTTCCTGGGGCGCCCACATTCATCATTCCAACCACGCTCTAGTAGACTTCATTCGGGATGTCAACCCGAGCATGCTGCCGTATTTATGCCTGGGCTCGGGCGCCCGCATCGTACACATTATTAGTCAATGCTGGACCGCAGTGAAATATGATTCGGGCATCGGGAAGAATACCATCCTTGTTGAGCGACATCGCGCTGACGGATTAAACGCTCTGTACTCACATATTGACAAATGCACCGAATAAGCTGCGACGTTTGCTGAGGGGTAATGGAGGACTCAAGAGTCAAGGCGTGTGCCGACGAAAGGAAGGAGCCAACCTCGGAAGCCCCCCCGAACACGAGAGCCGAACCCGAACCTGACGAAGAGCCCAACGTGGTATACACCGATGGCTCAGCCATGGACAACGGAAAAGATAATGCAAGGGCCGGATCAGGAATATATTTCGGTGTCGGCGACATTAGAAATGAATCCTTGAAAATCCCCGACGAGCTAGAACCATCCAACCAAGTTGGAGAGATAGTTGCAGTGAAACGGGCAATAGAAATATGCCCTAACCCGATCCCTATGACCATTTACAGCGACTCAAAATATGTAATTGACGGACTCACAAAGAACCTTTCAAGATGGGAAGACGAGGGCTTCTTGAACGTCGCAAACGGGCCGGTTTTCCGTGCCACAGTAGCACGCCTGAGGGAAAGAACCGCGAGGACGAGCTTGGAGTGGGTAAAGGGCCACTCAGGCGTCGCAGGAAACGAAGGCGCGGACAAACTCGCGGGTGATGGATGCTCGAAACCTCAGCCGGACCAAATCGACATGGGAATTCCGCGAAACTTGACTCTACCCGGCGCGAAACTGAACGTGATGACCCAGTCACTGGCCTATAAAATCATCAGACAGAAAAAAATGAACAATGATCAGTACAAGAAAGCCCTGAACCGGAAAGCCACGAGGAGGAACATGGCATTCGCGAAAGGAGCCACCACAGACGCAAACGGGAACGCACCGGCTACGAGTAGAATATGGGGCTCGCTAAAGAACAAGGACATATCCAGGAACATCCGGTTCTTCCTATGGATGCTAATCCACGATGGCTACAAGGTGGGCCATCACTGGCTGCATATTACGGGCTTCGAACACCAAGGTATATGCAGCGCGTGCGGCGCCGGCGTAACAGAGTCGATGACACACATCCTAACCCAGTGCCAAGAGCCCGGCCAGGAACAGGTATGGAACCTGGCGAGTGAACTCTGGCAACTGAAGACAGGAAACACCATGCAGCCCGCCATGGGAGACATAATGGCATGTGGCGCAGCCGAGAAAGCCGGGACCGGAGCCAGCAGACTGTTCAGAATCGTAGTGTCCGAATCGGCCCACCTCATCTGGAAGCTCAGGAATGAACGGGTGATTGGGAAGAAAGGCACAGCGTCAACAAGAGAGATCCAGAACCGTTGGTGCAAGAGCATAAACAATAGACTAGCATTGGATTGCGCGCTAACGAACAAAGCAAAGTACGGCAAAAAGTCCTTGAAGAAAGATGTTGTTCGCAAGACATGGTGCAAGACCTTGCGCAACGAAGACAGACTCCCAGAAGACTGGACAAGGGAGACCGAGGTTTTAGTGGGTGTAGGCTGAGCGGAGACAATGATGGTCCAGTATACTGGACCGGAGTCGATGATGCCGAGCTATCCCCACACGCAGCGCAGCTAAATAGAGCGCTAGTGTGTTAATTAGCACATTTCCTCGGGCGGGTGATTAAAAACTGTCGGGCCGGGTCTACCAAGTCCAAGGCCACACTAACGATCGGGGTTGGGACGACTAGTTCGGTCCGTAAGGAGAACGGCGGCGCCTTTTTGGTGCTGCTGCTGCCCGACCCCAATATACCAAACGTTCCGCAAAAAAAAAAAAAAAAAAGAGTCAAGGCGTTGTATGTTCAAAGAGGCAGTTAACGTTGGATTGAACAGCGAAGTACTAACCAGTAAATGCAACCACCATGTAAGCCTTCCTTAAACCTCCACAGTTAACGGTACAGCAGTAGGTCCGTTGAACGGTCTTGCAGTGCGGACGAATGGGAATGAAAGGGGGTGGCGGTGCGAGATCAAATGATAGGAACTTCGGGCCGGTTTGCGCCTTGCTTCAAACCACCACCATCGTCTCATAAGTACAGCGATGCTGCCTTTCTCGGAGCTCTTCGCCTTCGGACGCAATCGATTCACTTCAGTCTAAATGCAACCTTCCTCGCTAGACTGCAGATCCCCCTGCCCCTCTGGCCACGGTGGGCAAATCCTGGGCCCGACCTTTTGGCGGAGGAACGGACCAGGACCTCAGTATAGTCACCTTGGCCAAAGCTGTCGATGCCAAACTGGGACCTAGGTGCTTTATTTTCTTACTCTTACAAACACTCGACCTATCCTCACTAGACTCTGAACTTGCACATGAATCGACCCAGAACCGGCCTAGTACAAAGCGCCACTGGAGGGTGGCTGTGGTCTGGTTCGTTTATCGACCGAACGGTCCTTAACTTTGCATGCCACATTGGCAAACGCAAAGTCTTCAAGTCACTGCAATTTTGACCTTGTAGTCCGATGAACCGCCACATGCTGTGATGAACCCCACAAGGTTCCTGCCATGAATTTGACAGAAATAGACCCAGGATCTGCCTGCACCCTCCGTGCTTGACATATACATATCATCGCCGATGATATCTCATCAAATTGCTGCGCCGTACCCCGGCTTGGATACTATCAATCGTTCTAGCGCCGTTCTCCCCCCAACTGAATTTCCAGAGCTGTTTCCGAGGTTCGTATCATAGACGTATATTCACGGACTTGGACTCAAAACCTCCCTGTGGAAGACCAGTGGGGACCATTCCTGTTACGGTGACCCTGTCGAACGACTCTTGGGTTAAATCTGCGCAAGCGCCGGCCATGCGTTCTAAAACGAACTCACTCACGTCAAGCGTTGCATGACATGCGCAGCCCTAGGAATCACCTTAAAAGCGCCTCTCCACAGTTCTTGTTTCTCTCCCACACCCATCTATGGCACTACGTGGCGACCAGCCTGAGCCGCTCTCGAATCCCCTCGCTCTGTACTACCCATCGAGACCAGAGATGGCACACCCATCTATGGCAATACGTGACGTCCAGCCTGAGCCGTTCTCGGTTCTTTACTACCCATCGAGACCAGAGATGTCACCTCTGACAAATTATGCCGGAGCCGCCTTGCACATGTGTGTATCTTTTACTTTATCAGGGGTGGCCTTCGTCTCTGACACTCGAGTCCCCACAAAGCCATGCCGATGTGGTGAACATCAACTCCGGACACATCGTAACAGCTGCAAGTCCAAACACGGTCACTCTCCAGCTTCCAACCACAGCCACTCTACATTTGGAGTCGAACGTGGAATACAGACAGCCGTACGAAGAGTATAGTCCGTGGCCAGAGCCGTACGTGGAAGCTGGTACGCGGTTCGATACGCAGCCGGCCGTGGAACCCAGTACGCGATCCTACTGTACTATTTCGACCACTTATTCACGGCATGTCACCCGTCACCACCAAAGTTCACTGGCTAAAGTCTTCATTCCTCGGCAATCACGATAAATTACCATAAATGGACGTCCGGCGAATGCCGGAGCGAAAATTTTGACATTTTTAAGCCCCATTAGGCCTCAAAACCTCCCCGTCACCGTCACCGACCCAAATTCATTCATTTCACGAGGGCTTGTCACCCGTCACGTGAATAAGTGGTCGAAATACTACAGTAATGAGTCTCATGAACCCCGACCCTAGCCTGTTCCTAACAGAGACCCCAAAAGTTGAATGGGATTCGTGCTTCAATTGTTGTGCCGAAGAGCCGGTGATTGAACCTGAGGTTACCAATCGCGTGCGCCGTTTTTACGCGCAGGCGCAGTATACGTGTACGTAAATCTATTCCCCAGACTCTGGTCACAATTAAACTGCGGCGAATGTAAAGACTACAGATCGCCAGAAAACCCAAGCGCGCTCTCATTCCAAGAGGGGGAAATGCTCGTAATCGAGGACTATACGGATACTTGGTGTTGGGCCACTAATTCGGATGGGATTACTGGCAGTGAGCTTGAGGAATTCCATGTTCCGTCTATTGCTGACATCGTTTTCCAGTCGCGCCGCTGAACTATCTGAAAATCATATCAGAAGCATGATTAGCTGCGCCGCATCTCACTCTTCTGCTAGAGTCTGGACCGACTTGACTTGTGGAATTAGAATGTGATGTGCAATCCGTTCCGGACGGCGTGGATTCGCAGAGAGGACGTGGTACACAATTTGCGGCGGCTAAATCATCGGCCCGATGAGCCTCTTGTTTCAAGTTCCAACCCAATTCCAACCCACTATCGTTTCATCCAGCGCATCGTCCTCTCCCTCACAATCCACACAAATTCCACATTCAAGTCGTAGTCTGTCAGCACTGGTTTATCCATATGCGCTTTCGCCCTGATTCCGGCCTTGATTGACACCGAGTGCTTTCGTCCTCAAGTTTGTTCCTCGCTTGAAGCCGTCAAGGTCTTCTGGCTCCTTTCGGATCAATAATACTACCGCCCGACTCCACCTGCGTGGAATGCCTATCTTTCTGGGGTTGCCCCTTCGCGGCGGCAATTCGCCTTGAACTATCTCCTCTCCGTTAGTCCGCAAAAAATGCCCAACCACAATTTCACGTGGGTAAGTAACAGTGTCGCTATCATATAATAGGCTTTAAACTTGACCCCTGGATGTGCTCGTTCGACTCGAGCTCCCGCCGTGCGAAAACCCGATTCCTCTTTACCTTGTCCAGGCTTGCCGCTTTGTGAGTGTGCACAACTCCGGTGAGAATTTAACTTGCCTTCCCGAAGCTCTGTAAGGGCAATTATGATTATCCGATCTTCCATCCAATTGACAACGGCCGGTCCAAACTGGAACTTCCCAGCCAGAAGAAAACGAATTGTAACCATGATTTGTGCAGCTCGCGTAGATATTGGCATCCTGCAAGTGCGTCGCAAAGGAAAATTATTTCGCACACCAAATCGTTTTCTCCAGTGAGCTCGGGCCGATTCTCCTGAAACCGAGTTACGCATGTATCTTGGAGGTAAGTGAACCAGGACGAATTACGGACAGCGTGGGTGCAGGACGGCAGTCAGTAGAAGTACTCACTCCATGTAGATCAAAAATTTTGGCATAGAATCGCAACAGGATCCGGACTTCTTCTGAATCCCGGAGGACAAGCCAGCGGCGGCGGCTTCGCAGAAGGCCGCTGGACCTACAATAGCACGGCGATGCCTCCGTCAACGTGGAAGACAGCCGGGTATGTCAGTCCCCGGCTCGTATTGTGCAGGTTTAGCAATGAGCTGACGTCGCTCGAAGTCGCCGCTCGGTCGAAAGGTACCTCCGACGATCCTATTTTGGTTCAACTTCAACGGCCGGTGTATTTCTGTTCCAATTCAGTTCCAGGATATATATGGCGTCGATGGTGGCTCACTTGGGGTTGGATCGAGGATAAGCGCTGGTTCGCTATAGTCGCGGCCGCGGTTGGAATATTTGTGCGTGGTTCACTCGCCAATGAAAGGGTATCGTTCAAATCGGTGTACGTTGAATGACCCATGAACTAACTCCCAAGAAATTGACCTGATGACTGGCCAAGTCAATTCGCATCGGAACGGTTCAACGAAATAAGATTCAAACCTGATTCGGCCGCTAACCAACTCCGAGTAGAAGGTCCCATTGAATGAAGAACCGTACGATTCCGCCCTGTCGTCATTGGCACATCCAGAGCATTGCCAGCCGCTCTAGAGGCCCATAGGAAGGAGTTATATAAAAGTACTGGTGGGAGAGGCGCGTAAGCGTTTGGAAGGTAAGTCAACGGCGATAGCAGTTAGAATGCAAAACCCGGCGCCATGCGTGCGAGAGTATCGTTTTGAATGGGAAGAAAAGGGGACACAAGGACGAATTTGCTGTTCGATGACGTTTGTCTTCGCGTTCGCGGCGAATGGTTGTGCTGATCAGCGGCGGCGTTCGGGGGGCAAAATAGGCCCGACTTGTTTATGTGCCGAGAGAGTGCAAAATGCGACCGAAACTGGACCCACACTTTCCGCGCGAAGCCGACTCCGACTGCGGCCGCTGTCGGTGACCTGTTCGCGTGAGTGAGAGCTGGCGAGCTGAAAATAGGAAGGCCAGGAAGGAACGGAGACGAGACATAAACTCCCAAACGTCAACGCTCAGTGGCAGGAACCGGAGTGCATTGATGGCGTTGAAATACTGTGGTTCGACAAATCGTGTCAGTGCGAGACGAGATGAGCTGGATTATGACAGAGAAAACCACGCACGCACCGTTCATATCCAAAAGACCGCAGCGGGAGTGGGTGTAAGAAACGCTGCGGAATGGGGCGTACTCACCCGCCACGGAAAATAATAACTGCGTTGAGATACAGCAGCTGGACAAATGGCGTCCGTGTCAGCCAAGATGACCAGGAGATTGGCAGAAGGACGCACTTGCGCTCAATTTATACGCGTAAACGCCGCGCTGAAACTCGGTGAACAAACAGCTCTTTTGAGACCGGCACACGTACTTGCCGCTAATTGCTGTGGATAAGTTCTCAACCAGCTGGGCAACGAATTCGCAGTCTCGTGCGGATGGAGAACAGAGAGCGAGAGGGTCGAGCAAAACCCAACACACGCCAGACGCCTTGCGCGCTCCGATTTTACGTCGGGATATGTTTGGTTGCTGTGCGCGCGTGTCGGGGAAGGGGATGCACGATCCGCGGCCCCGATATAATGCTACAGGTTGAATTAATCATGTCAGCGCCAGGCAGGGCTGGGATTGTCAGAGACACACCGTCCGTATTTGTAAAGGCCGTAGACGGCCTGCGTCGAGTGAAAAAGACGGGGGTGTGTCTACCCGTCAGCAGGTAGACATGCGCTTCAGTTGGTGACAAGGCGGGTACGGAGTACGAGGAGAAAAGGACGACTTAGAATTGGCGGAAAACGAAGGAAGGCAGTCCAAGCCCGTGAACGTTTGAGCGCAGGAGAGTGTTTCGGCCGCGATATTTTGCAAGAGACGCTGGTGGTGAACAATTGCCGGAGACGAGGCCGTGCAGCCAATGATGTTTATTAATTGGTGTAGCCGCCGTACAACATCGAGAGTTAAGCGCCAGGGCTAGGGCAAAATGACCAGCGTCAGCGCGAGATAAAACAGGAGGACGCACGACCTGTATCAGTATAAGCCCTGAGGAGCTAGATTGGGGAAAATACTGTTACGAACCGCGAATTGATATCTATGAGCGGTGTGCCTATAATCAGTGAGCAATATCCCGGGAGTCGGCGCGCGACTACTCATGCTAGTTGCCGTGACCCCAACCAAGTGCGCAACGGATCCGTACTCGGGGCGGACGGGGAGAAGAGAACGAGTGAATTAGATAGAGCTGTTTGAACTAAATCCAATCTAGATACGCGGGAGCTCCGACTTGACGTTGGAATACAACGAGATTCGCACTTACCTCGCGGCAGCGTCTTTCTGTTGAAGAAGGAAAGTCGCAGTGATCCACGATCCGCGGTCCAGACAGGACGTCCCTGGCTGGATTAATCCTGTCAGCGCCAGGCGAGGTGTGGGATAAAATAAGACGCACGCGCAGTCCGTATACGTACACGCCGTGGATGGGTTGAATCAGCGAAAATAGTGGCCGATACGTTTACGTTGACGAATTGCTAATAGGAATGCCGCGATAACGCTGCAATTAGCCAGAGTTCGCGGTGGGGTACGCACTGGTAACACAAAAAAAAAACGAGTGGATATAAGGATTGAACGAGGATGAAACAAGCCAGCGCGCGGATCGAATAAAACGGAGACTTCTCTTCCAACGGTTTGAGATCTTGATGAGAGAAAGATCGACATTATCGGGGACGTGGTCGGGCCTGAGGGGTGGCTCGAAACCAGTGTATATTCGTCATTTCAACCGCGTGAAACCAAACCGTCAGGGCTAGGGATACATCAACGTCGTCAGCGCGAGCCAAATTAAGAGGGTTGAAAGAAGGACGCACAGGATTAATCTATATTAACTGGTGGCCGCCGTGAAGTTTCTGGGTGGTAGAATCTGGAACTGAGAGTCACAATTGCAGAGGACGCCTTCGACGATCTCTAGCGTCCATCGACACCTGGCTTGAGTTTGGCTTGAGTTTGGTAAGAATTGCAAGCCTTTTTTCGAAAGCAATGGAGATACGACTTGGCTCAGGCTGAGGCAAACGAGGAACCCGGCGAGTGAAGATGCAATCTAGCGCCACAAGATCGCCGGTAAGTATCTGAGAGGTGCACTGACTTCGCCATAGGCCTAGGCGCTTGGAACAAGAGCATGCAAGCACGTGCTGCATGCACAGCCACGATCAATCTTGCTTCGTCTTTTCCACTCCCCGCCAAATTTTCCGCTTGCTCCCCCTTGCAGAATACTGCAGTTCTCATGAAATCCTAACCGCTTTTTTAAAACTACGCACAACCCCATACCTGGCGTACGCTTTCAGTGTCTCCGTATTCCCTCTTAGACAAGACCCACGCCGCAGACTCCGCCGAGGCGGCCTGGGGCCAAGCTCGTCAAGGCGATTAAACTTGCTGCTCATTCGTGTAACCCTGCCATGCTGTAGCTTGCTTTTCCGATGCTCGTCATCCTTGAATCTTGTAGCTCTGTCACAACCACAACCACGAGATGTCCTCCATCTCCAAACGACGGCGGGCGTACTCCGATGCTGTTCATTCAGATCCGCGAACGCGTCTCCCAAGTCTCGGTACAAGCGTTCTACCCCCTCCATGGTCAATTGAATGCTCACATCAAATCCTTGTTGATACAGTCCTCCACTTAACTGTTTACCTCTATCGCGCGCCGTTTCCAAGAGCATCCATAAACTAACTAACTCCTTCGATTACATGGCCTCCGCAAATCATTAGATCAACCTGAGGCCGCCCTGCCCAACACTCCGCACTTCGAATTGCTTCATCTTGCCCCCCAGCTTCCTCTTCAAGACTCAAATCTCCGTCGGACGATCTTGAATGCAGTCAATCGACTAGCCGCTGGCAGCTCGCACCTGCCTTACACGTTGTCTTGCGCTTGTTCGTATGCGTCACGTCAAATTCCATGCTAGTCCTCGCCATTGCCAGCTACGCGTTATCCCCTCCAGACAAAAACCTGCGTACTGTAAGTCATCCAAATCAGTCAAATTTCGACCTACCTTGGCTCGGACCGCCATGATTCCATCCAGCGCTGCACTCTTACCGATTCAAGCTCGACGCTCTCCAATGTCAGGCTCACCTACGTTCATGCTGTCCGAGCGGCTGTGTCAACCAAAAATCTCCTCGGCTTTGTTCACTTGCCGCTCGCGATTTTGTAGGCCGATCCCACACTTGTGAGTGCCAAGAATTTTTCCTCCCTTTAAGATACCACCACTCATCGTTTTCAACGCAAATCGGATGCGAAGCCCCGTTCCGTGGTATTTCCTCCTCGTCAAACGGGTCTGGTAGATTCTGTGCCAGGCTACGGCATCCGTTCGCCCGTTCGCCCGTGGCCGCTTTCCCTTCACTTGTTCGTTCTCGCCGTCGCTCACTTTGTTCCCTCCATTTATTTTCGGACTGCTGCTCAGGCGCCAGATATACCTCTACTGTCGAGCATCTTTAACATTCTTCGAACATTCCCTGAACTCAAGCGATCCTCTAAGGCGCCGGAAAATTAATCGCATTTCCCACCCCTCGCCGTTTCTTTTTTCGCCACACTGCAGCACTCAAAGTAAAATGGCGGAACAACCGCACTGGTGACATTCAAATGATCAAACGACGGGCTTTGCGTTTACCGCTAACACGAACAAAATCGAGTCAAGTTCCACCGAAGGAACGTCGCGGGAGATGCCGTGAATCTAGGCGGCGATGCAATTCTGCGGCGGGGTAGTTCCCATCTTCAAGAGTTCAGTGTGTAGACTTGAACATGGCTTCAACGAATTGAGTAACGCTACCAATCGCCTTGCGAACCAAGTTCAACCCACGCAATCACGTCAAGGCAACGTCTCAACAAAGTCAGTGAATGCCTCAACATGCGATGATAACTGGCCTCTGGGGTGCAAAGGTTATCGGGACTCGGGACTCGGGAGGCGACCAGCAGGAAAGACAAGTGGCGGCGCTCATCACACCGTGTGCGCGAGCGGTTGCAATGCCGCATGCGTTGAATTCCTCCTCCTCCTCCCTCCATGTCCTCTTCAGCCTTTTCAGCCGGACTTTTCCCGTTACAGTTTTTGTCCACGGTAACTGGGCTCCTTTCCAAGTTCTCCCTTGGCTACAAATGTCAAACAGACCGCATCAGCCCCACAATGCCTCCTCGGAGTCCCGCCGCTCGGCGGTCCTCCGTATCTTGGCCCAGGTCTCGTATCCACGCTTGCCTTGGTTTTCACCAACCAGTATCAATATCCCTCCCAAATTCCCCCAGCTCGCCTCCAGCCGTCCTTTGTGTGTTGTTCATTCGCTGGCTGTCGCCGAGGAGCCACGATCGCCTCCTTCAATCGAGTGATAATCTACCAAGGTACCGGCCATCTTGGAACCTCTTGGAACGCAATGTGGCGGGCCTCCTCTCTCTTGCGGATCTTCGAGAAGAGATCATCAATATCTGTTGAGGGAAGCGTTACTTCCTTTGGGTGATATACGTCTACATCCATATCACGATATATGCGATCTGCAACCTTGGCCTTGTGATCCGCCAACTTCGCCAATAGTCTACTCAAGTGCCTGAAGACTCCTGAAGAGCCGTGGTCTGCCGTGGTCCTTCTGCTGAACCACCACGATCAAAGTCCTTAGTCTGCTGACCACCACGATCAAACTCCGGATTCCGGCCGCGGTCCACCCAACGATGAGCGGAATCTGCTTCCTGAGGCTGATCCTAACGACGATCACCGCTTGCTTTTGTGTGCGACTCTGTGCGATTCCATTCGCCGCTGCGGGTCGTGTCGGCCGCAGAGCTTATTGGATGGGCTTTTCTTCGTCCGCGTTGCCGGGCCTGAGTCCAAGTTGCGCGGCGCAGTCAGTAACAATTTTACGGCGATAATCCTCAAAAGCACCTTGTGATCCACTTATCTGAATGGCTGTCGCTTTCACAACGGGCTTCGGAAGGTAACCGATCATGCCTTTCGTTAGCTCCCATTGGTGGCGGAAGACCATGATCTTCCCATCCTCGCGATAGCTGCCATGCATCTGATGGCAATATCGTTCTGGAGATCTTGTCCACGCGACCATGCTATAAAGTAATGCCCCAGGCAATATGGAACGGTTTAGCTCCCTGCCTCAATGTCCGCTGACGCTGGCTCCGCCGCCGCCCCCACCGCCCCCGCCGCCCCGGATGTGACGCTCTTGTTCGTGTTCCCCACCTACCCTTCCACCCTGTAGCTCACTCCAACCATACTGACAGCTTCGGGCCTCTCCTTCTCGGCGTCATACTCAATACGCTGTTATACGGAGTGCGTGTGCTCAATTGCGTCTCCAGTACGCGAGGCTAATCGAGATGTTTTCCAGATCATGCTTGTCCAAGTAAATATCCTACGTCCTGTCCTTCCCGCGCTAAATGGAGAATCAAGGCATACTTGTATTACAATCGCTATAGAAAGTAGGTCTCTTTTGTTCCCTGCCTTCCAGCTTCTCACTTATGCCCCAGCGATCGTCCGTGGTTCCGATATCTCGTCCGTTTGCAGTACCATTGTCTCGAGAATCTTTCATTTTCTCATTGTCTTGGTTTCAGGTCGGCTATCTCGTGCTCCTCGAGACAGCCAACTGGGTGTGCGACATCGGGTTGATCTATGAACCGCTCATCCTTCGCTGGGGTGAGTTCTCCGCCTCCACTACCGCTTCCCTAAATCCTTACTCCGACCTAGCGACGCCCCAGGCGCTTCTAATTTCCCCAGTCAGTGAGTGCGCCTCGATTGTTTCATCCACACCCAAACTCATCCGCATCCTCACAGTGTTGCGTGTCGGTAAGATTCCAGATTCATCCGCAAAGTTTTTTTCCAACCATGCGTCCCATCTTACAGATGCAGTCCTGACCGTACGCTAATATTCCTGCGTAAATCCTAACTCACCCTAAACAAACCACCCAGGTGTTTGTGTCGACCCCCATCCAACTCTTCATCGCGTGCGTGTCTCTCCTTCCCCTCTTTTCTTGGCCTGCTTTACTCATTCTTTTGCAAACACAGTTGGAGAGTTCGAGTGGTTACAAACTCCTGGATTCTCCCAGTTGTGATATCAATTTTGGCGATTGTCTCATTTGGTGCGCAGAACGCTACAGCCTGTGCGGCCCATCTAACATGACACTCTTGATAGGCGGAGGTATTTCTGTGACGACAATCGTCTCTCTCCACCCTGCCTTCGCCGAGTTTGGGAGCTTTCATCCAGAGGTCATCACCTGGCTTGTTTCCAGCGCCGCCTGCGATGTCGTTCTCACTGCGTCGCTTGTGTATTCCCTTGTAAGCTCTCACTCGAAGTCTGTCTCGGAAAAATCACCATCATTTACAAATCACAGTGGACGCGAAAGTCGCAAGTCAAGTCGACGGACACCTACATCAACAAAATAATCCGATGTATGGGCGCCTTTTGTCAATATGCGTAACCATTGCTGATCCGTTAAACAGTGACTGTGCAGACCGGGTTAATAACCGCAACCGCAGCACTCCTAGACATGCTCTTCTTCATACTCCTCTCAGTGCGTTACAGTTTATACTATTGCCTCCTGTGTTTACTCATCTTTCTCCCAGGGAACAACGCTGTAAGTCCGAGATTCGCTCTGGAGGCCAATTCGTTCAACGAAGCTCCAGTAATTTTATGATCGATTTCCCGCTGTCCAAGCTCTACACAAATTCATTGATCAGCACGTACGTCCCTATCTATTCCTAGCCCTTATCCCCTTGCCCTTGGTTAACGGACGATGGTTATAGCCTCAACGCCCGGCAATGGCGGGAACAAGCGACACAACACGAGGCGCCTAACGCGCTCTTTGAGCAAACGCCTGTAGGGGCCAACAGCTTTACTCTAGTCCAGCGCCGATCTGTGAGTCTTGTTCATGGGCTGCAGTTCATTACGACGCTGAAAATATGCCTCTCCTCTAGCAAGGACCATTTAACCACTCGTTCCAGACGCACAGCGCGCTCCAGCATCACACTCGGCCCGACGGCCGGGAGCAGTATCCAGACACGCAAAAGTCGTACACGCTCGAGATTCCATAGTACGCGAGGTTCCTATGCTAGAATTTCTCTTGTATGTATAGGGTTGTTGTGTTCAACGCGGCACTTGGTAGCTAACATATATACCCCCGAAAATCGCACTGGTCCCTGAGATGGGAACAATTCTGGGGTTGCGCGTCGTGAGGTGAATCTAGATCTTTCGTTTGTTTTCGGCGAAACGTCGACAGCCCCAGGGCTTGTGTCTGAAGCTGTCGGTCGGAGTTCGAAACAACGAACGACCAGCTGATACGCGTACGTCGCGCTGGGACCAGTCTCTTGAACGTTTATTTTCAACGATATCGCTGTCATTATCCGCCAAGTTATAGTCGTTGCTACCGGTTCCAACTTCCACGGTGGCATTTTGGCGCGACAAAGTTGTCGAGCTCTCCTGCACTTTCACGACGACGGCCACACCGGTAGTGCAGCATCCTCCAATACTGTCTCGGTGGGAATGTCCTCTTAACAATCGGATCTTGGGGGCTGACATGGACGTCTGAGATGGGTTGACATTGGGTTGACAAAAGTTACGTGCCTGAAGCTATTGCTGTGCTGAGTGCCCTGAGTTGACAGGCGACAATAAATAGTCCGTAAACACGTTGTGTATTATAAGACAGCGGTCGCAGACGGTCCTCGTTCTCCCCCTTTCATTACCCCCCATGGCTCGCGGCCGTTCCATAATACAGACCTGTCCAGACGGTGCAGCGGCCTCCGCCTCCGCCTCTCAATCCTTTGCGCCGCCGCCAGCCAGCACCTCGCGCCTCCCCTCCGCGCCGGCTCAGCCTTCACGCCATACAACGATTGCATCGCCAATTCCATCTCAGGCGCTGCCCACGTATGTTGTTCCACCCGACGATGTCGTACCACCCACTGGCAGTAACGGAGCCGGAGGAAGCGTCGCATCTTGGTCCGCATACACGCCTCCCGTGACAGCGAGAATTCTGCGAGCACCAGACAGCGCATCGGGCTTACCGACTTCCGGGGGCACCGCACATCGGGCGGCGTCGATATCCGGGCAACAAACATTATTATCTACTGCGACGCCGCCCCATGTGATCGAGACAATGGGCGAAATTGCTGTCTCAGCAGTGACGATGGCACCGCGCGACAGCGGGTTCTACGACCAGACATCGAGTGTCATCGCAAGTAGTCCGTCTGCGGAAGTCGACAGCCCAGCGCTTGAAATCCCGGCCGTTTACGGGTGGGGGCCGTTCTTCACGCCAGAGATGAGGACAACGCCAGTGTTAGTTCATTTGATAAACGCGATATTCACATACCTCGACAAGCAACGCTTAGGAACTCTCACCCCCGAGGTGTACTCGCGTTTCCTCACCACCCAGGGATATACGGGGCCCGAAAATACGTGTGCGTCCTCGTGGAATTCGTGCGGACTGATTGAACACTGATAAAAATACGATTAGGGCACGTCAACTTCGTCAAGGGCGTAGGACAGAGCAAGGAAGACACCGCCGACGCCGCGTTGAAGCGTGCCTTTGATTTACTTGGGATCGACCATGTTCTCCATCCACGGCCGCCAAAAGCTTCATCTGCGGACACGGTCAAGCGCCAGCTCAAATCCGTCGCGCGGGCAATCACGCCGTCGGCATCTGGCGGGATGATGCCCTTGTTGACGCGCAAAGGCTTCACCGCTGTCACTGCGATCAGCATGCTCTGCGATCCGGCGCGCCACTGGGGAAGCATGGCCGTCATCGTCAGGATGTACGATCTGGCCGAGGTACGAGGGTGGGGCGAGCTCCCGCGCTGCGTGCTTCCAGATGAGGGCGACCCGCACGTAATGGCGCGCGTGGCCCAGGTGCAAATGCTCGCCAAGGAGCATGGACAGTTACGGCGTGCGACGTCGTATGCAAAGAGTCAGCTGGGCAGGGTGGATGCGGGCAGCGCAGTAGCTTTTGCGAAGGATACATTGTGCAAGGTGAATGCCCAGGGTGTTGTGGATGTCGCTGGCACGCTTGGCGGGCTGATGCTAATAGGTGCCCCAATTACTACAAAAAAGCGGGCTGAGGACGGGGCGGGACAAGCTGGTAAGTAATAAAGAGACGTACGAAAGGATTTGGATAGACATGTATAGCGCCAGAGAGTATCCGATAGATCGGGCTTGGGAATGAAACATCAAAAGTAACACTCGCAGACGTTTGAAGGCGTTACTTAATGCAAAGTGATCTTGTTTTTGTTGCCTTTTTCTTCTTCTGCGCCAGAGACAAAGATGACCCTCATAGAAGGATTCACAATCTGTGCCACACAAAGGAGAGGGCAAGCCAGTGACAACGGCACGCTTGAGCGACGAGCGTTGCTTGAGCGAAGATAGGAATCGGAGAAAGACCCTTGTTCCTCCCATATGCCATAGATAGCGGGCCATATCACCTAGCCAATTCGCAGCCTGGCCAAGTTCTCATAAGCTCGGCGGCGGAAACTGGGAAGGGCTTGGGTCGAGATGATTGCGAGATGACGGTCGGGACAAGGAAGCTTCGGCAACGGCCGGCGTGATTGTCACATTCGTCACATCATCAGCGCTCTTGCCACCTCCCACCATGATGTCTTCACGGCAGGGTTATCCCAGCTCTAATCCTCCTATGGCTAACTACCCCAATCTCCCGCAAAACTTCAATCCTCAGGCCTTCCAACATAACCCCAACTTCCTCCCGCACCCAACGCCGCAGGAGCAATCGCTGCACCAGGGTACGGACCCAAACTCGCCCGAGCTGTTCAAGCAGAATATGCAGCTTGTACAACAGAGCGTTATACAGCTGCAGGACGCCGCCAAGCGGGCGCTCGATGGGATGTAAGCATGAAATTCGTACTCAACGCGTCGCGTTAATGACCCACTACTTAACCCAGCCAAAACGCGTATCGGGCTGGTAGCACGCCGACGCAGACAGAAGGTGCGGATGTAAACCTTTTTTCTGCGATTGCCTCTCAAACCCTGTTTTCCAGCTGATCTCGCGACGCTGAAACAGACGCTGCAAATGGTTTTGGAACAAATGCGGCAAACTGGCGTTGGCGGCTTGCCGCTCCTGCCTGTCCCTGACGGAAACCACCACCCCGTACTGCCGGGCGAGGAGCAGATGATTGCGCAAACGACACGCGCGGTACAGGTCCTTTATGATCAACTGAAGCGTGGGCAGGATAGCGCAGCCGTTGTCGCGAACCTTCTGACGAGTGTAGAACGGCCCCCAATTCACCGGTGAATCATGTGAGTAATTGTGTTTGCTTTTGCGTTGCGTCAACTCAACTTCATTTGTACAGAGCGACCGATTATTCTGTAATCTGAGTCAATGTATACTAAGTATCGTCAGCTCAGTCCACGCCCAGATCTTGACGAAATACTGGGCAATCTCCAAAGAAAGCTTTACAACCGACGAATCGCTGTTGCTCCTATCGATCTGCAGGAATTTGGACTCAAGATCGTTTTCACCGTTCTCACAGCCCTCTCGCCGACTCCCTCTCCCCTTCTACCGCATTGGCGTGGCAGATTCAGTGGAAAATGTTCTACCTGCAATCGTCCTGACTCCTCGATCTTTGTCACATCCGCAGTCTCGTATCTCGTATAATATCTCGGCCGCTCAACGCATATCGAGGCCTGGGGAACAAACCTCGCTGCTCCATTAAACAGCCCAGAGAACAAGTCCACAACTGCCTACGACTGTCCTCGTCTCGCTCACAGTCCCCGGTCCCCAAATAATTTATTGCTGTTCCAGCCAGATTGTCCGCTGGGCGTTATAATACAAATGCGATAAATAATGTCGTTAAATAGTCCGTCCTCACAATGTCCGATGTCGATGTCTACATAAATGTCCAAATTGTCCAATGTCACTCCTGGGCGTGGTGCTGGCAGTTGAATGAGTGCAGCGCGCCTATTATTCCCGTATGATGACCAAATAATTCGACGGCGCGACTGGAAACGACGTCAGCCAGGAGGGATGAACAATGGAAATACAAAGCTCACTGCCAAAGCTCCCATCCGCTTTTTTAGCTAACCACCACTTCCCTTCCTGATCCTCAATTTCGAGCACTTCACCCTTGGTGAACGTCAGCTCGTTCGGATCTTCCGGCGATCCCTTGTCTGTACATCCGCCGCATTTGATCAATTCCTTGGATACCGAAAGAGAAGATTCACGTACATGCATGCAGCGCCCGCGCGCGGATGACGACCTCAGGCTCCGGCTCTGCAGCATCTGTATCACCCTCATTGTCGGTTTCGAAAACAGACGACGGTGGGTGCGTGGCGGTTTCGAATACAGAGGATTGGGGTTCTGGTTCTGGTTCTGCTTGAGGAATGGGCGGGCGAGGTGGCGGCGTCACGACGATCACCGACGGGAGAGGCGACCCCGCCGTCCCCATCAAGAACGGAAAGTCGGGCACGTCAAGCCTGTCAGTACCCAATCTCGAAGGCACCGGAGGCGGAGCTTCGCGCGGCGCGTTGGGCAAAGCACGCAAGGATACTTGAGGGAGCGGTGGCACCTCCGAGTCCTTTCGTGGACGGCGAGCGACATCAGACTCGGAGTCGGACGCAATTGACCCGACGAGGCTCTTACGACTTGCGCTCGAGCGCGCCGTCCCGTTGCGCATGAGGCTCATCGCGCTCCCGTTGCGCTTGAGGCTGCTGACGACGCTGCGCGCACTCGCGCGCCTCGGCTCGTGAAAGCCCATCTCGGGAGACCCAACACCACCACCGAGCTTGTAGTTCGGCTTGCTGGCAGTGGTGCCAGCGGATGCGCGGCGGGCGCTCTTCTCCCGATGTGGCGGCACGGGCGGTGCGGCGCCTACCCGACTGAAGATATTGAACGCGAGGGTGTCCGGTTCGGAAGTGAAGTAGATCATCCACAAGATGTCGACGATTGCGAGGACGAGGTAGCCTGCGCCCATCGGTTGAAGAGCGGCTTGCGCCGAGAAGATTCCCAGGTCCGCGCCCTGCACGGCAAACATCGTCGCAATGGCACCAAACGCCGCGATCTGGAAGCGGGCCTTTGGTACAGAACCAGTGATAATAGCCATGATGACGCCGACATTGAGTGCGCTCTGGTGGAAGATTGCGAACCACAGGGAACCTACGACCTGCCGCCCAACTGTTATTGTCAGCATGGCAAGGAGCGAGTGAGATATCCCGGATGCTCACATTCCGCAGTGGTAATGGCTTGGAAGATGAATGCCAGGAGCCACGCCATCTGCTCGACAATCGAGATTAGATCAAGTTCCTGGGCTGAAGCAAGGACGGAAGCTTACCCAGGCCACTATCGATGTAGCAAGAAAAAAGTAATTATCCCGGAAGGGAGAGAAATCGAAACGCGGGAACATGGTGGGGAGAGCAAGGAGCCAGTCACTGTCGTAGACATCTTGAGCGGAGTCGAAGGTCGTTAGCATCAGCGTCAGTTTTATTTACAGAAGCGATTCGTGTGATATGCCCGCGTTGGTCGTTATCCAAGAGACAAGTGTCGACCATAGCCTGGATGAAGCGGGAGCGCGAGCAACGAACAGCGTGATGACGGCTGTTGAAGGCTCTTCATTCAATATAGGTGCATGCCTTGAGCATGCGATCTCTTCTGCTGATGATGTTCTCAAGTAAACTAGACGTCGGGATTCGAGGAAGAGTCTATTCCCACTGCGCCAGTGGACCAAAAGTGTGCCAGCCCTCCCAGATTGTTGTTGTTGCGACGGCATGAGGTGAATCACGAATGATTCTGGCCGCCTTTACGAAAGATTGAAGAGGAGATCCGATCCCAAAGAATGCCTGATGAGTGATACGATCTGCATTCATAGTAGCAGGTGTAGTCGAACCCGGGCTGTGGCAGATGGACTTGAGCCGTTGATGGTCGCCAGAGCAATGCAAACGTTGAGGCGCTGTGGTTCACCGGCCTTGTGGCCGACGGAATGGGAAGCAGACAAGTGAAGAAGACTTGAGAAACAAAAACCTGCCCGATGTCAATCGTCGCGAAATGAGATGAAGGCAGGAGGCAAGAGGGCTTCCGGAACAATCCGGGTCATCAAGCACGCACTGCCACCCCCTGTTGTTCAAGTACATCAGTTCCCCGATTTCATACAAAATCGAAACCGATATGGATGTACGTTGAATCAACGGAGGGAGCAGATCTAGGGACCAAAGTTGGCCATTTCTTTGTCTGCAGAGGTGCGAATAGCAAACAATGATCCTGGCAAGTGAACTCGTGCAACAGATCATGAACCGTACGAGCCAAAAAAAAACATGTTGTAACGAACCAAGCAGATTTGGTCGTCTGGAGCGCGTAGCGTCGAAGTCCGGGCGCCAGAAATAGAAAATATGGATAGACTTCGCTGATCGCAGCAGCTGAAGGTAGATGCTATCGCGCCAGAGGGTTCTTCGAGCAATGAGCGAGGGTGGTGTCTGACAGTCCAGAATTGTAGGGACAGTATGACCTCGCCATCGTCACTTCGGTGAGAAGGATGGCACAAAGTCGGGCCCGTGTAATGCAAGTGTACGCGGGGAAGTTCCGGAATATATATTGGATGAAACCATCCTGAACTACATTGAATACGGAGTTTGAATGAAGGCATATAGATATTAACATTGATCGACATATCCTGGGCGCGGCTGACTTACACACCATCCACCGCAGCAGCAGAAGCAGGTGTAATTTCCTCGTCCTCGAGCGCCGGTCCTTCGGGAAGCAGGAACATGAGGGTAACAACGAGGAAGAATCCCGAGAGCCAGAATACTGAGATGCCGGCATCATACCACGAGTACTATCGCCGTAGGTCAATATTTTAACGGAAAACAGGACAATGAACAGAGCGCTCACAGATACATATTCCCCAAGTGCGCCCCAAATCGCCAGCGCGCCGAAGAGGGAACCAATCTCGCGGGCTCGTCCCTGGGCGACGAAGTACGAGGCGCCCAGTGCGTAGAGCGCGGGCGCAGCCGCCGCAGTTGCAAGTGGGTATAGCGGGGTGAAGACAGCGTAGAGCAGCCTCGAACGGACGGGGTAACAGAACACGATCACGGCGGCGCACGAGATTGCCGCGATTAGGATGGAGTTCTGCGAGAGGGCCGTAGCGAGGCGGAGCCCCACGCGCTCTGTGGCGCCGTATTTGCGCTGGTATAACCACGCGATTCCTGGAGACGGTCGGAATAAGGAAGAGAATCGAAGCGAGATAGAATCTGAATGTACCTGGGACGATGCAGAGGAGGGATGTTAGGCTAAGTGCGCGTCCGCCGACCAAGAGAAGCCAACGCTGAGCAGGTATCAGCGCATGGGTATTGGTTCGCGTTCTTGCACAACTCACCGGAAGATGCGGCAAACGCGATGAGAGATCGGTGTGTCTTAGTAGATATGTATCCGCTGCCTTGATAAGACAGAATAAATCGAGGACCGATACTATTTCCGGAGAGCTTACCGATGTCAGAGAGTAAGTGTAAAAGGCGAGCCCAAAAAGGACGAGATATTTGGACGAGCCGGTGCCACGGAAGAAGACAGAAATTGGGGAGACGATGGACTTGAGAGCGGAACGCTGAGGTATCGCTGCTGCTCCAGGTTCCTGCCGCTTGAGGGATTCTGGGAGAAGCGTGTAGATGAACGCGAGGTTTGCCAGAGAAAAGACAACGCTGAGGGCGAACGCTACAGTATATGACGTGAATTTCCCGATCTGACGAATGTTAAAAGGGATTGAATCATGATTAGCAAATGCGAGACTCACCACAGCACCAACGATGAAGCCAACAAGGGAAAACGCGTTAACTTGCGCAAAAAGGACCGGTCTGTAAGATTACACATTCAGCCACGTAACCGGCGCAAAGGAAAAATCGGGTCACCGTGCTAACGGTGTAGCAGCAACATCGAAAGCATATCTGTACAACGGTGAGGGGCCGCGACGCGTTTAAGAATTGCACATACGCATGCACGACTCCGTTGTATGCGGCAAACCCGCCGAGCAGACCTTCAACAATTAACCCGACGGAGATAGTGTCCCTCACATCATCTTCGGATGGCGAGGTACCAGCCACGATCAGGTACATCAGGTTCCTGGAAAATGAATGAGTTATCGCAAGGTGAAGCATGAATGTAAATCACGCACAGGAATACAGTCCCCAGGATGGAGCAGAACAACACAATCTTTCGCCCTCTGCGGTCGCCCATTTCACTCCACCATCCGACGGAGACAAAGCTGACCATGAAGGATGCGAATGCTCCCCCTTGTCAGAATAAGTATCAGTGAGCGAGACGGATGATGCGGTTAGTGGACATACACATCTGGATGCGCACAGTAATTGAAGGAAGCTCCAACCACTCCCTGAAGAAGCCGCATGGATACAGTCCTGCCCCTACTCTCAAATTAGGCTTCGACGACACACGCATGGCGCACCTGGGCAGAATGTTTGCTGGTAATGATCGTAACGCGCGAACATGGAGATTCCGCGCTGTATATGAATGAGCATTTTGGTAAAAGAGCGCTGTATGGAGGAACGCACGCATATTGACGCCAAGGCTACCACTGGCAGCAACCTATAGACTGATGAACTCTGCAAGCACAGTTGACGAGAGCGGGAACCTACCAAATGAAAGAGGCTACTCGGGGAGTCGGGGCTCGGGGGACCAGCGGGTCGGTTTCACTGGGAGAAGAAGACATTTTGTCTCGTTGCCTTGAAGTCGTGCGATGTTATGTATCCCCCAAAGCCAAGCCTACTGCGGCACAGCTTTGAAGAATGAAAATTTCCTGTGCGCGGCTGTACAAACGACAAGCTAACTTCGAAAGCGCACCGTTGAATATGGGCAGCTGGAATGAAGAGAGCCAGAGAAAGCCTGTTGTCGCAAGGGCGCACAGAAGAATTGCAGAAGATTCGAGACCGTGACGGTTAAAAGCAAGGCAGGTGTTGATGTCGGCAATCTCCAAAGAAATCAGATCATCAGATTCTGATCCCTAACTTCTTTCCTCCCACCAACTTGCCACCAACCTCCCACCGTCATCTGCCTGGACTCTAGCTAGGGTTTGGCTGGCATTCCGTTCAGCTCACAGAAAACCGTTGCCCGACCGTAAACTTCGCACTATGTTTGCCAGGCTACACAGATCATTCCGATTCTTGGGGACTTTCAAACAGCGCTGGAGTTCGCTTGGAGTTTGTTAGTACCAGCTACATCCGAGGACCCAAGCTGCAACCCTGTCTGGGTTGTGTATTTTTTTTCTAGGCTCATGTTGGATACCTAGTCCCCTCTTCAGCGCTTCACTTAGACTTCTGCGAGACGAGGGAGAACTTGTCTGCGCCATCCGACCCAACACCATCGATATCACGGTCGCTGTTCGAGACCACGTGTCTTCTTCCAAGGCTCACTTGACCACCAAGGACGGAGGTATTTGACGTGGAGCTCGAGGACGTGTAGTTAACGCTGGGTTTTCCACGCGCCGCTTACTCGTTCCGCTCCGTGACTCTAACAAATTGGACAGCGGCTTAGACAGCGCGGCAACGCAACGCAACATGCGTACGGCGCCCAGCAGTTCAAGACAACACCCCAGGCCCTTGGATTCAATTTAGATTCTTCCCGTCCACTCACCCCGCGTGATCGACGCGACGCGTCAAACGAGCAAGAAAACATCCCACAATATGGCTTCTAGAGTTCGTAGTGTTTAAAAAGGATGTTTATGCTTGTCTAATCGGTCGCGCGGCACCGTTTAATTGCTCGCACATCCCGCCCAACTTAATATCCCCAGGTGCTGGAGAATCAGACCGTGTCTGATTCATCCGAGCGGGGATATTCTGCTTGGGCCCCCAAGCACACGCTTGGTCCTGCCCGCGTCGGGTCAAGGCGGCCCGCGGCCACTGGTCAATGCAAAAACAATTACAGACCGACGTCTATTGTCTTTCATTGCTGTGCAGCCGTGCATGGACCCGCCAGCGCAATCTTACTTAAGAGCGCGGCGCAACAAGGAGGAAAGTATCTTACTTTTTCTTGCTCCTTGTCTGCCCGCCTCCAGTAAGCCGTCTTGTAGCCGTTGAGTTTCTGATACTGATACTGGGACATTAGTCTGGTTCAGTATTCCCGAGGAACTCACCTACTCCGAGATCAACAGTTCGACGCGCGAATCACTGTTGCATCTAATCGGTATGTTGCCGCCCCAACATACTGCCACAGCATATTGACAGGGACATTGGTCCGGTCTTTAGCTACTCCTTGCTGATCGTGAAGTCTTGAGCCGCCGCTCCTGTACCCGTTTCTTCACGCGTCACTAGGTGTGCCTTCGCGCTGTCTCACTCGCATTGAGCCTATGCTAATGCCTCACGCGTCACTAGTGGTTGAATTTTGCGTACTCACCTCGACTTCATTCCACTCCGTCTCCCATCGCTTCGCTCAAACGAGTTTCTCCATCATCTGTCCATGTCCGATGCCCCGACAAAAGCGGAGCGCGCCGACGCCACGGTGGAGGCTTTCAGGGCTGGCACCCTCACTCGAACGGCCGCCACCATCCGCCTTCACACGATTTTCTCCGAGCCCGATCCGCCAGCCTCCGCGGACGATCCCGTCACCGTCCTGTCCGAAGCAGATGTCGAGGCGCTCATGGAGCCCTTCGTCGACATGTGTACTCAATGGGAGGAGGATCGAGCAGCTGCCAACGCCCGCGGCAAGAAGCGTGCCCGAACCGATGCCGACGGGCCCGCACCTGGTGATGACGATGGCTCTGAGCCCGACGACGATCTGGATCGCCCCTCCAGACGTCGCCCCGTCATCGACGAGGCCGAACTGCCCTGGGTCAAGAACGAGACCCTTCGCCCCTTGTACGACGAAACTCTTCGCCCAGATCAAGCCGAAACTGTGCGGCTCCTCGGCATCTACGCCATTGATCCAAAGCGAATCCTCCGCTCTATTCTCAACCGCACTCGCGTGGCATTTCCCCAGTCCCAGTGGCTTCGCCTCATCACAAACCAGTCCGTTGACTTTGACGCCGTGCTCACGGCCTTGTTTAGCTTCATTCCAACTGCGGCACATACCGAGTCCCTCGGCCCGAATCTCGAGCTCACCTTCAACTCGTCCTCCTCCAAGAACACTCGTGCCGTGTCGTCTCAGGCAGAATGGACCATGTGCTGGCTGCGCTTCATACAGGCGGCACTCCTCGCCTTCCCTCATCTTTCCGAGCAGTTTGACGCGTACGGTCATTACATACTCGGAAAGTTCTGCTCGCTTCACGTGTCCCAACACTCTCGCGTTATCTCGTTCGACAAAGCCTGCAGACTCCTCGGCACTATGCGCGCTGACGTGGCGCTCGACCAATTCCACCATTTCTCCGAGCTCGAAACCATGCACCTCAGCCCCTGGGGCATCATTGCGATGGAATCTGCTTCAGCTCGCGACGATGGTCCCGGCGGTCCATCTCGGGCGTCCAACGGAAAGACGTCCAAAGCCAGCGGGAAATCAACAGAGCCGTGCCGCTTGTGGAACGCAGACAACTGCAAGCGCACGGACGCCGACTGCCACAATCTTCACATCTGCTCCGGCTGCCGGAAGAATCACCGTGTATCTGATTGCGCCAACAAGCAGTAACTCGGCTCCCCTTCTCCCCCTCGTCGTCATTACGCCCGGTGCGCCATCACGTATCATTTTTCAACCCCCTCGACTCACGCTGGGGGCGCACAAAAAATGATTTTTCTCCTCTCCCCCGGTTCGCGCCAGCCTCCCGGTAGGAAGGCGTGGACCACGGCCAAGCTCGTTTACGAGCGGGCCATCGCACTCGGCTACGCAGTCGACAAATCGTCCAATCTCACGTATACCTCCGCGCTAAACTCGTACATCAATTTCTGCACCATGCACGGCTTCTCGATCGAACCCACCGAAGATACACTCTCGTTCTTCGTCATTTACATGTGCCACCACATCGACCCAAAATCCGTCGATTCGTATCTCTCCGGCATCTGCAACCAACTCGAATCCACTTATCCGAACGTCCGCGCTGTTCGGAAATCACCTCTCGTCAAAAACACGTTGAAAGGGGGTAAACGTCTTTTCGGGAAGGGCACAAAGCGCAAACGCCCTTTATCCACCACGGACCTACTCACGGTCGAGCGCTCGTACGTCGCACAGCCGACCCACTCCCACGACGACAAACTCTTCGTTGCCATGCTCTTCACGGGTTTCGATGGATTGTTGCGCCTCGGCGAACTCACCTTTCCCGACAACACCGCACTCCGGAATTGGAAGAAGGTCATTCGCAGGGTGTCCCTCCTCATCTCCGACAACGGTGCCTCGGCGGGCATGTTCCTTCCCGGCCATAAAGCCGATAAATTCTTTGAGGGCAACCAGATCATCATCAAGGCTCGGGCCGACCCCGAACTTGACACCGTGACAAAGATCCAACGTTACATCCTCTCTCGCGACCGCCTCTTTCCTCATCACCCGGCGCTTTGGGTCCGTTCCAACGGCAAAGTTCCCATTCGCTCGTGGTTCATCTCACGCCTCCGCGTCCACTTCGGCAAGGACATCGCCGGCCAATCGTTGTGTGCTGGCGGCGCTACTTCCCTCGCCCTCGCGGGTACCCCTCCTCATCAGATTCAAGCCATTGGTCGCTGGGCGTCGAACGCATTCCAGATCTACATGCGCAAGAATCCCACCCTACTACAGTCGATGCTGTTTGGAGGTCGCTCCGCTCACGATGGGCCTGCTCCCGATCCCGCTATCTTTCCACACCCCGCGTTCTAATCTCACCTTCCCGTTCCCGTCCCCGTCCCCATTCCCATTCCCATTCCCATTCCCATTCCCATTCCCATTCCCATTCCCATTCCCATTCCCATTCCCATTCCCTTCCCCTCCGTTCCATCCGTTCCCTTCCGTTCCACTGCATCCCTTCTCCTCTTTCCATAACCATGCTGAAAAAAAAAAAAATACTAGGGATTACCCTTTATCCGCTCCTCCTTTCCCTACTCCGCCCGTTTCCGTCCATCTTCCTCTCCCCTCGCGTACTTTACTTACCTTACTCGGGTTAATTTATATGGGCTCCCGTCGGGGAGTCGCTTTCTCGCTAAACACGCATCGGGTGAATTTCCAACTCGAAGTTGAAATTCCACGCTCTCCGGATCGCCAGACAGCCGAGCTGCTGGTGTCGAGCTCAAGACCGATTAGTAGTGTTTAAAAAGGATGTTTATGCTTGTCTAATCGGTCGCGCGGCACCGTTTAATTGCTCGCACATCCCGCCCAACTTAATATCCCCAGGTGCTGGAGAATCAGACCGTGTCTGATTCATCCGAGCGGGGATATTCTGCTTGGGCCCCCAAGCACACGCTTGGTCCTGCCCGCGTCGGGTCAAGGCGGCCCGCGGCCACTGGTCAATGCAAAAACAATTACAGACCGACGTCTATTGTCTTTCATTGCTGTGCAGCCGTGCATGGACCCGCCAGCGCAATCTTACTTAAGAGCGCGGCGCAACAAGGAGGAAAGTATCTTACTTTTTCTTGCTCCTTGTCTGCCCGCCTCCAGTAAGCCGTCTTGTAGCCGTTGAGTTTCTGATACTGATACTGGGACATTAGTCTGGTTCAGTATTCCCGAGGAACTCACCTACTCCGAGATCAACAGTTCGACGCGCGAATCACTGTTGCATCTAATCGGTATGTTGCCGCCCCAACATACTGCCACAGCATATTGACAGGGACATTGGTCCGGTCTTTAGCTACTCCTTGCTGATCGTGAAGTCTTGAGCCGCCGCTCCTGTACCCGTTTCTTCACGCGTCACTAGGTGTGCCTTCGCGCTGTCTCACTCGCATTGAGCCTATGCTAATGCCTCACGCGTCACTAGTGGTTGAATTTTGCGTACCCACCCTGTCACTTTGTTTCCACTTACCCTATCTACACTCCCTAGGCTCGTGTACCCTTTATCCGCTCCTCCTTTCCCTACTCCGCCCGTTTCCGTCCATCTTCCTCTCCCCTCGCGTACTTTACTTACCTTACTCGGGTTAATTTATATGGGCTCCCGTCGGGGAGTCGCTTTCTCGCTAAACACGCATCGGGTGAATTTCCAACTCGAAGTTGAAATTCCACGCTCTCCGGATCGCCAGACAGCCGAGCTGCTGGTGTCGAGCTCAAGACCGATTAGTTAGCCTCCTCTTCCAGCGTCTTCCCAGGATCTGGACAACAAATCATTCTCCCTGTCTATCTCGAACTCAAGTCGTGTCAATATACTCAGCAGCCTCCGAGTCGGCACCTTTTCGGAATTAATCGAAGTTGATGAAGCCGGTGCGTGCCTTCCGATGCTTACCTTTAGGCTTTCCCAGGGGAAATTCAACTCAAGTGACCCAAATTTCACCAAACTAACCCACTCCGATGAGCACGTCCGCCGCTTCAGCCAAACCCCACTGTGGGCCATTAAAATTGTCGATATTCCGAGGGCGCGAGATTCGCAAGTTAGCGCGCTGCATTGCCATTTTATATTCGGAAAGGCCCCGGCCTCGACGGGAAGGTACGTGTCACTGACTGTTCCTTGACGTAGATAACTTTATAACGACGCATCCCGTTCCGCCCTAATCTTCCCCGATCGTCCTCACGGCCTTCATGCTCCTCCCGCTCGTCGTCCTCGCACTCTTGGTCGGTTGGACATCCTCTCAAATGGAGAACACCATCGCGCTCACGGTGCCGTCTGCGATTGACACGAGTGGCGTGGCGATTTTCTCATACGCGTGGGTGGGAAATCCGGGCCATGATACGTACCCTGTCCGCGTTTCGCCTAGGCGCAGCTTATAGTCCATCTCTTCTACAGCTCAACAACATCACGATGGAACTCGTTTCGGGAGGTAGAGGTGCTGTTCAACTGGGCTCAAAGGGAGACTGAGTATCCGATTCGTCAGACACCGGCGGCGCTGTGGTGGATCTTATCGGTGCGTGTCCGGCTCCTCTCCAATAATCAACGCTTATCGTACCAGCCGTGGGATACACACAACAAAATGGCAACTCTATTACTTACCCGCTACATGCTTCGGTGCGGTTGCTGTATCCGCCGCTCACAATTATCCTAGCCCTGACAGTATTTTGCAGACGCCAGCAGGCCAGTACCATATCCGAATGAACGCCACCATATATAATGGTTCGACTCCGCTATCAACAATCACGACCCGCTCCAGAACATTTAACATTACGCTCGAGGATGCGTTTCAATGCGAGCCGCCGATATTCATTCCCGTACGAAGCATTTTGGATCCAGGATACAGTCCGCTGCGCCTCGCAACGCCCGCAGGCGGCACGGTCTTTCTGCTGGACAGCTTGGGCTCTCGGCTTGCCAATATTTCATCGCTGCTGTATGTCGTGGATGCATCATTCAATGTGAGTATACCCTCTGGCATCGAATGTTCGCACTGAGCCGAGGGCTTTCAGACTACCACCACGAGTGCTGAATTGGAGCTGGTGAATATCTCGACTCAGGGCGGCAGCACTGCTGCCCAACAAATCGTGCGTCGTGGTCATATACTGGATTGAATTGGTCTAACAGCTGCCTTATTATAGCCTCAGGCGGACATCGCCGCTCGGAGAGTGTCATACGTGACGGAAAATATTACACTCGCCCCCGGAATGTGGAAAGTGCGTTTTGAGAAGAATTCCGTACCGCAGCCAACAAACGCCTTTCCAGCTCCGTATGAATTTCACCGATCCCAGGGTACAGAACAAAAATCCCAAGTCGCTCTCCGCCATGTCTGATGCGTTTTACATTGTTACGGGCTTCCCGTGTGTCGGCCTTTCCAGCGCAAACTCGACAGCTGCAGCATTGCCCTCGGTATCTTCGACTGGCACATCCGTCTCTTCGTCTACGAGTTCCGGATCACAATCGAGCTCTTCCAACTCTTTCAAACTGTCTCCGCGCTGCATGGGAAGGGGAGTTTTTCTTGTGACCATGGTGGTGTTGGCATTATGGGTTCTAGAAATCGTTAATGTTCGCGGATAATTATATATATGTCATTTCCATCCTAATGAGAGCCATATCACTTTCGCACTTTTATTTTGACTGTTCAGGCAGGTTACCGGACGCATGGAAGGTTCAAAGTCGACTGTCGAATGTTGCGCAGACCTTATAAGTAGTGATGTGCCGGGCCAGGGCTTAGGCCCAAGCCCGACCCAAGCCCGCCCCGACCCGACCCGACCCAGGCCCGACCCTGGCCCTAGTTTGAGTCGGGCCTAGGGTCGGGCCTGAGATTTTTCAAGGCCCGCGACCCGGGCTTGAGCCCGGGTCGGTTTGGTTGACCCTAATCACCCGACTTTGGGTGAGTCAAAATTATTCGAGCAGTGAATTTGGGACGTGCAATATGGATATTGCTGTATTTCTGACATTTCGGCGGCATGTCAAAGTATATCTGAGGACAGTGAGTAAAACAGCACTTATCGGAGAATTTGATGGCAGTTCAAGTCTTTGTTGCACCCTCATTTCATTCTAGCAAGGACACATGGGAACCACAGGAGGTGAGGAATTGTTGTAAAACATGTTCATGTTTGAAAAAATCTCACTATATCAAGTTGCCAAAAAATACCCCAAAGCCCGGGCTCAGGCCCAAGCCCGACCCGACCCGACCCTACCTAGGGCCTAGGGTCGGGCTCAGGATATTTCTCAGGCCCGACCCGACCCCGACCCGACCCAAGCCCGGGCTTTCAGGCCCGACCCGACCCGCACAACACTACTTATAAGTAAAGTCCTTTCAAAATTCAACAGGGATTCGCAACTGTGAGATTAATTTTGCGCGGGGCCATAAGGTTTTTTCCTGAAAGGTGCGGGCCTCACTGAAACACGGTTTCCAGCTTTCTAGCCATTTCCGTCCAACATCGGTTGTTTATTTTGTGATTATTGGCCAACATCCTCCCATCATAACACGCACACACCCTTCTCTCTCTCCCACCACCATGGTGCGCTCAATCCTCCGAATGCCACCCGTTCACTGACCATTTGTCTCAGGCGCGTAATCAAGAGAAGGCGCAGTCCATGCTCTACCGGTTCCGGGAGGCCCAGCAGGCCGAGCTGGGCCTCGCTGTGCGCGGAGGTATGTGACGCCAATCTCCCACTTGCTGCGTTATCCAAACAAATTTCGCGCACTTACAGATCAACGTCCTCGCATGGCGAGCGCGTGTAAGAGCCTTCGTGACTGCGAGCGGTGGCGTGGGGAGCTTCTGCGCGAGATCAGCCGCAAAGTCGCCAAGATCCAGGACGGTGCGTGGGCTTTTGCTTGTATCGTGCTGCGATGCTAACGGGAACGTAGCGGGGCTCAGCGACTACGAAGTCCGGGATCTGAACGATGAGATCAACAAGCAAATGCGCGAGAAACGGCACTGGGAAAACCAGATCGTCGCGCTCGGCGGTGCCAACTACCGCCGCAACGTCGCCATGCTGGATGACGACGGGAAAGAAGTGCCGGGGACCAAGGGCTACAAGTGCGTCTCCCTCATTGTCTCTGGATTTTCTCCGCTCATTGCACTGCGCAGGTACTTTGGCCGCGCGAAGGAGCTTCCTGGCGTCCGCGAATTGTTCATGGGTCGGAAAAAGGAGGACGAGGAGGAGAACTTGGCGCAAGCGTTCTACGGCAAGTTTCAGTCGCAAACGCCCGCCTACTTTGGCGACATGGACGAGGCGGATGGGACACTGCTTGCGTATGAGGATGCAGCGCAGGAGGATGGTGCGCTTTTATCCCTCCCTCTTGGCGTGGATCCTGACGCGCGGTATCCCTATGCAGAATTCGCGGACGCGGCGAATGAATTACGGGCAGCGCTAGGGCTGGCGGCGGATGCTCCCGTCCCTAGACCAAGCACCGAAGATGCGCCGAAGGACGCAGATGTGGACATGGCGGACTCGGCTGCCCCTCCCACCGCTGAATCCCACGCGCGCGCCGCCGCTGCGGTTATCTCGTTTTTGGCGCCGGAAATGCTGATGGCGCCGAAGCTGCCCACGCCCGCCGAGACAGAGGCTGTGTTGCTGGCGCTGCGGAAGCGCGCGCTGGTGGAGGAGTATTTTGGTGACGGCGAGTGAGTAGTTACGCTTTGGAAATTGTATGTGCTCCTCGAATATCTGTGGCCAACTTCCTGCGTGACTCGGCGTGCGGTCCTGCCAATCTTCAGGCATATTTGTGATGCGATGGACGATCTGACTTTGCCCCTGCCGCAGCCTTGCCCCTCCTTTCACTCCTTCAATGAAAATCTTGATTCTTTATGGTGAGTGCACACGGTGTCCATTCCCGGCGCTTTCACCGGCTGCATCTTTCAGAGTTGGCTGTTTACCTTGCGGCCGTGCAATCGCTCCTCTAGTTCGCAATGTGGTCGTCTCTGCCCAAAGGCCAATTAAAGAGGGAGAAGAAGACCGCCGTATCTCAGGTACATCGCATCCATCATGTCGTTCTCAACGACCTTCAAGGTCTTCTGCTGCTCCTCGCTGTTATTGCAGAAGTCGTCGGGCTCCCCTGGACCCTCCTGTATGCATGTGACGCGCGCTCAAAGTATTTTCGTAAGCTGACTTTTCAGTCTATCCACGGCTCGCTCTTCAAACTCAAATCTAACGGCGTGCTGGTTATCATAATCTACAAACGATCTCATTATCGATGTTGGCAGCTTGAAAATCTGCTATTCGGGAGGGCCCACCGAGGAGACTACTGTATCTGACTTTGGTGTCAGCCATAATGATCTTCATTCAGGGATCCAGTGCGCCCTGTCGTGATCCAACTATCGCCTGGATCCTTCTCCCTTGCTCCGTGGAGGAGTCCACCATCTGTGCGCGTGTCTTGAATCGCCCGCGTTTGCTTCGCTGACCAGCTCCATAGATCTTTGCGCCAACATTATGATTCGTCGGCACACGGTTGAGAGGCCCAATTGGTGCCCCAAAATGTCGACCCCGATCTGACGTCCTCGAGGCGTCCAATGACTATTTCTCTCCGGACCAACATGCGCAAACGATGTCTTGCAGGACGATGAATTGATTCTGGTCTTCTCATGTCTCATCTCGAATTCACTACCCGGCGATTTTATTCCATGTATCCACAACTGCAGGACTAACCGCGGCTGAGGCCAGAAATCTTAGCAGAAATATCCCGGAGCGCACCGGCGAACGTCTATAAGCATGGAGAAGAATTCACAAGCATTGCGCCCCACCTGCGGTATGCAGTGTTGTACAGCAAATCTCTTCAGGAGCGATTTGTGATCTGATACAGCCCCTGTCCATTCCATCACTCCGCCGCTCATGGACATCTTCACCCTCTACAGTGAGCGCATGCTCTCAGTGCCGCATTCAGTTTCCTCCTGACTGGCAGCTGCGAATTCTCAGAGTTAGGTGTCGCTTCCACGGTTATCCAGTTGCTCCTCTGGTACGCACTGTGGCTCGACGGTGGAGAAGGAAACGAAACAGTCTGCAGAACGGTCCTGGGGTACCTCGTATCCATGTCCAATGCCCGCCCTTTACTGACCTGAGCCAGGTTTTCAAGTTTTCAGCCTGCTCCTTATCAGCGCGTCCGCCCTCGGCATTCCTGCCTTGCTGTGATAGTCTGCGACGCATACTGTGCGCCAAAAATGACTGCTAGCTAACGGATGTACTTCAAGATTATGCATGGCACACTTCAAAGACCTAAAGGTCCGGGCCGCCGGCTTTGATGGTTGCACAAGTAACTTATGTAATCTAACTTGGCCCGCCAGAACTTCATTGGTTGCAAACAACCCCGATACGGGCTATTGCCGCCATGGGAGCCCGCATTCGTGAGTTTCCTCCAATAGCCAGAGACGATCTCAAGCCCGCACTACTAGCCTTCTCGCTGATTTCCTCGGGGCCGGCTATTCCCTCGGTGTGCGCGCTCGTAGGCAGCCCAGGCGTATACAGCTATCCGTGTTACGTTGACTGGTTATTGCTCCTTGTTTCGGCGGCACAGACTATGATCTGTGCGCATTGTCTCAAATAATCCGCCCGGCGTTTTGGTACTGAATGACTTCATAGGTTTTAGCGCCTCCATCTTGATCGTTCGACACGCTGTCGCGAACCCCGGGTGGGACTCTACCGATGCCACTCTGAGCTGGGCTTCCGCTGACATCCGCGATATTGGTCGCCCGCCGGCTGCCTCTCTCCGGACCCGCACGCGCAAACGGCGCATCGCACGAGGATGAATTCATTGTAGTCCTATCCATCTTACTTCTAACTGCTGGTGAAACGGTCTTCGTTCAATGTAGCCATTGGTACTGCGGGCAGTTGATAGATGAGATTTTGAGATTCGGATGCACCGTCGAACCAGACATTTCAATCTAAATAACCCGGAGGGGACCGATCCGACAGTTCTGGTGCTACAAACGACTGCAGCTCCCGTTCGACGGCCCTGATACGCGCCTTGAGTGCTTCATTCTGACGCATAGCCTCCTCGAAGTCAGAACTTCCGTCCTCTCCCAAAGTGCCCAATTGATCGCGCGCCGCGCGGAGTTCAACGATCAAAGATTCTGGCGCCGAGAATTCCGTGTGTTTCTGGGCGGTGCGTAGCATCAACGGGGGCGTAGTCGCTCCAGGCGATTTTCTACTCGTAAGCGCGCCGTGTTCGAGATCTGGTTGTAGTCCGAGATGTGGGTGCATGGTCAAATCTGGCCGACGTTTTTTGCGGAGTCGGCAAAGGAAGATCGACACAACCGCGGTTAGAGTCATTCCGCTCACGATGCCCAAGGCGATGCCGACAATGACGCCAGGAGCAAGAGATTTCCTTTGCGCGAGAGTGTAAACATTTGCACGCGCAGATTGGGTGGAAGATCTACCTGCTCGTGTTTATGCCGGCCTCGGTTTGAGTCGGTGAAGGTGAAATATCGGATGCTGAGGTAAGTAGAGGTGTTGACGACGACGCCGAGTATATGCTGGGAGACTTGAGTGTAAGGATCGACGGCGATGCACTGTGTAAAATAGTCAAGGTACGTACTCGATCCTGAGTGAATGTACTTAATACTTACCTAAGCGACGAAGAGGGAGCGTCTCGACTAGGGCTGGCACTGCTTTGCGTTTGTGAAGGAGAAGATGCCAGTGGGGAGGTAGAGCTGTCAGGCTGGTTAGCATGGAACTTCCGATGAATGTACTACACGCTGTAATCCGCCTGGACAAAAAATACTGACGTTGACTTTGAAAGGTCGATGCTTGTTGCCGCACCAGGCTCAACAACGCTGAACTGACCACTGGTAGCGAATACACTGGCAAGGTCCGCAGGGTCGACGAGCTGCAGCACGTAGTCGTCTCTATCAAAGATATGAGAGATCGACTCTTGCAGGATTCCAAGCAACTTGAGAACACACCTGGACGGAACAGTAGGAATGTGGACAGTTATCCGATCCGTGCCGGATGCGTCTACGGTAGATGCGATAGTGCGAAAAGAGGCTTGACCCTGCGATGCCTTCGGTTAACTCTTTTGTTCGCGGCGTCAAGGGGGAGAATAAACCAGAGATGGGTTACCCAGCTCGATGGTAAATGCGACAGGGCTGCAATGGGTTAGTAGAACCCATGGTTGGAATGCGCGCATACCTGTTTGTCCCATCCAGTACCCATTGTATCACAGCGTTTTGGTTAGAGGTCAAAAAGCCTGGATCAATAACAGTCAGGCCGGCTGCCGCTACACCGATCGTAGACCTGAAGGCAGCGTTCCGTTCTTAATGCGAAGGAAATTGACAGGACCAGGACACTTACAAGACGAGTGCATAGAGCAACATGGGCGTAGGGTGCAAAGCACCATCGCAGACACTCGCTAGGATATCAGCGAGTCTGATTCACATGGACGGTGAGAAGATGGGAGGTGATTCTTTGGTGATTCTCGTACAAAGATCTTGGAAGATGCAAGTCGTCTGGACACGAATGATACATCTGTCAGCGATTGAATTCGGACTTGATGAGCATTCGTCCATCGAAACCCAATAGGGATCATATACACGAGGTCTTGGGCCACAACGGTTCCAGAAGTGATATATCATCCCAAGGTCAGTGATTCAGATGTGAGGCAACTTTGCGCCGTGATACGGTTCGTGTTTGGATTAACATCGAGAGTCTCGTACCACAAAGCCACGTCAGAGACTCAGGTAGGTTTCCTGCGGCCAAGGCGTCTTGTTCAGCTTGCAGTTGAGAGCAAGTGGAGTAGTCGCCGGTTGCTGGGAAATCGGGACCAGTCGTCGAATCGACGACACGGCCCATGGGCTTGTGCAGAATTCGAATCACCCCTTTTGTGTTCCTGAGTGCCCCAGATAGCCCATTTGTGAAGCAGTGGTGAACTGAGGTGGTGGTTATGTGCAGAAGGGAATGCCGGCTGAGGGCGGTAATCACCGGCTTCTCTCTAGCCGGTGTGGTTCTGCTTGGCGCTGCCTCCTTCTGACCACCACCACCAAACCACCACCAGTAAGTAAAGCACAAAGGTTCGTGAAATCCGCTTCCAGTGAAGCCTTTGGACGCGTTATTCACTCTTGGAAGATGCCTCAATGTCACACCGACTGCGAGGCACTGCCGCAAACGCTCGTGCAGCTTCAAGTTCTTGACCGAGGATCGCCACACGCCCCAGACCTGTCCCATCTGCTCGAGACGAATGAGTCCCCCCTCAATTCTGAGCTCCAGCTTGTTCAGAACGCGATCCACGATTGTCACAATTTTGTAGAGTCTTTGGATGCCCAGATCGACGACCTAAATGCTCAGATCGATGGTCTGCATGCCCAGATCAGTAATATCCAGATCTCCCTTGCACAGACTGTACAGCTCCGCGACCAGACCGCTGAAAATATTCGCAAGCACCAGTTGATCATGTCTCCAGTCCGCCATCTGCCTACAGAGTTGATTTGCAAGATATTCTTCTATGCGTGGTCCGCGCGCGCCTTGAAAGCGGGACCCACATTGAGCCCGACTCCCTGGTATCTTGGTCGTATTTGCCGGCGATGGAGGCACTGTGCTATCGCCTTCCCCCTCCTGTGGTCCACCATCACTATCCACTGCTCTTCGTCGGTCGCTCGGATTGCCGCCCAACTCTTGCGATTCGCAAATGCGCCACTAGACATTTATTGGTCAGGTGCCGTGTACACGGCAATATCGATTCTCGTTTGTTGGATATCCTTCTTCCACATTGCGGCCGCTGGCGTCGCTTGTGGTTCACTAGATTTGGATTTGAGCCTTCCAATATCGATCTCAAATGGATCAAACGCACCGCTGGCGACCTGGGCCAGCTCGAACATTCAAAAATCGCTGACCCTGATATTGCAATACCGAACGTGTTCTCGAACGTACCAAACCTTCGTACGGTATTCCTGGCTAATGGCGTCTCGCCGACATCTACTGAGATCCCATAGTCCCAACTTACTCGTTATCGAGGTACAGGTACCGCACAGAGCCAATTCGAGGTCCTCCGTGCGGCCAGAAATTTATATGAATGCGTGCTGGCTTTCGAACCAAGTCTTACGGCCCTTGAGTACTCCCCAATCTCCCTTCCTCGACTTATCCGCCTCTGTCTGCCCTGTCCCACGTCCCCCGATCTCTTGTCCCTCTTACTGCGCCATCGCTTGAAGAGTTATCACTCCTTTGCATGCAGTCCCAGCGCTTTATGCTTCCCTTCCTCGATCGTTCGTTCCGCGCGCTGCAGAGGCTCGTCTTGCTGTCCTCTACAGCGGCCAGCCCCAGCATCGGGGATAATCCCTCTCCTACAAGCCCTCCCAAACCTCCTCTCGCTTGCGCTCGAAAGCTGTGGAGACGCGCACGGTCGCGAGCCCGAACACCTCCCCTTATTCAACGCCATGACCGTGGTCGGTGCTCCTTCCGACATATGCCCCGAATTGGGGTCACTGGTGTATGGATATAGTACTTGGAAGAGCGAACCTTCGCGGGACGCGTTCTTCGCCATGGTTCGCTCGCGTTTTGAGCCCAATATCCATCCGACAAGTCGCTTGTGGTCCCTCCGTGTTTATGCCGCCGATCCCGAGCGTCGTTGCCGTAGCATATCAAAGCAATTGAAAGTGCTGCGCGCTGACGGATTGAATGCAGCTCATCGCGCAGACGGTGTTGTCGGAATCTCCTTTTGACGACTTGTTAGTTTTCTGTTCCCACCGTTTCGTCCTCCCGAAACCTGACTTCTGGATAGGGATGGGATGCGGGCATGGTCGAACTTGGTACTATCGGTTTAGTCTCGAGCTTTCACTGCTCACTGATTGTACAAAGAATCTGAATCCCCCCCGCGCGCCTCCCCGGGGTAACACAGGGGCCCTAGTGCTGGCCATAATATGATATGAATACGAAAAATCCGTATCGTATTCATATTCATATCATATTCACTGCAATGGCCCCGTATCGTATCTGTATCCAACCATATTCATATTTATTCATATTCAGAGTCTTGAATATGAATATGATATGAATATATTCAGATACGCTATGCTGGGTGCAAATCTTCTTACAATGTGCGTAGTTCAAGCCACATCTGCACAAATTCCTTTCCCACCACCTTCTTCAGATTTCAACATCCACGGAGGGTGTCCCCCGTGCCCAGAAAAACGTGGCTTGGACGCGGATTGAGGTGAAAACACGCCGTGCCGAGATGCCGAAACCGGGAATGTCCGTGATTGTCAGCGGGCAGACAGCCGGCACGCTTGGCTGGGCCACGGAGCATCGTTGCCGATGATGATCTTGTGAGCCGTTCGGTGATAAGTGATAGTTGAGCCTCGGTAACCGTATTCAAATATATTTGAGTACGCTGGGGCCGTATCGTATCGTATCCATATCGTATTCATATTCATATTCAGCCGTATTCATATCCAGTGGATGAGTCTGAGGCCGTATCATATTCAGTCGTATTTGAATATATTCAAAATTAAATTTGGCGTATTATATTTTTGGCCAGCACTACACAGGGCTGAACGAGAACAAAAGCGTGCCAGCCATGTGTAGCTGCTTGATTTCGTTGAAACAATCCATTTAGTACCCACAACGCATGCGGAAACCCTCTGATACTCTCTCGCCAGGTCTCAGATTTTTCAAGTACCATCTGTGATGCGATGACTAATCTAACCCCTCTCGCATTCCTGCACCCCTCTCATCACCCCGCCAATGAAGATCCTGATTCTCTATAGTGAGCGCCTTCCAGGGTTACTTTGCGGGTCCTCTTGATCTACTCCCATTTACAGAGTTAGCCATCGTTTTCTCGTGCCTCCAAACGTTCCTAGGCCTCTTACCGATGTGTTTTGCGAAGAGAGGCGGAAAACTGGGGGAGGACGAGCCACGCCTTTTCGTGGCGCTGCTCGTCGTTGGTGCTTACTTCCTCTCGTTACCTGTGACATGGTGCGACGCGTGTTCACTGGATGCTCGCGAACTAAAGAACTTCCACATAGCTTATGCATGGCTCACTCGACAGCGCCATCTTATCGATGTGCTGGCCGCCATACTGCTATGATACTCGTCGTATCGCCTATGGCAGCCACGCGAACTGCTATGCGTGAGCTATTCCCACACCATCAAGAGGACTCCCTGAAATTCGTGGCAGCCATTAAATTCCTTCTTCCAACATCCGATGCGCCGTCTGTATGCGCGCACATAAGGACTTTAGATCACTGTTATCCGTGTACCCTGGCCGTGTTATTGCTCCTTGCGGGGGTGACGGAGGTTTCGATCTGTGCGCATTATCGCAATGCCCGGGTTGTCTTTACTGACTAGGCTCCAAGATCTCTATGCATTAAATGCCATCTACCGGCACGGTGTTGAAAGGCCTGCCTGGGGCTTTGTCCGCACTTCCGCGCTGAGGTGGACTTTCGCTGACATCCTAGACGTCGGTCGCCCGGCGGCTATTTCTCCCCGAACCAGCATGCGGAAACGTTGCCGTGCAGAACGATGAATACATTCTCTTGCTCGTCTCGTCCTTGTAACGCCTGGCTAAATGGCCTTGATTCAACATACCCGCTACGACCGCTGGAAGTTATTCAATAGGTGTAACCGTGTGATCTTGAGGTGCACGTACATATGGGTGGAATACTGTAAAATAATTATTTTTTTAAAGAAAATCACACACCCCTCATTTTCAGCGAAAAAGTGACACCCTTCGACAGAAAGTTGAAAATAACTCTCACCCCTTCCGGCTGTATGAAAAGAGTGACACCCCCTGCTTTTTGGAAAGTGGCAGCTCTCTGGAAGCGAAAAAGAAAAGCACCAGCCATTCGACATGGACCAAAATGTAACAGCCTGGTCAGCCGAGTTGCAAAAAAAGAGTCCTACTTCCAATGGGTTGTTTACGCCACAGGAAGCAGTTTTTTTCTTCCTTGACTTAGCTGTCATCAACAACCTAGCACCTAATATCGGTCTCACGAGATTATAGAACAAGAACTACAATGTATAAGGGTTGGTTGGAACCAAGTTGGACCCCGCCATTTTGAAGTGTCTATTTACCTCTGATAGTACTACTGCAGAGCTCTGTATATCACTATCTTTGAGGCAATGCCGGTGCTTGGTGCATTCTGTAGCGGTCATATCAGATACATCACGCTATCATATATGCCGTCGATTCCATTCTGGCCCGCTTCCTATTTACCGCACAAACTCCTATGCTACATTTTGGCTTTCTTGAAGCGGTCACTTTTTTTGGCCGTTCCCGACCCTGTGCCATTTTCTCGCAAAGACAATCACAGAGAGGTTTTTTTCGTAAAAAACAGGGGTGCTACACAAATAATTATTTTACAGTATTACACCCATACGTACAACCTCGAACCTGGAATCAACCTGAAATCTCGACCCATACTATCTCTCGTTGGCGCAAATCTGGCAATCGGATCTTGCGGTGTCGAGCTTGTGGTGATCAAAAAACTCAAATCACTGAGGCCACAAATAAATCCAACTTGGTTGAATAAATAGCCGCGGGGGAACTTCCGACTGACGGCTGAACATAGACCCGCGGTTCAACGTCCGCTTGACAAGAATTGACATCATCAGTATCACGGAATTGATACGCGAAACCTCCTATAAAAAACGAGAGACGTGGATGGCGATTTATCGACCTTTCCCTCTTCCATCATGTCTATCCAAGCCATTTCCAACGATCTCCCTCAACCCACGAATAATGTTCGCCCTGATGCTGATAATGCAAAGGGACAATTGGACATTGCGATTATCGGTGCTGGTCTTGTTGGTCTCGCCACCGCTGCTATGATGCGGAGGGAAGGGCATCGAATCACTGTCAGTCAATCTATGTATGGAGTCGCCGAAACCGGCTCTGACTTGAACCCAAGATTTTCGAATCTTCTTCATTCCACGCCGAAATCGGCGCCGGTATTACCCTGACGCCCAACGGCGTACTGGTACTGAAGCAGCTCCTTCCCGAGCTCGTCTGGGAAAACATGCGGACCGTGGACCTCCGCTCCGTATGTTCCGCTGCACGAGCTACTTATTGACTAGAACTCACTCCGCATAGGTTGAGATGTTCAATGCCGACGGGACGCACACCAATACAGTCGATCTTTCTGAGGCCTGGAGCAGGTGTCCTCAGGTATATGTTGTTGTCTACCTCGAGGAGTGTCGCTTTCGCTGACGACTCCAAACCCCATTCCGTAGGGCTGGTTTATGATACATCGAGTTGATCTACACAAGGAGTTGATGCGCCTCGCTTTGGATTCAGACGCGAACGCCCAATATTCGCCAGCTGCTATCCGTCTCGGCACGCCCATCACCTCCGTCGAATTTGACACTACCGAGCCTTCTGTGACCACGGCGAACGGACAACAAGTTAAATTTGACATTATCCTCGCTGCCGATGGTATCAAGGTACACCTTGAAAACACCGCGCCTTTCCATCACACTGACTATGGCGCGCAGTCGACCGTTCGGAAAGCAATGGTTGGCTCAGAATACGACGCTCCAGCCAGTCCTATGGCGTTCTACCGGTGGATGGTTGACCTCGACAAGCACCCTGAGCTTTCCTGGATTCGCGACGAGCGCAAGTCCACCGGGCCGACCAATGTCACAGGCAAGGACGCCTGGCTCTTCATGTATCCCCTCAGAGGCGGCAACACAATCAACATCTCAGCCGCGCACGTCGACAAACGGGAGAATAAAGATCCCATCGGTATGTGTCCATTCGTATGTCGCTCATCGCAGACAGACTGCTAATATGATCGTGGCAGACTGGAACGAGCCGGTACCACGGGAGACCTTTCTGGGGACCTTCGAAGGCTTCGGCGACAAGTTCATGGGGATGGTAAATGCTGCTGAGAAACCGCGAGTCTGGCAGCTGCGTTCGTTGCCCAAGCTACCGACCTGGGTTAAAGGAAATGTTGCTATTCTCGGTGACGCGGCACACGCTATGCGCCCTAGTACGCCGCCCGTTCCCTTCCAGTTTCCGTTGAGCTGACTCCGCGACAGCATACGGACAGGGCTTCGCGATGGGCTTAGAGGACGCCTCGATTCTAACGACTCTCTTCCCCCGAGGCACGGACCGCTCCGAACTCGCAGTGCGGCTCAAATTATTTGAGGACATCCGCAAGCCGCGCGCAGAGTACCTGTCGCAGCTCAGCACCGACGGAGTCAAATTGCCCATGGAAACGCTCTTTGGGTGTACGTTCCATTCGTTATTGCTTCGTACCCGTTGCTGATTGCGTTCTTTGTGTCCAGCGGCGTGGGTTGCGCCCGAGCTGCTGACTTACGACTTCCATGGGCTTGTGAAGGCAGCCTTGGCGCCGCTGGGGTTGCGCAGGGCACTCTAGCCTAGAATGTAATCTGGTAATGAATTAAATGCCCCACTCTCAACAAATGTATCATTCCTCGATCCAAAGACAATCGCAGTTTTACCTAGAATGGATCTAGTTGATTCTCGCTGCGGAGATACCATTTCATTTCATGCTGGAGCTAACGGCCATTCAGCCCGCGGTATAATTGTCAAGGAAATCAATCACTCACCAGCGAAAATCTCCCAAACTTGGGCAGTACCCAGGTCGGCGCTGCGCTGGAACGTAGCCTGTAATACGATACGCGTTTCAACTCAATCACAGGAGTACTGAGGAACCATTCCGATCGACGTGCCTTCCGTATATTGTGCCCACGCGGTGAGGATCCCGCCGAACGTATTCTCCGCGATTCTGCAAATCACAGTTCGATACGAGGTGTAAGTATAAGGAAGAGCAGCGCATTACTTGTACTGGTTGGCGCCGGGAGCGAGCTGCTGGATTGTGTAGGTCGGGTAAGAGGTGCTGTCGACGATGGTCTGGCCGTTGTAGGACAACGTCGAAGCTCGGGCACCGGGGAAGGAAAGGAAGGAAAGGAAGCAGGCGTATATGGGGTTTTGATACATCACGGCCCCTGGTTTGACCGAAGTGCCATGATGTATCAGCCTCGGTAGTCCACCAAAGTGGATGATACATCACCTATCGACATTCCCATATCGGGCTCCCCCACCCATGCGCAGGCGCCCGCGCTTGTTCGGGCATTGCCTGGTCCGTGCACGCGGCGCGCCCGCCATTCCCCAATTAGGATATTTGTTGACACATGTTAGCATCACACTACATTACACCTCCTCTTCCACCCTCCATCGCTTTCCCTCGCCCGGGCTCCCTGGCGGCTCCCTCGCCCTCGGCTTTCTGGCGGTACACGTCCCCCACTACACATGTGCTACTGTGCTTCAGGTGTGCCTTAATTGCCTTTATATCGCGTGCCCTGGCCGGGCCCGCTTCGGCGACAATTTCCTACAAAAAGGACGACCTGGGCACCACTCAGGCTTAAACTTGGGCTGAATACTTCTGGTGCTGGCCCCCCTCGCTTCTGAGTCTGTTTCTGTCGATATCGGTGCCCTGGTTCGGCCGCAATCCCGCCTACGGCCGCTTCAGCTTGCTTCTCCGCACCCGCCCGTTCCTTGCCCTCCTAGCAAAATCCTGGCATCCCGTACACGCTGCGCTGCTCCCATACCCTGCACTTACTCTCAGCGGTCACAACGACAGCTGCCAAGACCGCGGGCTCCAAATTTGCGCTACCACCGTTTCAGGACGGGGACTGACTGCTGCCGCTACGCGGTTTTTTTCTAGAAGCTTGGACATTCTCCGGCTAAAATCCAAGGCTGGGTGCTGCTGGGTGTGCGCCTGCACCCCGGTTGGACTTGTGTGTTCCACGAAACCTTCCTCATATTACCGGGGCCATCCGCCACAGCCTTTACGCTGTTTCCCCGCCTCATACTCCATATCTCAAGTGCGCTCTGACTCCGAGTTGACGAGGGACACCCATCTTTCATGTAGTGCTGTGCTTGTACGGGGCTGCTGCAGGTCAATATACTGATTTCTACCTCACTCAAATTATGCACTCCCTGAATCCACACAGCGCTACATCCCCGCGCAGGCATGTTGGCTCCCCACAGATTCATTCCCTAGCCCCGTTCCTGTATACAGAATATCTGTGAACGCGATGTTGATGCAGTATTCGGCTCTGGACTCCATTTTGATTGTGGCAGGCCGTCCTTATTGTTTTTAGTGCAATCACTATTTTTCTGGGATAGGACGAACCCTTCTTGTGTCAAAAGGTTGTGATGTGTCCCTACCTCGCTTCCCTTGCGCGCACCACAGGCGCAACGAAGACATGAGTGGGGTTTTGATGGGGTCAAAATCCGACGATTTGTGACTGTCCAGTTGCTTGGGAGGATAGCAAGTAGCAGAAGAAGAATACGGATACGATTTTGAATCCCCTAAGTCCCCAAATCAGCAATTTGATTTTTTTTTGGTACCTGAACATCGCTCGAGTTCAAAGCCAGCGTACTACTGCAATGGGTTTTAGCCTTCGTTTACGGTTGTTAACAGACACGTTCTGTGTATATTGCTTGTCACAACCCTCCAAATGATAAGCTCTTTTATTTTCGAGGTCGGCTTGTATTCCTGACCCTGGCTACGTCGAAAGATCCTGGATTTCCGCAAGTCGCGGCGCCGTCGCGACGATTTTCGCAATAGGTGATAATTTGAGGAGGCCCCGTTTTCGTAAATTTTCAATTTCTTTTGGATATTCAAGACTGGTTCATCGGGACGGTGCTTTCTACGATGTTGGAGTACATCCCAGGTGGCCAGGACGGCTAAACGAATGTGGTTTTCATTCCGGTGACACTGTGGGAATCCGCGATGTCACGCTGTAACAAGAGTGACACTCTCTTCTTCCCCACCACGGTCTTCGTCCGCCAGGTCCACGCAACACTCTCTGCCCCCAAATTCACGCTGCACCCCTTTGCTAAACCTCTCACACTTATCCTTGTCGACCCCCAGTCATTTTCGTCCCGCTATTCGCTCGATATCGTGGTTTTTCCACTGCTGTCATCTTCGACCGCAATCTTCGGCCCATCATCCCTAGGAAGCCTGCACGACCTCCTCCGCCGTCTCTCGCCTCCGTAGAAACGTCTCGTTACCGCCGCTAGGCGTTGCGCTCCTCGTATCTCTCGAAAATCGTGGTTTTACCGACCCAAGCAGGCTGAAGGGCGCCAGCTGTCTGTGGGCATGGGAGGAAGGGATACATGCATGGTACTCGGTGCGTCCATACTGCTGGTAATATTCTTGCTACTTATCTCACTCTTCCCGCTGTTACCACCCGTTTGGCGGGCGGTCTCTTGCGTCGAATCACTGATTCACGCCAATGCCGCAGCGCACACGGCAGTCGTAATCTCTAGGCTGTTTCGAAGTGTCCGCGACGCCCGCTTCTGTCCTTCCCTCGTCCCTCGTCCCGCCTCCTGCTGCCGTTGCCATCCGCCGCCAAATCGAGCGCACTAGGGAAGCACCCTCACTCTCCGCTTGCCGCCCGCGGCGCGGTGGTCATGCTGGCGCGCTTGCCTGAGCTGCCCACGGCGCGGTGGTTATGCTGGCGCGCTTGCCCGACCTCGCAGTGAGGACACGGTGGCGGTACGCCAATTGGGGGAGGCGCCCTTGGTGTGTTGTCTGCGCCGTTGGGGCCGCGATTGCGGGCCAGCGCATTTGTGTCGCGGTCCAGTTTGGTGCGGCCGCGCTATCGCAAATGGCCAAGGGAGTGGTCGCGGCCGCGGCCGTGACCAGTGGCGGCGGGCGGGGATTGACCGCGTACCTGCAGCCCCCAACGCAATTGCCGCGGCACGCGGGGGCTGCCATGTACGCCACTCGGCCGCATGTGCGAACTTGATGCCTGTATGCATTTGTCCCACACTACACGTACGTGCGCTGTGGCATCTGGCAAAACGGAGCGCGCATCGCATCTTTCGAGACACAACAGCACTTACCGCCTCGTTACGCTCGTGGCAGCTTTAGTTTTCCTATCTCATGTATCTTATTTAGTGGTGCTACAATGCCTAATTTTTTAAAGAATTTACGCGACTTTTTTATGCTCGCTGTCGGGAACGACGACGAGAGCGTTTGATCGCTGTCTTCCTAATGCGGTTGTGTGAGCACGCCGTGCAGCACGATGCCTACACTGGCTTGGGAATGCGGGGACAGGTCGCTGGGTGATATATCAGCTGTGCTGGTGGAGTACCGGGGGTGATACATCACGCCACTTCGGTGGTCGAGCGATGGTGATATATCATACCCCCAGGCTCTGGTGAAGGAAGGTCGACGCCTCTGCGCTTTCGATAGTGTATTCAGTTGGAGAACCGACGATGTTGTTCAGGAGCCGACAGATTAATTTGTTTCACGGTTTCAGGGGACCCGACGCACCTGTTGGTTGGGCGACGAAGCGGTGGTGGGCGTGTAGAGGATGACGGCGTTCCCATCCCCGGGACGTTGTATCCGATGTTCGTCTGCGTGTTGAATTTCTCCGACGCGATGAGGAACTTGGTTGCAGCGGCGAACGAGGAGAGGTCGGCCGTCGTGACGCGTTCGAATCCACTCGGGACTGTGGCGGCGGATACAAGGGGAAGGAGGGAGCCGACGAGGGCGATGAGGGTGGTTACGAAGAACATGGTGGGCGGGGCTGTTGGAAACCGGAGAAAACTGATTTTCCCTCGGGCGAATCCTCCATTTTATACTATTCGAGCTTCCGCGCCTACAAGTCCTCTACATGAGGTCAGCTCCGGAATCAATGGGCCAGCGAACATCCTCTCGGTCTTAGTCCTTTCGCGTGGAATGCCAGCAAAGTTTGAATGACGCACGAAGACTGCGATGAACAGTGGACGTTTGGAAGGCGTACCAGCCTATTCTCTGGAAGTCAAACGAACAGAATGGTTCTAGCTGAATTGTTACTCACATATCCAGATGGGCTGCGAAGGTTTCACTGCGAAGGTTTGGCTTGGACTGGCGGTTGTTCAAGCCACAGATTTTCGATAACTAGGCACAGCATCCAAGGGATGCACAGAGCGCCAGTTAAACTGAGACTCAAGCGCGAAAAAGGATACGAGCCGAGTGGGCGATACAATTGTTGGTGCCAGGAGAGGTGTCGAACGCAACGGTGCAAGAAAGCTCCGGTAATTCCAGCGTCAATCATGTTACAGTTGATCTCCACAGTCCGTGATGCACGCATGGATCTAGTAAGTTAGCAGGTTGAGAATAGGGAAGAATACATATCTAAACGGTGACGGAGAGATGCCCACGACCTGCGAAATTCAAACGAAGGTCAGAAGGAAGCAACTCAAAAAGTTAAAACCATGCTGATGCATTCTGTTGAGCGCCCTCAACCATGACAATGACACAGACAATGCCGCCGACTGACAAGCGTTTCCGGCCTAAGTGATGGAATAAATTTAGGTGAGTGAAGGACAGAGGTAATCGTACCAGCGCTTGGAGTCTGGAATGAGGACGAAGCGCACTGTTACGCACAATGCTGTCGAAGGGCGCTAGAGCCGTTACGGGCGCGCGTTTGGGATCCCGAGAACTTGGATAATGTCGGAACGGAAAGAAGTGGCAGGGCCGATGACCTGCTTGTCCGAATTTTAAAAAACTCACGCTCAGCTGAAGGAAGAGGTCGCCGATTCTTCTTGCGACTTGCCGTCTAGATCAAGTCTAGATCTGACATTTTTTCTTCTTTTCAACGCATATGGTCAATTCGATCCACCGACGAAAAACAACGCACCGTTTCCCTGTTGCTGACCTCAAGCCGACGCGTGCACGTCACTCTGTCGCGAAATAGCGCGAAATGGCATCATGATCCGAGCCATCCCAGCACCGGCAACCCACACCGAGACAATGCCCGGACCAATGGCAACCCGCCAAAACACAGCCCCGCGCATAAAGGTCTCACCCATCACCTGATCACCGCGAAAAAGCCTCGACAAAACGCCGGTTGGGCGTCCTCCTCCGCGCAACGCCCACCACCTCCAAATCGCCCTCGCTTCGTCTCCTTTCGCGCGGACGAGGCTCTCTGGATTATGTGGGCTCCAAGGGCTCGACTTTGGGTGGCTTTGGCGGTTTGTGGCTTGGTGCGCGTCTGAGATGACTGGTGGCTGGACGCGATTCTGGGCGGCTGGTGGCTGCAGGGACTTTGTGAGCTTTTGTGGATTCGATTCTGGTTCTCCTAGACCCTCGACGCTTCCCCTCGATGTCCCGGCTGGTGCTCCGTCGCATTCTAGGCTTCGTCAACGCAAAGGCAGGGGAATGCGAGAGCGTAGTCCTCACGAAGCTGGAACCTGTCTTTGCCCTCAAAACATCAAGATGCTTCTTCCCACTCGAACGCTGGCTCTGCAAGACGCCTCAAGCTCAAGATTCCTTCCTCCTCAAAATCAAGACTAACTTTCCTCCCTGGCTATCTGCAAGCGGCTCGTCGATTTTCGGAGTGGCAGTTTGTGTGATCCCGGTACGCACATCCTTCCTATTCCCCACCCTCATCATCGTCTCATTCCTCATCCAGCTACCTTCTTCCGCCTACACTCTGACCTACGCGCACGGATGGCCTCCCGCGGCCGCGCACCGGCACACCCGCGCTCGAAATATCTTCGTCTCCCGCGTTGCCCATTGCCATCCTCCTCCATTCCCCATCGCCGCGATGCCCGCTCCGGCCCCCGCGTCTCCAAGCCCACTTATAATTATCCTGACTCGGGGAATGGCTCGGGGATCGGGGCGCGCTCATTGGATGTGGCCGTGGAGAATCAGTCCCGCCTATCACAGCTTCCTGGAACAATCTCGCGACTGGACGGCCTTCCGTCGTTTCCCCTTGAACGTCTTTGCCTCTTGCTGCCTCTTGCTGCCCGCGCCCTCTTTGTACGCTCACTGCCTCGGGTGTAAGGAAATTCCAGCAGACTCTGCGGCTTGACAACGATCAATCCGTATTTGTGTGTATTTATTTCCGATCCCGTCGCGCCCATCAATCCCTAATTGCTTCCCGTCTCAGCCTCTCACCACGACGACGACGCCCATGGCCCCCTCGCTCCCGCTGTTCTCCCTCCTCGCCCTCGCGCTGCCGCTCCTCCCGCTGGCCGCGCGCGCGGACACCGTCAACGGCATGGACATGTCGATGGACGACGGCATGTCGCTCGCCGCAGGCACGATGAAGCCCTACCTCCACTTCACCCGCGGCGACGTCCTCTGGTTCGCCGGCTGGGTCCCGCAGAGCGCGGGCGCCATGGCCGGCGCGTGCATCGGGCTGTTCATCCTCGCCCTCGTGGACCGCTGGCTCGCCGCCGTGCGCGGCATGATGGAGGCGCACTGGCGCGAGGCGGCGAAGAAGAAGAAGAAGAAGAAGGGGTGCGGTGCGGATGGGGCGGATGATAAGGGGCGGATTAAGAAGATGCGCTTGCGGGCGCCGTCGTTCGCCCCTGCGCACGATATCATGCGGGGCGTGCTGCATGCGCTGCAGTCGGTACTGGGCTTTGCGTTCATGTTGTCTGTCATGTGCGTTTTGCCTTATCCCTCTCAATCTCAAACCCCCTCTCTGACCTTCTTCGCGTTGTAGGACATTCCAAGCGGCCTTCATCATCACCATCGCGCTCGGACTCGGCATCGGCGAGATGCTCTTCGGGCGGTATGCGGCCCATTGAGGGGTGGCTTGCGCATACAGTGGGGAAAACGGACATGATTTTAACGCCGACGATCTTATTCCTGTGGATTTCTGTTACGTGTACAATGCTGTTTCTCTGTGGCGTCGTCTGTGTCCTGCGTCTGCTCATCCAACTCGTCGACCTAGCAGAGTTAGATCATCGACATGGCTAATAAAGCCCTCACCCCAAGCGTTTGAAACAGATCCACCTCGACCTCGTCGATCTTTACTTCAGCTGTTGTATCTCTTCCCATGGCCGACATCTATGGTTAGCGGCGCTCTCCGTTTCAAACTACTACTACTTTTTAACTAGCATTCTCGTGCAAGAAAGATACCGGCGATGGGCGATGTCGAATCCATTCTCATGGCGGGGGCCCGAGCCATGCAGGTCAACATCCTACGTCTTGTCGCTGCACGGCGCTCCTGGCTGCTACCCCGCCGATAAGGAGCTACCTCGAAGCCGAGCTGACTCCGTAAAGATTGGCAAGGGGTTTGCAATTTAGGTCGTGCGTTTAGTAAAAACGGCGCGTGGAAAGTTCGAGTTCGAGTTCAAAGCGTGAAAACAAAAGTACGCAGGAGGGAGAAGGATGGCGGGGGCTCGAGTCGAACGAGCCTATCCAGGGTACTCTTTCAAGCGCTTCACAGCATCTAATATTTCCTGGCGCACACCGCGTGCTACCCCGCCGATAAGGAGCTACTTCGAGGCCAAGCTGACTCCGCAAAGATTGTCGATGGGGCTCGGAATCTAGCTTGTGAATTGACAAATGGAATCGCGTGAACAACGAAAAACATTTGGGCCAACGACAGCGGCGGGGGCTCGAGTCGAACGAGCCTATCCAGGGTACTCTTTCAACCGACTTGAAGCGTATCATATTTCACTGGCGCACACCGCGTGCTACCCCGCCGATAATGAACTACTTCGAACCCGATCCCGGTGTGAGGATTGTCAATGGGCTTCAAAATCTCGCTTGTGAATTGAAAAATAGGATCGCGTGAAAAACTAAAAAGTGTGGGCCAACGACAGCGGCGGGGGCTAGAGTCGAACGAGCCTATCCAGGGTACTCTTTCAAGCGCTTCACAGCATCTAATATTTCCTGGCGCACGCCGCGTGCTACCCCGCCGATAATGGAGCAGTTCAAAGCCAAGCTGGGTGTGTAACAGTTGGGGTTCGCATTTTAGGTCGTGCGTTGAAAAATAGGATCGCGCGAACAACAAAAAGGTGTGGGCCAACGACAGCGGCGGGGGCTCGAGTCGAACGAGCCTATCCAGGTTACTCTTTCGACCGACTTGCAGCGTATCATATTTCCTGGCGCACACCGCGTGCTACCCCGCCGATAATAAGCTACTTCGAACCCGAGCCCGGTGTGAGGAATGTCAATGGGGTTCGAAATCTCGCTTGTGAATTGAAAAATGAAATCGCGTGAAAAACTAAATTGGAAGAGGAGGGAGGAGGATGGCGGGGGCTCGAGTCGAACGAGTCAACTAGGTTGAACCGTCAAATACTGGGCCATCATTTTCTGGCGCACAATGCGTGCTACCCCGCCGATGATGAGCTACCTCGAGGCCAAGGTGGGTGTGTAACAGTTGGGGTTCGCATTTTAGGTCGTGGGTTGACAAATGGAATCGCGTGAACAACAAAAAAGCAGTGTGGGCTAACGACAGCGGCGGGGGATCGACTCGAACGAGCCTATCCAGGGTACTCTTTCAACCGATTTGCAGCGTATCATATTTCCTGGCGCGCACCGCGTGCTACCCCGCCGATAATGAACTACTTCGAACCCGAGCCCGGTGTGAGGATTGTCAATGGGCTTCAAAATCTCGCTTGTGCGTTGACAAATGAAATCGCTCGGATAAAAAATGCGCAGGAGGGAGAAGGATGGCGGGGGCTCGAGTCGAACGAGCCTATCCAGGGTACTCTTTCAAGCGCTTCACAGCATCTAATATTTCCTGGCGCACACCGCGTGCTACCCCGCCGATAATGAACCAGTTCAAAGCCAAATTGCCTGCACGAGATCAGTGCTCCAAATGCTGATAATTTGAGAGGCTGGGTGATATTCGGTCGACGATCGGTGGTGGAACTGGTCATCGGTAGTCAGAATTTGACGCGTCTTTGAGGTCGGAGAGAATTGGAACACGCGCGAAAAAGGTTGTTTTTTCAGCTCCTCGGCACGGCGGGGCCTCGACTCGAACGAGCACCTGCTGCACTTTGCCCCGGTGCGCACCGCGTGCTACCTCGCTGCTGATCGTTGGATTTGAATCCGATTCACCTGCGTGAATTCGGATGGGGCAAAAATGAGGTCTGGTGCGAAATTAGTCTGACTTCAAAAGGTTCAACGGTTGAAAAGTTGGACGCTCATTATTAATAACAGATCGAAATGATTCAGACTCACTGCGATTCTGTCGACAAGAAGACGCATCCTTTAGGCTTTGGTATTGACTGAATCTAGCGGAGGAAAGTTCGGATCTAGAACGGGGAAAAGGGGGACTCGCATACTTTGCCACGGCGAGGGCTCGAGTCGAACGAGCACGTCCAGGATGACCAAATCGATATCTTCAACACAAACCTTGTCCCGGGGCACACCGCGTGCTACCACGCCTTTTGTAGCGTTATTTGCATCCCACTTGTGCGTGGCACCTTCCAGAATATGGACCAGTTAATTAATTGCAATTGTGCGGATGGGATTTCAACTCACCCAACTCATAGCCCCATCGAAGAGTGAGTTGGCGTTGAAAATTCACATTCGAGGATGAATTGTACTCACTTTTTCAAACGCATTAGCTGAGCGTGTAGCGAAAAGGTAGTGGACATCCCTCACACATACGGCGGGGGCTCGAGTCGAACGAGCGTATCCGGGTGAAATCGTGGCACCTCAACGGTCAACCTCCTACCTCGTCCCGGTGCACACCGCGTGCTACCCCGCCTTGTGTAGCACAGTTCCAACCCGGATAAATTGCACGAGCCTTTGAGATTAAAACGCGTCGATGGGTTGTGATTATAGAATGATACCGACTCACCGCGACTGGCAGTGAGACCTGTTGCCGAATCAGCACTGGAACTCTCATCCAGAATAAATTCAACTCACTTTGCCGACTGGCAGTGAGAGACTGGGGAGAAAAACCATCCTACGCCCCTTCATGGCGAGGGCTCGAGTCGAACGAGCACGTCCGGCTTAAACGAAGACAGACGCTGCATATTGTGCTGGTGCACACCGCGTGCTATCCCGCCGTGTGTGGTCCAGCTCGGACCCGAACGTCATTCCAGAGGGTTTTGTGTAAAAGTAGCTAGTCGATTCGTGAGTTGCTGTTACTAATTAGTATTATCCGGACCCAAATGGTTCTGACTCACCCCGACTGTGTCGGGAAGTAAGCCGAGTATTTGGGATTGCCTGAATCTAGCTGAGGAAAGGTTGGATCTAGAACGTTCGAACGGGGAAAAAAGGGCATTACATGCATACTTTATTACGGCGAGGGCTCGAGTCGAACGAGCGGATCCAGGTGAAATCATGGCAACAACGCTACTTTGGCCCGGCGCACACCGCGTGCTACCACGCCTTTTGTAGCCCGATTTTCGTCCCCGTTACGTGCAGGACCTTCTATTCTAGGACATCCGCCAGTCAATTGGTTGCAATTTTGCGGACGGGATTTCAACTCACCCAACTCATAGGTTCATCGAAGGGTGAGTTGGCGTTGAAAATTCACATTCGAGGATGAATTGTACTCACTTTTTTCAAACGCATCAACTGAGCGTGTAGCAAAAAGGTAGCCGTAATTCGTTCAACCACGGCGGGGGCTCGAGACGAACAAGCGTATCCGGGTGAAATCGTGGCACCTCAACCTCCTACCTTGTCCCGGCGCACACCGCGTGCTACCCCGCCTTGGCCCTTGTGCAGTTCAGTCCGGATCCGATTGAAATAGGTGCGTAAAATCTGCTTTGATTAGGAAAAACCGGTCTGCGAGTCGCTATTTTCGAGACGAACATTGCGTATGGCTGTAATACTGTAACATTATTATTTTCTACGCTTCTTTTGTGATTTTCCATAAATCGACACAGCTGTAAGTGAATTCAGGAATTTATACACAGCCTTGCTGGAGCTCCGTGTTTCCGCACTGTTGGGCTGCGTGAAAAATTACACAAGCTTCAAGGTGGAGTAAAAAGACACAAGTTGGACTTCGGACCAGTCCTTAGCCCCGATCATAGATTGATTGCCTTCCCTCTGATCAATCTAGCATCAATTCCTGATCAATTCACCCCACGGAGGTTCTGGGGATGTATGGCCCGCAGAAACTCATACAGAGGACCCCAATACCTTCAGCTATATGCCTGTACCTTGATATACCACAGTGTTCCAGATGTGGTCAGTTGTACTCTTCTATTGAGTTGATTGACTTGCTTGCCAGGTTGATCCGGTTTGATGAACTTCAACCGTGGGACAGTTGACGAGCAACAAAACACGGGCTGTAAGGAATATTTAGATCCACTAGTGGTGTATTTTCTCTTCGATGATCTGTGGTGGTGAATATCTCTGAAGGTGTGTTTTTTTGAACTGCCGAAAGGTGTGTATTTTTTGTAAAAAAAATTGAATAATAATGTTACAGTATTACTCCCATAATTGCGACTCACCGTGATTCGAGGGAAGTGTCTTTTGAAATTAGCTGAATCTAGCTGAGGAAAGTTCGGATCGAGAACGGGAGAAAAATAAGTCTCGCATCTCTGCCACGGCGAGGGCTCGAGTCGAACGAGCACGTCCAGGATGTCGAAAATACTCAAGTATGACCTTGTCCCGGTGCACACCGCGTGCTACCACGCCTTTTGTAGCGTTATTTGTGTTCCACTTAAGCGTGGCACCTTCCAGAAATATGGACCAGTTAATTAATTGCAATTGTGCGGATGGGATTTCAACTCACCCAACTCATAGACCCGTCGAAGAGTGAGTTGGCGTTGAAAATTCACATTCGAGGATGAATTGTACTCACTTTGCCAAACACAGTAACTGAGCGTGTAGCAAAAAGGTAACCGTAAATTCGTTCATTCAACTTCAACCACGGCGGGGGCTCGAGTCGAACGAGCGCCTCCCGGTGAAGGTATGGCACCTTAACCTTCCACCTTGTCCCGGTGCACACCGCGTGCTACCCCGCCGCTGGTGATTGGATTTGGATCCCGTTCGTCTGCGTGGAATCGGATGGATGAATACGCGAAGTCCGGAATGCCCGGGCCAAATTTCCACGTATTGGAGGGCTAAAAGGTCTGCGCTTGTCTGATAAGTTATATTAATATTCCGGTCAGAGGAAGAAGAAAAAAGGTGGGGAATGTTGGCACCGTGCACGGCGGGGGCTCGGGTCGAACGAGCACGTCCGGGATTTAAGAGGACAGAGATGAACGTTGTCCAGGTGCACACCGCATGCAACCCCGCCTTTGTAGCCCGATTTTCGTCCCCGTTACGTGCAGGACCTTCTAGGATATCCGCCAGTCAATTGGTTGCAATTTTAATTTTTGCGGATGGGATTTCAACTCACCCAACGCATAGACCGGGGACCCATCGAAGAGTGAGTTGGCGTTGGCCTTGAAAATTCACATTCGAGGATGAATTGTACTCACTTTTTCAAGCGCAGGAACTGAGCGTGTAGCAAAAAGGTAGCCGTAATTCGTTCAACCACGGCGGGGGCTCGAGTCGAACGAGCACATCCAGCCTAACACGGCTCTACACGAAATATTTTGTGCTGGTGCACACCGCGTGCTACCTCGCCACTGAAGACGAATCTGAATCCAGTTCGTCTGCACGAAATTAGGTGGATGAAAACGCGAAGCCCGGAATGCCCGGGCGAAATTCCCACGTATTGAAGGGTTAAAAGGTCTGCGCTTGTCTGATAAGTTATATTAATATTCCGGTCAGAGGAAGAGGAAAAAAGGTGGGGAATGTTGGCACCGTGCACGGCGGGGGCTCGAGTCGAACGAGCACGTCCGGGATTTAAGAGGACAGAGATGAACGTTGTCCCGGTGCACGCCGCGCGCTACCCCGCCGCTGATAATTGGATTTGAATCCCGTTCGTCTGCGAGAATTAGGTGGATGAAAACGCGAAGTCCGGAATGCCCGGGTACTCACTTTTTCAAACGCATTAACTGAGCGTGTAGCAAAAGGTACTGGAGATCACTCCACGCACGGCAGGGGCTCGAGTCGAACGAGCACGTCCAGGATGACGAAAATACTCGAGTCAAACCTTGTCCCGGTGCACACCGCGTGCTACCCCGCCTTGCGTAGTGCAGTTCGGACTCGATTGAGGTACGTGCGTAAAGTTTTGGTTTGATTAGGGGCAACCGGTCTGTGAGTCGCCATTGTTGAGATGCAAACTGGTTCAGGCTCACTGTGATTCTGTCTGCTGAGAAGAAAGATGAGCGGATATGGTGTGCATTTATATTAGCACAGGAGAGTTCGAATCGAGAACGGGAGAAAACTTGAGCATCTTTGCCACGGCGAGGGCTCGAGTCGAACGAGCGTATCCAGGTGAAATCATGGCGACGCCACTACTTCACTTTGGCCCGGTGCACACCGCGTGCTCCCCCGCCGCTGATAGACGAATTTGAATCCAGTTCGTCTGCACGAAAGTAGGTGGATAAAGGAATGCGGTCGAGGCGGAAAAGCCGAGTTCAAAAGATTGAGGAAGGGGTAATAATGAGTGGGTCGACCCCCGATCTGCGCGTGTCTGATAAGTTATATCCCGGTCAGAAGATGAGGAAAAAAGGTGGGGAATGTTGGCACCGTGCGCGGCGGGGGCTCGAGTCGAACGAGCACGTCCAGCTTAACCAAGTCCGCATATTCAACGTGAATCTCCGCGTGCGACCTCGCCGCTGGTAATCGGACATGCGTCCCGTTCGCCTGGTGGTTGAAAACGCGAACTCGTTGCACCTCAACGGATTTGGACCGAGCGGCGAGAAAGGTCCATGCGGGACCTTGCGTTTGTATGTGTCACTTGTCACTTGGCCGGGTAGAGTATCCGGTCATGAGCTCAGAGAAAGGGCCAAAAAAGGGTGCATTCCAACGCGTATGGCGGGGGCTCGACTCGGAGTCGAACGAGTGTCTCCAGAATGGTGAAGGGGAGTATTAGTATATATATAGCAACATGGAAGTCTGGGCACGCGGCGTGCTACCTTGCCTTGAGAACTACCTTTGGAGGGCGGTTGGTGTTGTATTCGAATTAATGACTGGTTTTCGTGCGCGTGTAGGCTGTCGCGCTCCGTTTCGCAGCACCTCGAGCACTCAGCAGGGACGTCAACTTGCGAGCTTCAAGGAAACTGGTAACAAACCTTGCCGATGCGGACCGTGTCGAAACAAAGTCAATGCACCCAAGCTAACCTGAGTCCCACCGCAGATATCCGGATGTCGTGGTTGGTTGCAACTCCCGATCCAAGCCGACAAGCCGCCCATTCTGCCTCTGCATAGCAAGACCACATAGAATCAACGATCAGAAAAAGATTCTGTCTGAGTCCGCATTGGGCGTCGCTAGCCACAACCGATCTCTAATCGCAGTGATATTACCGCGCCAGCTCGGGTTGCTTCGGTCTCTGTAGCCTCTTGCTTGACGTCCTAACGCAACCCAAGTACTTTACCGCGGCAAAATCCTAAGGACTCGCTCTTGTCCTTGCCTTTGGGAAACGACTATCCATTCGCAGTACTCCTAGGCTTCAATCTACCTGGATACACCTCTTGCTAGTCTCCAACTCGAGGCTATCTCCTGGGATTCACCGATTACCGCCTGTCTTGACCACCATGTCGCACGGCGCCCCGCCCATCATCCCCACCGACCTCCTCCCGTACGAATCCTACACCGAAGACCCGAAATGGCAGACGCGCTTCACGGCAATGTGGTGCGCCGCCCTCGCGCTGGGCATCCTCCTCGCCGCCCCGCGCGCCTTCCGCAAACGCACGCTCGCGGAGGGCGTCGGCGCGGGGTGGCTGGGTGTGAGGGTGCGGGGCGAGTATGAGGGTGTGCCGCAGGATGAGGTGTCGGAGATCAGTGGGGATGGGAAGGCCGGGAAGGAGTTAAAGACGGAGGAAGGGAGCACGCTGGTTACGATGGGACGGGTGCTGGATAGCGTCCGGTTGTGGAGTCTCCCGGGCATCCCGCTCAATGTCGGGCAGAGTGCGTCCCTTTCCTTCTCTCCCTCTCCCTTCTCTTCTCGTATAGCGTTTATTCTAACCGAATTTATTTTATTCTCGCAGTGCTTGTGGTGGCAGGCTACGCCGTCTTCGCGCTCATCTGCATCGTCCTCCAAGCCCCGCTCATGGAGAACCCCAACAGAGCCGGTGCGTTTCTTCTCCCTTCTCCCTTCTCCCTTCTCCCTTCTCCCCTTTCTCCCCTTTCTCCCCTTCCCTTCCTTCCCATCCCATCCCATCCCATCCCATCCCTACCATCTCCGTATAATCACCCTACCATCTCCGTATAATCACCCTACCATCTCCGCTTAATCACCCTTACTAATTCTGAATTTCCACCCCAGGCTTCCTCGCCCTCGCGCAGCTCCCCCCCGTCTTCCTCTTCGCGTCCAAGAACTCGCCGCTGACGGCGCTGCTGCTGGGCCCGGGCGTGGACTATACGAAGCTGAATTATATCCATCGGTGGGTTTTGTTTTGTTTTATCTCCTCCCTTGTTTTATCTCCTCCCTTGTTTTATCTCCTCCCTTGTTTTATCTCCTCCCTTGTTTTTTTTTCGTTCGTGCTCTCGAGCCCCGGCGGTCGTCTCTTTGGAAAATCTGTGGTGTACGAACCCCGGGCATTATGCATTATCCAATATTTTTCTCCTCCCGTAGAATCCGAAGAGACTGACGAATGCACACAGATGGGCCGGCCGCTTCCTCTTCCTCGGCGCAGTCGTGCACGGCTCCTTGTGGATTAACAACCACGTCGTACGTCCCTTTCTTTCTTTTCTTTCTTTCTTTTCTTTCTCTTTTTTTCTCTTTTCTTTCTTTCTTTTTTCTTTCTTTCTTTCTTTCGTCTTCACATCTCCACATCTTCTGCCTTTCGTCTCCACATCTTCACATCTTCACATCTTCCGCCTTCTTCACATCTTCTATATTCCGTGCCGTCCGCGCCTTGCCATTCCGCCGCTCTTTCCTTTCGTCTGATGTCTGCAGCGAGGCTGCTTGCTACTTGCTACTTACCTGCTACCTGCTACTTACCTGCTACCTGCTACTTGCTACGTACTACTTGCTACTTACCTGCTACGTACTACGCACTACGTACCCTCTTCGCCAACCTCCCCCTCCGTGCTTTTTTCTTATGCGTATATTCCCCGTCGTGCCATCCTTATGCTCCTCGCTGAGTGCGCTCCTTTTACTGTGATTGTTCGGTGCCTTGCTCCTTCCTTGTATAACCCTTTCCACGGCGTTGCTACCCTCCTTTGCACGGCGTTGCTATCTTCTTACTTATCAGTCGTCTTTCCCTTTCGCCCTCCCTCGTTCCCCGCTCCCTCTTCGTCCGTCTGCCTTGATCACTCCCTCTATTCTTATCTTCCCCTCCGCCCTAGGATATTCTCTCTCCTCTCGTCCATTTTGCTATTACCTATCCTCCTTCGCCGAGCGCGCTCCTTTTACTGTGATTATCCGTTACCTTCCTCCTTCCTTCCTCCTTCCTCCTTCCTTGTTACCCTCCCTTTGCACGGCATTCCTTCCTGCCTCGTCGTCCTCCGCATCCTCTACTTCTACTTCTACTTCTACTTCCGCCCCTGTACTTCCACCCCGTCCCCCGTCCCCCGTCCCCCGCCCCCCTTCCTATCCCAATTCCCCCGCCCCCGCCCCCGCCCCCGCCCCGCCACATCAGTCGCTTACTCGTCCCCTTTCCCGCCGCCCGCCTCCTCTACTTTCGCCCCGCCCCTGTACTTCCACCTTCCTATCCCAATTCCCCTTCCCCCGCCCCCCTTTCCCCGTCCCCCTTCCACCCCGTCCCCCGCCCCCGCCCCCGCCATATCAGTCGTTTACTCGTCCCGCGTATTTCGCCTTTCCCGCCGCCCGCCTCCTCTACTTTCGCCCGCCCCGCCCCCTTGCAACTCCCCCGCCCGCGCCGTCTTGGCATTCGCTCCTTTCTCCCTCCCCTCCTCTCCCTTCCCTCCCTTATTTTATCTCCCCCCCACATCAACTAACCCCTCCCTCTCCCTCCTCTCTCTTTCCCCCCCTCCTCCCCCCCTTATTTTATCTAACCCTCCCCACATCAACTAACCCCTCCTCCTTAACTAACCCCTCCCCAGCTCTTCGCCCTCCCAATCCTCACGCAACAAAAAGAAGCCTCCGGCGTCGCCGCGCTCGCGGCGCTCTGCGTGCTCGTGCTCACCAGCGTTGGGGCGGTAAGGCGCAGGGCGTATGGGGTGTTTTTGGGGGTGCAGTAAGTTTTATTTTTTTTTGGGAGGGGATTTTGGCGTTACTTTTGGGGGGGGATTTTCTTCTTCCCCGCGTTACTTCTTCTTCCCCGCGTTACTTTTGTTTTTGGGAGGAGGAGAGGAGGAGAGGAGGAGGGGATTTGGGGGATTGGGGGATTTTTGCTGGGGGAGGAGAGGAGGGGATTTGGAGGGAGGAGGAGGGGAGGCGTACGAGGCCGGCGGGACGCGAGATGTGCGTGCCGTGCGTGCGGGGGCGTCGAAAGCGGGCGGCGCGCGCGAAATGCGCGTACGAGGTGGAGCGTGCGGCGGATGCGAGCCCGCCGGATGGGACGCGCGGTGGATGGATATGCGCGCATCGTGCGACGCCGGGGTGATGGCGCGCACGCGTCGATCCAGAGGGTATACGGTTGGGGAAGATGCGCGAGCTGCAACGTCTGTGAGTCGGAGCGTTGTTGGTGGTGCAGCGCCGTCGCGCCGTGACGTGCAGGGGACGATCGGTGCGCTGGTCGAGCGGGACGAGATTTCCTCTCGCGGAGCTGGATGCGCGCGGGGCGCGTCAGACGAGGTGCGCGCTGAGAATGGTGTGGCGCCGAGCGAGCCAGACGCGCGCGCAAGTGGCAGGATGCGCATTGCCGCTGGGGCGGTTAACGAGATGCGGAGCGCTGGTCTACCCACCGCGCGCAGACGTGGCTTGCTTGTCTTGTGGTCGAGTGCCCGCTGTCGTTCGTTTTTTTTTTTTGACGGGCGGGGAGCATGCGATCTGGTCTATGTGTCCCCCACATGCGTGCAGTCATCCCGGCGTTGTCGAGTGTCTTCGCGCATCGAAATCTCCCTCTCACTCCTCTCCCCTATTCTCTTTCTCTTCCCCCCTCCTCCCTCTCTCCGCTTACCGTCCTACACCCTTACTAACCCTCCTTTTCCCCTCCCCTCCCAGCTACCTCACCTTCCCCGCCTTCTTCATCACAATCTGCTACCACACGCTCTACGCCTCGCCGTGGATCTTCCCCCCGCTCGCGTTCTACGCCGCCGACGTGCTCGTGCGCGTCCTCCGGTGGCGCGTCGTGGTGGGGAGGGTGGAGGGACGGGATGGGGGGTTGGCGTTGGTTAGTCTTGTTTCTTTTTCTTTTTCTTGAATTCCTTTTTTTTCGGGTTTGGCGGGGGTGGTTTTCTTCGAGCCGATTTTGGCGATTTGTTGGGTGCGGACGCGTTTTGTGGCTTGTATCGCCGACTCCTTGCTGGTCGCGAGCGTGGCGAATTGCCAGCGCGGACAGAGGGGCGACGGGGCGAATATCCCCACACCCACCCCCGCCGACACTTCGTATCCCCTTGACACCTACCCACCGCGCAGGCTGCGGATAGTCCGGGATGCGGTCTGTGCACCGGTGGGGCCGTGTCGCGCAGTGGGCTTGGAGATTGGAGGCGGAGGAGGCGGGGCCGGGCTTGGGAGGTGGCCGATCGTCGAGGACACTCGATGTTATTCTTCGACGCCAGCGTACCGCTCGGCCTGCGGATGGTCCGGGATGGTGTCGGTGCCTGTGTGTGGTCGTCCTTTGGCGTGGAGGCGGGGCCGGTGCTTGGGGGTAGTCGAGAATCACGAAGACGATACTTCTTATCTTTGCTCGACGCCCGTACCCCGCGCACGGTGCGGATCATCCGGGATGAGCGCTGTACATGTCCGACATGGTGTCGCGGAGCGCGCTTGGCGATACGGACGTGCGGCTATGTGTGCCGTCTATCCCGCCCCAACGGTACTTGCTGTTATTGCTCGACGCCTGTGCCCTGCGCGGGCTGCGGATGGTCCGGGATGGTGTTGGTGCCTGGGTGTGGTCGTCCTTCGGCGCGGAGGCGGGGCCGGGGCTTGGGTGTAGCCGATCGTCGACGACACTTCGTGTCGTTGCTCGACGCCTGTGCCCTGCGCGGGCTGCGGATCATCCGGGATGTGATCAGGGGGTGTATTGCGTCGTGCGTTGGCGCGCACCTGGGGATTGGAGGTGGATGAGACGAGGCCGGAGAGCGCGGCTCAGCCGGATGTCGAATTGGATTGCCGAATTTTTGTTCTCATCTCGCGCATCGGCTTGCGTCTCCCTCCTCCTGCATACCATCCACCATCCCCATACCTCCCTGTCGTCCCTCTTTGTCTCTTTTGGAAACAATTTCAATCCAAATACTGATACGGCTTCGTCCCCAGATTCACATCCCGACCGCCTACAAGGGCTGGCGCGCTGGGCAGCACGTCCAAGTGCGCGCGATGATCGGCGGCAGAGCATGGGAGTCGCACCCGCTGAGTGTGTGCTGTGCGCCGGAGGGAGTGGGGTGTATGCGAGGTATGTGTCGCCTCTCTTTCACCGTCATCCTCTGTCTTCTCGCACTGCCTCCTCTTCCTCCGCGTCCATTCCACTCCCTATCCTTATTTACACTACTCTCAACCGCCAATCCCCTCACCAGTTCCCCACTCATGCATTCGCTCCCCTCCTCTCGCCCTTTGTACCGTCGCCTTCATCATTCGCCTCCCACCCTCCCACCCTCTCCATTCCTACTATCCTCTATCCTTCCTGCACTACCTGTGGCGCCCACCCTCACTGTCTTGCTTCATCCGACCGCTCCCCTGCCACTACTCTCCCCCCATCTTCTCCCCGTACCGTCTCCTCCCTCTCTGCCTTCCCACGTTTGTACACCATACTGACGCCACTCCCTAGGCCCCGACGGTGCCCCTATCGGCATGCTCCTCGCCGCCCGCGCCTGCGGCGACTGGTCCCGCGCCCTGCACCAGTTCGCCCTCACCCCTGACACCCTCGACGACTTCGATCTTGACGCCAAGGTCGCCGATGCCGACGAGGACGAGGACCTCGAAGCCGGCAAGGGCGAGACGCACGACGGCATCACGCACGAGAAGCGCGTTGCTGAGACCGCGAGAGTCGCAGTCGCTGCCGACGACGAAGATTCGCTGCCCGGGCGCGATGCGCACTTCATTCTGGAGGGCCCGTACGGCGGACCGACGCTGCGTGCGGGCGACTACGAGCGAGTGCTGCTGTTCGCCGGCGGGAGCGGGGCGACATTCACGCTGGGTGTCCTCGACGAGCTGGTGGGCCGGTGTGTGCGGCTCGGGCGTCGGGACGGGGAGAAGACGCGCAGGGTGGTGTGGTGCTGGTGTGTGCGCTCATTCGGTAAGACTCTTCCCCTCCTTCCTTTCCACCTTTCCTAACGCGGCTTTTTGCAGGCGCCATCAACTGGTTCGCACCCTACCTCATGCAAATTGCCACTATGGCTGCGCGCCCAGACTCGGGGATCGATCTGCGCATCCGCATCTTCGTCACCTGCCTCTGCGACCCCACCGCCGTGCCCAAGATCCCGGGGTGCACCGTCACCGAGGCGCGCCCCTCCGTCGCGCAAGTGCTCGACCGCCTGCTCGACCCCGTCGCAGCTACCGGCGCCGATTGCTGCGGCGCACTTGCACCCATCCGCGGCTCCTCCCCCTCGGACGAGAAGATCGCGGACCCAAGTGGGCGCGCGAGCGGGCTTTCCAGTGCGAGCGCGAGCACGGACGATTTGGAGAAGGGTGCCGGCGGGCGCGTGGCCGTGAGCGGTCGGGGCGGTGTTGCTGTCTTCGCCGCGGGCCCTGGGAGCCTCATCCGCGAGGCGGGGAACGCGGTCGCGCTGGCGAATCTGGGCAAGGGGCGCGGTGCGGGCGGGGTGGCCTTTAGTGCGGAGGCGTTTACGATTTGAGCACGAGGCGCGATTGCTGTATTTTTACGACGTTGCTTGCTTTCTTGCTTAGACGACGCTACGATGCGCGATGGATTTACTTTCACGATGTACATGTACTTTTTACGAATTGACTTGATTTGACTTTGCGGCGGAGGAGTGAGGTTTACGAGGGTTCCCTACAACCTTGTTTGTGAGTGAGTCAGTCCTTCAGCGAATTGCTCTATTGATTCCAGATTGATTTGAAGGCCAATTTTGTTTGCCGCCACGGAAAGTTGGGCACCAGGAAACGCCGTCGATGTCTCACTATGTGAACCAATTTCGGCGTTATTCGTTTCATTCTTCCGGAGCTACGCGCGGTGATGAATAGCATGAAGACGTTCTTTGTCCATGCGCTAAACCCGTCCTCGCCGGTCGAGATTTTTCTCCAAAATAGCGCTGGTACAGCCTTTGCATTTCCTGGATGCCCTTGTGACCTACTCCGAGTCCGGGCCAGCCATAATAAGGTATTTGGATTGATACCAGCGCTTCGGCGAGCCAATCCACTAGGACTGAGGTTTGCATTATAGGTCTCGCGCTGTATGCTGATTCCTCAGTTCAGAGACATTCTCAATCCACTGATATAAATCCCATCGCTCACAACATCGAACCCAGGCCTGCCGCGTATCAAGGAGGACACTGTCTATGGGTGGCTTGTCAAGGCTCAAGCTCGGGGTTCCATTGGCATAATTGGGCGGAGATGAATACGGAGACGCCGGGCACTGTTCCCACTGCGAAAATCCTTTCTGTGGGAGCCCGCTTCGTCCACGCTGTCCTGTTTGTTTGTTCAACTGTAACGACTTGCTTCCCGTCTCTCGCCTGAGATCGCACTCGGTGTTGGATTCCACGCCATGGCCTCTAATGGGCCGACGGGGCAGTGTAGGGCTTTTCTGCGGGCTCCGTTCCCGATCATATGCTGGCGGCATGTGCACAGCTCCGGATCTTCCTTTTAAATGATGACTATTCTGCCACAAGAGTATGTCCAGTCCCTCGCAACTCACCGAGCGATCTTGCCATTCCCTCCAGTTACAGATTCACGCCATAATTCTTATGACGGAGCCGACATTTCCAGAGGACATCGAACGAATTATAACGGAGACGCTCCTGGATGATGCGGAATATATGTGCGCCACGATGTCTCTAGTGGCCGTTCGATTTCATGCTTGGTTAGTATAACAATGCCATTTCTCTGTTGTTCTGTTGACAGTTCGAACAGGACAAAACCACGGAAATTTCGTACCGTAAATTTACGCCGGCACGACAACTTGGTGGAGCGAATCTGTGACCACTTACTGCCGAACGCACGCTTCATCCATGTGCTAGCCGTTGATCTTCTTCTGAAAGAAGGCGAGCTCTCAGCCGCAGAAGTATCGCACATCCAGCAACTGCTCAGAACGGCGTTGAATGTCAACTACCTCGCTATCGGTTGGCGACTTTGGGCGCGCTTGGAACAGGAATGTGGTGCGCTCCGCCTCCAAAGTATCTATCTTATGTGGGACGGCGTCTGGTCGCATCCGAGGCCTCCGGTTCTCGCGACTCCCTCCCTGCAGCTCCTGAAACATCCCACTGAGCTTCGGGACCTCACCATTCACGTACCCGCGCATGTGGACGACCCCGTCGCGTTTCACACCGGCAAACTCTACCTCCCCGCAACACACCACTGTCCGAATATCGCGTACATGACCTACGCCGCGGACCGAATGCCGGCAACCATGGCGTCCCTGTGCAACAATCACAGAGCAGCGGTGATGTTCGTCTATGTGGATTTACCGAAACACTGCGTCGATGTAAAGACGGCCAACCACATCGAAGTGGAGAAGGAGAGGTATCCGAGCTTGTCAACGGCGTACATTCCCCAATCGAGCCAAGTACTAGGAGAGTGGGTTCGAAAGTCGGAAGGACGCATGAGCGTGTTGAGACATCCGGCCCCGCGTGCTACCGGCTGAACGGGAGTACACTTGCTCTGGTCCCGACCTCGCACAGTCTCAAATAATCTTTCTAACTCTGTCCAATAGTATTACTCCGTATAATTTGCATGCAGGGTAACTCCATTATTGCGACGCAAGCGGAACTCGAAATGCACAATTTTATTCACCGACGGGCCAAACTTATCATTTGGCAAATTTGGAATGCGGCGGACTGGGAGGCTCGCATGCCAAGAGGAGGCTTGAAGTTCGGCCTACGCTATAATGTCGAGGATTGGTTCCAACCGCGCTTCCATCGTCAACAGACAGCACAGCCGCCAGCGATCTGTGTCCCCAGGGAAAGGCGCTCATCAAAACTTGGTTCGAAAGCTGAGGGTTGTAATTTCTCGGCAATCACCGCCGGGGCATCGATCCGTCTTCTTCGGCTCGCGTTTTGCTTTTCATAACCATGTCAGTGTACAAACTGAGGATCCTCTCGTCTATCCTATCCTGCATTTCAACCGTACGCCTCCGACTTTCACCCCCAGGATATTATTATTATTATTATTATTTCACCCCCAGGGACTTGATCGGGACATGGAGTCTTCCTCTTTCTTCTCCCGTTCTCGCAACTGCCGTCACTGACAGCAATGTGAATCCCGCCCTTTACAGTGCATCTCCGAATTTGATCGGGTCACCCGATGATTCAAAACCCCTATATTTTCTCCAGTTCCTGGCCTTAAACGCACCCCACCATGCCTGTAACGTTCTCGGTCGCCCCCCACTCTGCCAAAAGCGTGGATCTTGAATCCGAGAGTGGCTACACTGCAAAAGACATACTGACCATTTCATGCCGACAGGGAGGGACATCCGGGGAAATCCTTCAGTTTGCGTTGTCCAACGAAGATGATTCTGCATCGTGAGTGCTTGCCGGTTAACCTTCGGTGCCCACTTGAATGCCACTATTAGGGGGCGTGACTTCACGAAGGAGATGAATAACATTACACCCAACAATAATGGCTTCGTATGGACGGCGATTGAGGCCTACAATGAGCACCATGCGCTCGCGCTCAGGCCAGACGACATTTGGCTCACCATATTATCCCAGTTCAACTTCTTTGTTAACGCAAACGCGGAGCTGTTGCGCGCAAACTTCGTCGCCCACGAGGGAAGGAAGAACCTGGTTATCACAGTGGAAGGGACTCGCCACAACATCGACTTCGGCGACCTGGCTCGCCAGATGGTCCACCTCATCGAGAAAAATGTGGTGGATCCTACCCTGCGCGATTGGGCTATGCCCAACTTTTCAACCACGACCGTCAACGATAGGACCGCGAGTGCCGTGCTCATGATGGCTACGGTCAAGCAGTATTTTTCGTATGGCTTCCGCACCATATCCTGCGGAATCCCGCGCGTCACGCTCGAAGGGGACAAAGCGGACTGGGTCAACATCCTGCAGCGTCTTGAGAAGCTCAAGGAATATGGAGTCGAGACCACTGCGTGGTATCATTTGCTCCATCCTGTCATCACTCGATTCGTGTTCGCCTTCGACGCACCGGACAGCCAGGAGAATGCTGACTTCTGGCAGAAAATCGCCCACTTCCATGCCGGCGGGAGTGGTCCGAGCTACTACTCGGGATGGATCAATGCGTTCAATGCCTTCAGTGCGAAAGGGATCTGGCTCGGCCATGAATTAGATATGGTGCGTGCAATGTACCCGACTCATTCTTCGCTGTGGTGTCAACGAAAAGTAGGCGCAGGAATTGCAGCAATCTCCACAGGCACTGTGTGCCACGCAGTTCTGGGGCACGTACCTGAAACCGGGCGCCCGCAAGGACCTTGTCTTTGACGACACTCCATTCCACCGGCTGGAAAGCAAAGACGTACCGCCCGGGTACGCTGAGGTTGACGTCAAACTGGAAGCCCACGGCGAAGAGTTCGATTGCGTTATGATCGCGGGGTCCGTCGGTACTCATGTCACCTCGAGCAATGACCGCGCTCTATCCTCCAACGGAAGAGACGACGTCCTGAGGCCGGTCGCAGGATGGTGGATATTCACCAAGAATGAGGAATGATCAACGATCAAGAAAGGATGCTGAGAATTACTCATATGATCGTACCTCCCTTGCCATAGATCTCATTTTACCGCGACAAGTGGTAAAGGATGTTTTAATTTGGGTAGCGAGCAAGTACTCTGGATGCACGAATCGAGAGTGATGAAGAATGCTGACGGACGGTATCAGCGACGAAGTCTGCAGATATTCCAGAAGTCAGATATGGGGTGGCGGGAGGTATCCTCCTTACCTAGTATCAGCGCGGTTTCTGAAGCGCGGCCCAAGTGCCGAGATCAAAAATGGTAGGAAGTTCCTCCCACAACGCTCGTTGCCCTGACACGTATGTGTCCTCGGCAGCTTCGCGGCAAGAAGCACAAACCCCGAAATCGCTCCACTGAATCGGGCCAGCAAGTGGATCAGTCTTTTCGCCCTGTCTCGGTAACCCAGACGTTCTGTGTGATTCGCTATTCACTGCTGTTTGTTTATCTTATCACCTTCGGAATGATCCGTGATTGACAGAAATAAATGATAAGAAAAGATGGGCGCGAATCACACTAGAACTGTGATCTCCGCCCATCTTTCCTTATCATTTATTTAAACTCCGCCGGATCAATCCGTGGCTGATAAGATAAAGATCACACCAGAACGTCTGGGTTACCGAGACAGCTTTTCGCCCTTGTCCAGATCATCAGCTATCCAACACAACCGCTCCTCATCACAGTCCGCCTCGTGATCGCAGTCCTCGTTTTCCTCCTCCCGCATCAGAAAGCTGACCCGGGCTTTCCGTTTTGCCAAGATTAGCTGGGGAATGGCAAGGACGCATCGTTTTCGATCGCTCGGATCGTCGATTTTGAGGGACGGTCTGCCCGGGACGCCGTACAATATTGCTTCGAGGCCCATGTTCTGGCAAACGAGGTACATGATACCCGGAAGAAGATGGCGCAAATCTAATTTTCGAGCAATATTTAGGGCTGGGATCGGGTCTTGGAGACCCCTTTTGCGATATCCCGCCGGCGTAGCCTTTGACCGCTGGAGCCATTTTGACAAAGTGCCGGGGTAGATGTCGGAGAGGATATCAGTCATGGAAGCCCGTAGATCTGCCACATCGTATTTATCGCTTATCCGCACCACAGAGCTGAGCGACCAAATTCCAACAACGGAACAAGTTTTACTGATAAACTTGAGCGACCGCAGAAGAAGACAATATAGTGCGAAGTGAACTGACTGGGACCCGTGATGATGAAGCGCCTTCAAAAAAACCGTGAAATCTTTCTCCTTGTCGTGAAGCCGCACCACAGGGCAGCCCTCGATGTACTCTCCACCCTCTGCTGGTTGCGGGATAGAAAATGTATCGCGGAACACGGTGGACCGTGACGCCAGAATACCACGGTACACTCGGTACAGCGTGTTTTCTACTCGGAGAACAACCGTTCCATCCTCAAACCAGAAGTCGCTGCTGCGGACAAGTTCTGCGGCGGAAGTATCGATGTCCATGATGGCTGAGAGGAAAAGGCGATGTCGGATGTCACCTGTTTGCCAATCACGCTGATGGGCTGACGGCCCGGTGGTGCCGCGAAGCAAGCTCTTAGCTCTACCTACTCGAAAGGGTCCCGCTAGCAGCTTTTACCCATCGCGTGCCGGAATGAGTCTCGAATTTTTTGTATAAGTATTTGGACAAGGATCAATTTGAACAAGGATGGTGGTTGCACGGCGGCGCTGCCGCTCGAGAAAAAATTACGACGCACGCTTGGACGCACGATTACATTTGCCCGAGAAGTCGCTGTACTTGTTCAAGGTGGTAGTCGTCCCTTGATTAGCGATGGAGCATGGAACAAGTTCGAAAAGAAGTCCGGTCATCGAGTTAGCACCTGTGATGTTTCCAGACGGCTGTACTATAGTACTCATCTGGACCGCCATTGGTCCAAAGAGCGAGAGGATCCGACGCCGGCGAATTCCTGGATTCGAAGAACCTTAGCATCTTCGTTAGTCGCAGTGTGCGATACTACCAGAAAACCAAATGCTTGTCGTCCGGAATATCGAAGTACCCAGAGTTACTTCTGTCGGCGGTCGCACAGCTCAGGTTTAATTATCCTAAGCTGGCGCTCGCTAAATGCTTCGTGTACATACAACGAGTTCATCTGAATGATAATGACGTTAGCTCAATCGCTAGAGAACAGGGAGAGAATTCAAACAAAAGCCCATTCTGCTTGATGGACTCCGTGCCGTCGTGGTACCATTTTTCGAAATTCTTCTTTCCCTTCAAGATGGCGCCATTGGTTTACGCCGTTACTAGTGGCGGTCAGGTCTGAGGGGCTGATGGCGTCCTTGAGACCCAGAACGATCTGGTCTCCCGTTGGGGAGGCAAAAGAGGCAGCCAGGGAGACTAACAAAGTACGGCGGAAATTTGGCGGAAATGCAACGGAAATGGCCTTCATAGTTCGAGGTCAAGAGGGTCACTGACACGTCAGCTCCACCATAGGTCATGCGCTAGGGCCGATCACGAGAGCTATATGGGCTGCGATTGTTTATACCGACACACCCCGGCATCATCGAGGGACGAAGAAAACCGCAAATCGATCGTGGTGGTCCGGGACAAGCCGTAAAGTCACATCAGCGGTCACAATCAGTGACGTGACCTTCTTGCCTTCTGCCACCACATCCTTGACCACATCCGCCTTGTCCGCGAGCTGCGGCTTTGCAAACTCTGGGACCTGACAAACTAGCACCTCGTAAGCGCAGCTCTAAGCAGCCCCAATGTCAGGCCTCTTCGAGGCCTCCTCACCAAAGCGGCGACCAAGCCCGACATCGAATCGATTAGACTCCGGCTTGCTCAGAAATTGCTCCTCAAACTCACTCTCCGGGAAGTAGGACAGCCATCGCGGGAAACCGGAAACCCCATCAACTGTTGTTTCATTTCAATCCTTGTTGTGCGGCATTTACATCGTCGAACTGAGTCCTTTTGTCATCATTTCTTGGATAATTGTTTTGTGCCCCCAGTGTTGAGCGAACCTCTCTCAATCAGAGGGATAGACCGGAGCGGAACGCCGCCAAGCTGTCAAAATACCGTTGTCACCAATCGTGCAATGTTCGGGAATCGCCGCAAAATACCGCCCGACTCTAAACTAACCACGACAAGGCTTTCTCATTCACCGCTAGTTCGGAATTCTCTATGTAAAGCTTATGAATCCGCTTAATGAGTTCCTACCGTATAAAATGACCGGAGTTGACACCCTTGGAAGCAACCAACTTCAGCAACAAATCGCCTTTGCGTTTCAGTATGAAAACCTTACTTTTTATCGGTGGAACCGGTACGGCGATCCCACTGTTTCAGATGCTGAGGCGTAATTGACGACAATCATGACAGGATATATCGGGGGGCCCATCCTCTCCCGCTTCATCGAAAGAAACGACCCGGATTTGAACATCGCCGCCCTCGTCCGCTCTCCTGAAAAGGCGGAAAAACTGCGGGCACTGAACTTACGGCTCAAGATCGTTTCTGGCTCGCAGGACGATGCAGAGCTCGTTGAGCGGATAGCTACGGATGCCGACGTCGTCTTTTCTATGGTACGAGATGCTTGGCATGCTAGTTAGGATGTTCAAAATCCTGAGGGTACGAATGTACAGGCCGACAGCGACAATCTAACAGCTGTGGAGGCCATCCTTCGGGGCCTCAAAAGGCGATTCGATACTAATGGCGTCAAGCCGACCCTAATTCATCTGGTGAGCCTCAGCTCGTTGCGGCCTCGCAGATGATTCTGACGAATCTGTGATAGTCGGGAACGGGTATGCCCCTCAAGGCCCTATCCAACTCTATTCAAGTCCGCTTATAATTGAAACCGCTCCAGGCATTCTCGCGGACGACGCCAAAGGCACATTATCGGAGAAGATATACATTGATACGGAAGTTGACGCGCTGCCCGCCACACAGCCGCACCGCAACGTCGACCTCGCCATTGTGAACGCTGATACGCAAGGTTTGCGCCGGCCTTTTTACAGAGTAAAACTTGCCTACTAACAATGTGGCTCCTCAGGGTACATCTACTCGTACATTGTCATCCCAGGGATACCCTTCGGGCCTCCGAGTGGTGTTTTAGCCAAAGAGCGCGTCCAGAACCCGAAGAACCTGATTTTCACGTTTATCCTCAGCGCCTCGTTTGCCCGCCGCTCAGCTGGATACGTCGGTGCGGGCACGAATCGCATGGGTGTCGTCGACGTCAACGAAAGTGCGCCCTTCAACTGCAGGCTGAGTTCCTTGTCAGCTCATCTTCCTATCTCTTAGCGGCCGACATTGTCGAGATCCTGTACAACGCGGCCGTAGCCGGCCGCGCCTCACACGGAAAACAGGGGAACTACTTCCTCACCAACGGTGACGTCGCGTGGGGGGAAATCGCTAACGTCGTCGCAACGCGCGCGGGGCCGCCTCGCCCATTCACGCAAGAAGACCTGGATACCTATTATCCTGGGATGGTAATACTCGAGTACATTGATGCCCCACACTGACATTGCAACTTCGCAGCCGGTCTTGCACAGCGTCCTCGGCAACAATGGACGAGCCAGCGCAGAGCGTGCGCGCGCGCTTGGCTGGCAGCCGGAGAAGAGCACGGAGCATTTCCTATCGGCGGTCCGGGACGAGGTCGAGCATTGGAAAATGTGAATCATTTTGTGCAGGCTCTTCCTTGTCTGCGGTACCTTTTCCGCACTGTAACGGATCCTAGGGAACCAAATAGAATCAGCCTGGATATCACTTGCCGCATAAGAAAACCCTCAACTTCTGCTCAACCTTGTGGGCGCAAACCCTCCGAAACGTCTTGCTTGAAGTTGAAGTTGCACTGCCTGAAAGTAACTATCCGAGTTTTCTGCTCTTGTGCCAGCATTCAACCAGCATTCGTCAAATGCGGAAGGTATGGGCTTGGCCACCATGAGGGCCATTGCTCACCGATTTATCCGGTGTTTGGTCCTACTACTCCCGCCGGAAAGTCCCGATCCATCAGTCACTAACATGAGTGACGTGAATCTCTTTCCTCCTGCCACTGCATCCCTCGTCCGCAATGTCGCTTTTAAGCCCTTTCAAAAAGTTTTCGTCCTTATAAATCCGCAGCCCACAGAATGCATGCGCTCGGTGCCCGCTATAGGGGCGTACAGCCCCAAAATGCCACTGCATCGATCTTGGGCTGGCCACCGCATAAATGATGTCCCTGGTCGTTGACTCGTTCTATCTGCACACCTGCGCCCCCCGACGATGTTACACTTCAGGAAAGACGTGAAAGACGGAGATTGGCGACTCTAGGGTCAACTTGATCGGTGAAATGCGCATTTCTGGTCCGCAACTCGCAACATCGCTTCGACTTCGATCTACATATCTTATTTCTGCGATCTTCGCGACTTGAACGCAGCCCTTCCCCGCTGGTTTCGACCAAAATAACTAGGCAAACACCACGCTGTTATTTCTAGAACCCGGGAACCAGAAAAGTAACCACGGATTGCGACCGGGCCGTTGCGACGTCGACGTAATCGCTAAGCCTGATGGTTTCCAACCAAGCTTTCCCAAAACATAAACGCCGTCCTTATTTTCCGCCCTGAACCTGCCCTAGCCTGCCCTAGCCTGCCCTAGCCTGCCCTAGCCTGCCCTAGCCCTTGACCTATCTTGAACTCGAGTCTCGCCTCGACAGCGGCGTCTATCTACGTCTTATTACCCTCCTCCAACTTGAAGTTGAAATGCTGGGCATGGGCCCAAGCATTTCAAAGTGTCGCAGTCACCGTCGGGGAGATGTCTTTGCGGTTGCCGGAAGTTTTCAACTCGTGGGCATCGGAGCATCGCTTCACCGCTCGTCCGGAATGCCGGCAAATTAAATTCCTCCAATGACCGAATTAGGTCGCGGGCGCCTCCATCAGAAACCACGCGGACCTTCTTTATTATTATATGAAATTGCCCCCACAAGCCCGTTTTGGGGTCCGTTTTGTCCCAGGTCACGACAAACTGGCTCCTTCCCTCTTCCACTCATGTCGCTATCCAGCCCACAACCGCCGCCATTGGACAACAGCCTCGGCGCCGTGTTCATTGGGCTGGTGCTCTCGTGCATGTTCGTCGACTCACCTTTCGCGTGTGGTCCTGTTCCTCACCTTGTTCTTTCAGGCTTTTTGGCGTGAGCTCGCTGCAGGTTTACTATTACTATCATTACTATCCGAACGACAATCGATTGCACAAGGTCTCCGTACGTTGCCCACACTTCATCTTCAGCATTTCTCTTAAGCAATGCCTCACAGGTCGGCATTCTGTGGTATGTGTACGCGCAGACTCCTGGCATTCCTTGACGAAAGTGTTCAGGATATTGGATACGATACACATCTCACTCATTATACACGCATCATATCACTATGGCATCCGGGGCTTTGGGCAATTCGCTGGTCTCCTCGTTGTAGTCTGGTGCGCCCAGAAATTTCCGCACATTTTCCGTGCCCACGAATACTCATCATCTCCCCGGGCGCAGGTCTCTCAAGGCGAGCATGTCCCCTATATCTCCTCCGCGTCTGACTAAATCTCACGCAGCTGGCGATCGCTATCAATGTGAGCCGTCCGTCGTCTCCTTAGTCTATACGACCAGCTGACCAATTACTTAGGTTGTAATTATATTGATGGTTCAGAGGTGCGTGTCGATAAACATGGGTGCGGGGCGTTGCATTTATTTCGTTGCTCAGCTTATACGCCTACCGGGTCTGGCTACGTGCGCAGTCTCTTCCCCGGTTCACGACTGACGCTGACGGGAAACTTAGTCGGTGGGTATCATCGCGGTGTACTTGGCTATCTCGTCGTGAGTCCATCTTCCTGTGAACTGTAATTCCGACCCACGGGACCTTTGCCAGGCAGCAGTCGTTCTCGGAGGCTTTGGTTCGTTCTTCCTTCCGGATCGTGTGAATGATGTTCTGAATGATCCTCACAGGCATCGGCATCGGTGAGATTCCACACCAAGCTAAACGGCTCCTCGCTCATCCATGTCGGCCAAAGCACTCGCGTATGAGACGTGCGTCCTCAACCTGCCGGTCCCGTAAATTCCGAATGCTCACAATCGCCTTCAGATACACCGTAGACAGCTTCAGCGACCTCGGCCGAATCACATGGGCGTCTGAGGCTTCCTTCGCCGCTTCCACGGGCATCGACGTCTTCATCTCTGTCGCGATGTGCTACTACTTGCGGAAGAGCAAGGGAATCGAGAACAGGCTTAATTCGCGCCTCTCCATGCTTATGGTGCGCGTTCAGTTATATTTTACCGTGCTTGGGCTGACACGCTTGGCAGCAATACACGCTCTCCAGCGGCGTGCTTACGAGGTATTTCCCTTGTGTTCATGGGAGGAACATCGCAATTGAACTCGCCTGGAAGCGCATGTTCCGCAGCATGCCTTTTCACTGTCTGTGTATTCCCAATCAAATTGACCGTCGGTCTCTGACATATTCCTTGGAACAGCTCATCACAATGCCAAACAACTTGATCTTCCTAGCGCTGACTTACCTGCTCACACGACGTACGTGGATTATTTCCCTTGGCTCACTGAATTGCCCTACTAATGGCTGCCGTCTTTTCCTTCAGTCTACGTGAATTCGTTCACGGCGATGATGAATGCGCGCCAGCGCGTGCAGCGGCACGACGACTCGACTTTCGTGCTGTCCAACCACGTCTCGTCGAATGGTGGTAACACAGCGCTGCGCTCGGCCACGATGCGTGACCCTGAGAGCGTGAGCTTCATTTCACATATCTCCCTTTGGGCCGCATTGCCCTTGTAAATGTATCCAGAGCTGACGCGCACAAACAGGGGTACCAGCAACGCACTCAAGACAAAGCAGACTGGGGCGATCCAGGGGCGAACTTCGGCGCTGCACACGTGGCGATGGCGATGGACCGCGACGGCCTGTACACCTCGCACGGGCGGCCGCACGGGGCACATCTGCGGCAGTGAACCCTCCCTGTTTCAACAAACCATCCGAACTTGAAGTCTGTGCACGCGCTGCGTTGATTATTTTGGCTTTGGCATCCGTGAACTTCTTACTATGGCAGACCATGCCTACCATCTCACTCACTTGCCCAAGCCTCCTCTCCACGCCGAATTTCCCCTCCCCTCCCTCCTTCCACGGACTACTTAGGGTGATACGCACCACAGCAGCAAAATCTCAGCTCATCACAACCCATCTTCGGAAAGTACAATACACTACCCCATTACAAGTTACAGACCGGTGCTGGACGCCGAGATCCGGGGTTTTAACTCAACTGAACTCTTTTCGTTTCCGTTTTGTAGCCAATAAAGTAAAGCCATGCATGGCCGCCGACTCTCCTTTGTTCTTGTACGTGTGTATGTAGTCACATTTCTATGTTCTCGTGTAGCATATTTCTGCTTTTCGTTTCAATGGACTTTTTGTACCGTGTAGATTTTGGGACCCATCGTCACAGCGGCCTGAGGTTATTTGTTACTTGGAAACACTGCGCGTAGAATATATGTCCGAATTCACCGATTTTTCCTTCCCGGTCTTTGAAAGTCCGCCGTAGCTTTAGAGAATACCGATCTCGCATCCTTCAGGTTGTAATTGTACTCATGGTTCAAAGGTGTGTGCGGTGCAACACATACATTTCTAGTTTATACGCCTACCGCGTTTGGCTCAAGGCCGTTGCGGATCTGATATCATATTAGTTGGCGGGTATCATCACGGTGTACTTGGTTATGTGGTTGTGAGTCCATCTTTGGGTAGACTGCGATTGCGAGTGACGAGATCTCTCCAGGCGGGAATTGTTCTGGGAGGCTTCGGTCGGCCTTCCCCCTCTTGCTTCGTTCCAACGCTATTTCAACCTCGTCGCAACAGGAATCGGTATTGGTGGGTTTCTGATCATGACAAAGGACTCCCGCTGATTCTCGTCAACCGCAGGCCTGGGCTACGAAGCGTGGGTCTGCTGCCGAGTCACCTCAGTGTCCCAGGCATCTTTCGCCGCATTGACTGCCATCGGAATTTTCATCTCCGCAGCGATGTGCTACTACCTGCGGAGGAGCATGAGCATCGAGAATGAACTGAACTCGCGCCTCTCGTTGCTTATGGTGTGCTATACCACACTCATTTTCTCGAGCACTTTTGAGCTCCAATGGCAGCAATACACCCTCTCGACCGGCGTGCCTACGAGGTGTGTGAACCCGAGTGGTTCCTTTTCAGCACCGTCCGATTTGAATTTCCACCAGCGCATGCTCTGCGGCATGCCTTGTCACCGTACAATCAACCACAAAAATCACCACAGCTTTACATCCTTGCCTGCGCGCTCAGCGCTTATAGAGGGTTGTAACTCTTGAGCACACCGTCTCATATAAGTAGGACCGTACACGGGTCCCGTACGTCTTTTCATCTGCTGTTCAATGGCATTCTGGCCCTGCCTCGGCCGATGGTTCGCAATGACAATCGAAACACCATCATACATCGCGTCACGTGGGCGCGTTGGTGGTGTTCCTCTTTTCTTTCCAGAGTCCCACTGCGGCTTTAAATAATTAATTCTCAATCCTGGCATGCTCGTATCTCTCCGAAATTGCGTCCCAACCAAATTTGAAGGTCACCTTTTCCAAGAAGTTCTCAAACAATGAATCACGTTTGAATCACGTAGACGCTCTGACCTCAGCTTTTCCTCGCATAGCTCAATGTGCTATCCATCACTACTGCTGGATAAAATACGATAACCAATCTGCCCTTCACCCCCCTTGACCGTCTCTTCCGGCCGCCGGTGGCGCATACTAGAAGCGTGTGTTCCTTCAGAATCCTCGCGGGATTTCGGACCCGAGCACCAGCTCCCATTCCAAACATATTTGGGTTGGCGCCCCCCAGTCGGACGCCGGATGTATATCATGCGTCATACCCAACGAACCTAGGCCTTGCGGGACGGACCCTGCCAACGCAGCTTCTAGCTAGCTGATTTCATGGTCGTGACTCGTTACAGTTGATGCTGATACTTTCCACGAGTAACTCCGCCGACGACGCCCGGTCCAGTATCTTAGTCTATCTAGATACTCGAAACAGCTGATTATGACGAGAGGGAGTGGAACAACACAATACTGTACTATTTCGACCACTTATTCACGGCATGTCACCCGTCACCACCAAAGTTCACTGGCTAAGGTCTTCATTCCTCGGCAATCACAATAAATTACCATAAATGGACGTCCGGCGAATGCCGGAGCGAAAAATTGACGTTTTTAAGCCCCATTAGGCCTCAAAACCTCCCCGTCACCGTCACCGACCCAAATTCATTCATTTCACGAGGGCTTGTCACCCGTCACGTGAATAAGTGGTCGAAATAGTACAGTACAATTGCGCAGCGCTACCGTATGATTCTCTGACCCGCATCTCTGGGGCCAAGTACACCTATCATCACCCAGCCTTCCACCAAGCTGCGCCGCTACATTTCTTTGCTCGTGTACCTTGAGAATCCTAGCCCAATGAATACCGCCATTTAGGCCAGTGCCTTCCCCATGGTCGGGGTCTAGGTAGCCACGGAGTTACGTCAAGTAAAAGTGGAGGAGAGAATGAGATGATAGGGTAAATCCGGATGGAAATTTACTGTATGTGGCGCTGCGGCTCCAAAAATCTGAACAAGGCTCATAGGTACAGTATTTTTTCAACAAGACAAGATTGACACAAATACCGGCCAGTGACCCACAGGAATGCAGTATTAGCGGAGGCAGTTGTAATACATAATGAACAACGGTACAGACAATGAGAGACCAATAATGGGACAATATTATGAATCGGTGATGGTAAACATAGGGCGGAGGCCCGAGCGTGTACTCGACAAAAGCGCTTGATTCAAGTATAGACCTTTTCCGGAAAGCCGGGCAACACTTCCTTGGAGGCACGGTGGGGGCCGAGATATCCTGTGCGTTGCCACTTCTGTTTCGCAAAGGTCCACTCTAATGATCGTGATCAGTCGGCGACAGATATCAAGAGAGTAGTTCCATACCCTCCATGACGGGGACGGGATTTCCACTCGCTTCGAAAGGGTTCTTCAAGTACCCCTCACGCTGGAGGACGGGCGAGTCCTTAATTGTCGCAAGTCTCACGTCGTTGTGCGGCCTGGATGAAGATGAAGAACAGTATCAGTCCCAGAAATCAGAGGCAGAACAAGATACGCACCGTGAAAAATAAAGCAGCCCCAGTCGGTCCACATGCTGCTGGTCTCTCGGCGGGGGCATCACACGGTGGATCGTGCTCCGCACATACCCGCCTGTGAGTAGCTGTAGCGCGTCGCACGTGTTGACGGTCAGAGTCGCGTCCTGGGGCTTCACCCACTTCCACTGCTCCGTCAGCGGGTCCTGAATCTGCAGTCCTGCGACGGGCTGGCGGAAAAGGAGCGTGAAGCTCCCGAGATCTGATGCGCACGGACAAAATGGATGCGGTTAGTGAAGATCGGTGGTGGGCAGGGAAGCATGCGGGTACCTGTGTGCCCTGGAACCCAGCTTGAAATCCGTTGGTTATCTGCTACGGGGTGCTTCGAACATTTCATGTATCTGGGTAGCATGTTTCTTAGTTTGCCGCGGACAGCGGCAGTTATACATGCCTGATGTGGTCCTGGAAACGACGCCGTCATGATATTTTTCGTCGGAGATGAAAATGTAGCAAACCTCGCTCTTGACTTCGTACTGATGGATTTTTCGCAGGGTGTCTTCAGGGAGCTCGAGTGCGATGGCGACGAGCGTCAACAGCGGTTCAACTACCTTCGAGTGCAAGTCCTATACAGGCAGTTGTGAATTTACACGACTAGGACACCTGTAAAGACTGTGACGTACGCGAACGAACTGCTCGATCTCAGCCAGATTGCGTGATACTGGCGCAGGATGATCGTGAGTGAAATCTCCGTTAAATTCTGGAAACCGGTCAGCGCGACGCCTCGTCAAATGTTGATACCTACTGGGAATATTATATACTTCAACCTTGTCCTTCAGGCCGGTGTCGGGATCCACGAAGACTCGCCCTGCCGGCATGTATCCGTTGAACCCGCCCTGGTCAAAGTTGTGCGGGACGTATCGAAGTTTCTCCTTTAGTGGCAGCTCGTAGAATGACTTCCCAATGGCGAACTGGCGGTTGACAGCGTCCTGCGAGACGCCAAAGTTCTTGACATAGAAAAAGCCCTTCTCGCGCACGGCGGTCATCAACTGGCTGGCAAGCTCCTTTCGGCCTTTGGTGTCCGCGTATCGGCTGAGATCGAGAGTAACGAGGTCCGCCCACGGAAGGTGTTCCTTAAAAATTTCCCCCCGTCGTCAGTCCAGCGGCGACTGTCCAGCGGTAGTTGCCCTACCTTGGTCTCAGCAACGTATTCAAAGCTGCCGAGGGTGGGTACAGGGACGGGCATATTGGGCGAGGTGGAGTTAATTGAAGACGAAGCAGGTTTCACGACCACACCTTTTATATCTGGTAACGGTGGGGGGTCAATACTTCCCGATTTTGTATAGTCTCAGTTCCGCACACGCCAGGTTAGCACTAAGCCCGAAGTGAAACACGTCGACACCCCCATCTGTGCTTGAAACGGTCTCGTATTCCCAAAATCGAGGACTCGTTAGCTGTGTTCTGGCTCCAGTTTCGCGTTGCGAGACCGCGGATGTGGAGAGAAACCAATTGGGTGGATCTAGACGCAAGTGAATAAGGTCTCAAGTGGAGCTATCTCCTCTGAGAGCAAACAATCAGAGGACCCTGTCGATCGAGGAATGAAGGCACAATAACGCGGGAACCGAGTATGGGATGACGGGATCCCAAGCCGGGTGCGACTATATAGAGACCTATAGAGACCTCAAACGGAGCTTGAGCCATCAACCGCCGATGTGACAGTGATGTCTCTTGAATGTCTGCAAAGAGTTTACGCCAGATGGACACACATGCGAGATGGGCCGGCTTCTGAGTCATTGATGTTAGCTGTGAGGTTGGGCAAAATACCCCGGGGATGAAGAGCAACATAGTGTGATTAAATTTCCAGGCCAAGGAAGGGATTCCGGTCGAGAAAGTTGATCCAACAAAGCTACCGGCGGGAGATAATCAGTAGTACTGAGATGGCCACTTGATTCGGGCCGACGAAGTGCCGTTCCTTTGACTCACATAGTGCCAGAAGCAAGGAACCGGAAGGGAGACGAAACTGGATGCGCTGCCAGTACTGGATCGGATCAAGCAGGGACTCGTATGTTCAGCGTTTGACGTTAGGTTGAGAATGACCCGATCCCGATCAGCTTGAACGCGGGATAACCGATGGACATCATGGTTGTTTCGCACACCACATTTGCTGAATCACAGCGAAAAACAGAACAGTCTTGTTGCGAAGCTCGATATTTCTGTTGCGTTTGTGTTAAAGCCAGCGTGAAGCGCACCAAAGGAAATTTCAAACGGTGAGGATGATCCTGGGTTCCGTTTTATAGCGATCACCAGAGAGCGAGAGAGAGTGCCCAGTCAACGTATCTCAAGACCTTGAGCGACAGGAAACAAATTTATGTTGTATTTGGCTGAGTGAGGACCAGCAGCGAGAAGATTCTGTGACGTCCGAGTAGACATGGAGGCGCGGTTGCCGAAGTTCAGCTCATCTGTGGTGATGCCGGGGACGGCGACGAAGTATTGAGAGGTAATGAAAGATGACACCGGGTCATGCCGGAGCCGGGAGCGCCGCAGAAAGCTGGAAAACGCGCCAGGCCCACAGGCTGCAACGATGGCTGAGGATGCTCGAGTTTGCGCAGCGTAAGAATTAGAAAGCTAGCGTGACGAATGAGTAGAGATCTGACAGTCCGTGTAAAGGGCCGAGAGCATCAAGGGAATTTGGGTGAAACTTTGAAAGCCATGGTACAAGGCTGGGATCCGCGCGAACACATCCACTGAGTAGGATATAGGCCAGAAATTTGTGGGAGACAAGCCCATACAAGAGTACGAGAGTCGCAAGAACTGGAGCGCCATTTTGCCTGAGTCATGATGCATGATGGTGGTAAGTGACAAGCAGCGAGCCGACAGCAGCCGACTGGAATAGCGGATCAACTCATCAAACCATCAACGTATTGCCGAAAAAACCCCAACCGAACCAAAACGAGACTTGAACTTTTGGAACCAACGGGAGAATTCCTCAGGACATCCCTTTTAACCGCGTCAAAAAGCTAAACAATATTAGCATGAAAGTAAAGGATTAGGTTCAACGTCGTTCGAGACATCAAATTATCTCTGGCAGAATATTCTGAATCATGATCGTGTCGTTTTTTCCGGAGTTTATAAGAATAAGAATCGACAGGCTTGCTAAACAGCTGGTTGTATAAACATAATGCGCCTTTGTGGGCCTGCAGGAGGCTCAATCTGTGGTGGCACGCGGAGCCGGATGTCTCAATACACTCCGCCGGCCATCCGACTTTGCAACCCACTCTCCGAGTACTTGAGTTGCGTGCGGTATGTACGCGGTCGAGAGATTTGGATACCGCTCCTTCTCCGCCTTGATGCGCATCTTCGTCCTCCCATCTACGGATTCTTTCGGTACGCCCACGCCAACGAACCTCACCGACGCCTTTTGCGTATTTTCGCACAGGGACGCCAAGGTCACTGGAATCCGGTCCGCGATGTAGGTGACGAACGCAAGGGTTGGGCAATGCCGCGTTGCGGGCAGATAAATCCTTCCCGTGTAAAACGCGACAGGGTCGTCCACGTCTGCGGGCGCCTGAACGGTGATATCCATGAGCGCGATGGGATGCTGCAAGGACTTCAGGGAGGGTGGAGGCATGACCGGGGGCCTAGGATACGGCCAGGCGCCGTCCCACATAAAACAGATACTTTGGAGACGGAGGGCGCCGCATATGCGCACCAAGCGTGCCCAAAGACGCCAGCCTATCGCAAGGTGCTTGACACCTGAAGCACCCTCCAGGAGTTGTTGGATGCACCACAGCTCTACGTCCAAGAGCTCGCCGTTCTTCAGCAGTAGATCGAGGGCTAGCACACGAATAAAACGCGCATTTGGCAGTAAGTGTTTGCGGATTTGCTTCAGCCAATTCTTGTGACGGCGGTGTACAATGACTGTGCGGAACTTGATTGGTTTCGTCCTGCAAGAATGAGTATTTTAATGCGAACGAAGCAGCAATGTTCATTTGGACGCGCCATAAATAAAATCGTGCGGCCACGAGAGACATCGTGCTGCACATTTCCCACCCATCATCGAGAAGCGTCTCAGTTATAGCTCGTTCGATATCCTCTGGGAATGTAGGCTCCGGCATGGGCACTGCGAGGCCGAGCCCGGTTACGGAGGGCATGTTGACGGTCTTGTGCAGGCGAGTGCCAGCAGATGGGGGCATTATGGTGCTAAGCGTGCGCGGCTCATCGTCCCCCAATCGCCGCGCGTTAAGTACTGGCTCATGACCAAAATTACACCCCACGTCACGTATTTGAAGCTTAAAGGACGTACGGGACTGACTCCACAGTGTGAGGCAAACGGGACATTTTTGAAGGTCATAGCCGGAGACGTTACCAGGAGTCTCGAAAGCTGAGTACAAAAAGCTGTAGCTGAACTCAAAAGAAGGGGAAAACGCGGAGGAGCCCACCAATTATAGGTCTCGCAATGGTATTGATCTGATTCCGAATCCTCGAGGACTGAAACGTGAAAGGCTAAAGGACGGTTCAAGATTCTAGGGAGTTCAGTACACGTAGGCATAACTGAGAGGATAGCCGGGGTTCTTGTCCTGGATGCTCAGGAGCAAATTGCGTCTGGAAGCTACGGGGCGTCTAGATTCGTGCCAACAAGGAGTCAAAAGATGGAGAGGAATTGATAGAGATGTCACAAAATTCATATTACAGGTAGTACAGAGTCGTGTTTCCAGTTATAGCGCCGTCGTGGAGCATCAGTCCCTTACTTCTTGAGCGCAACGTTCTGAATAATTTCGATCCAATAGTTGTCGGGATCTGCATGACCATGAGCGAACAGTAGTGGCATCAGAAACAGCAACGCACCAAGCACGAACGCGATGTCCCTCATGCGCCCGTCAGTAAGCCTCTTCTTCCAGCTCACGCCTTTCTCCTCGAACCGTGCACACGCCGCGTCCAAGTCATCAACGCTCAAGCAGATGTGGCCAAAGCCCTGCGGCTGGTCGTTGCCGTTGTGGTACTTGAACGCGGCGTCGCTCTCCGTGCCGTAGTTCCACGTGAGCTCGAGTAGCCCCTCGTCCTTGGAAGTGCCGTCGGGCGCGTCGGGCCCGTATCCGAGGAAGTAGAGGTTAAACTTGGCGCCGGCGTTCTCGCTGACGCGCTTGACCTTCATGCCCATGACGTCCTTGTAGAACGCGAGCGATTTTTCCTGGTCCTTGACACGGAGCATCGTGTGATTCTGCGGCCAATATTTAAAACTTATGTCCAAAACTCGAAGCGGCAAAGTAGACGCACCATGCGGTATGTATCGACGTTCGTCGTCTTCACCCCCTCCGTCGCCTCCAGAGAGTTAAACGAGATGATCTCGACCCAGTAGTCATCCGGATCAAGCGCAAACGCGATATTGCGCATACGCCCGTCCGTGAGCTTCTTCTGGAAGCGGTACCCTGCGCCCTCAAGTCGGTCACAGGCCGCCTGGATATTGTCCACGGAAACACACAAGTGGCCGAACCCGCGGTACGGCTCCGTGTTCCCGTTCACGATCTTGTACTCCGCGTCGTTCTCGGTGCCGTAGTTGTGCGTGAGCTCGATGAGGCCCTCGCGGTCCGTGCGGTGCTTCCCGTGGGAGACAGCGCCAGGGCTGTCGTAAGCGAGGAAGTAGAGATCAAACTTGGCGTCCGGGTTCGGAAGCTTGTCGATGACCTTCAGGCCCAGAAACTCGTAGAACTTGATAGATCGCTGCGGGTCTTTCACCCGAATCCTGAAAAATTGGTAAACAAGCATTTCTACCGTCAACGGACCAAGTTTCGGCGTACATCGAGTGATTGAACTTGTACTTGCTCGTGTCGGTAGCCATTGTCGCGAAAAAGTGACGGAAAAGTGGTCTTTTTGCTGCAAGAGGTGCTGGTCGGGCGAGTCTGATCGAGCGCAATATAAGCCGCGGGGAAGCGAGCATAGAGTGGCGAGGGACAGGCTTATAATAAGATGGACTTCAGGCTGAAATCCATCCAGCCTGGCGTTCACGAGAAACGGGTCCACATACCTTTGCTTTGTCGTCGTGGGTGAACGAGCACAAGAGGGTCACGGTGACGTCACAGCGTGACACCACTTCTTCCGTCTTTCCACCATCACATTCTCAGGATCCTGGATATACACGGGCTCCGAGGCTAGCCACGACTTGTAGAATGTATCACTGGTCACCGTTGGCTCTCGAAAGGTCACCCAGGACGCCTGGGAGCTCAACGGGCAGGCACCGAATTTTCTGCGGAATTTTTGTGTGCGCTAGCATCATCTGCAGCCTGTCGAATGACTCGAGTCTACGATGATCTGGGAAGGATCTGGGGTTTGGCCTTGTTCCTCGCACTTGGACATCCGCATCATGTGGCCCACCCACGTCGAACGCCTTGCGAGAACATTCTGTGCGGATCAATGAGTTGTCGGCGCGATCATCTCGTTATTAATATCTGCGATGTGCGGGCTACACAGGATCACATGGCTCGATACTGATGGTGGTGTAAGATACCGCTATCCAGATACCGTCGGAGTTTGAATTACGGTCCGATAGCCGCGCACAGCCTTCGGCTCTTGAAGTATTGTCTGCGCACGGCAGTAATATGCCCGCAGGGCATGAGGTCAAGCGAGCCGCCGGCCCGCACCGGTTGCCATCGGCAACCAGGCAGCTCGGCATCGCACGTCACCAGTGCACGCTGATTGACGGTGACCGCTAGGGTACCACCTCCTGATTTAGTTTGTCCCCCTGAATATCAATTTACACCGTCGATAGTCAACGATAACCGGCGACGGTCAACGACCGCCATTGGCTCTTGGCCCCACATGAAGGCCAATGGTAGTCAATGACCACCAGCGACCTCAGTCTCTAAATACCGCAATACCAGTATATCTAACTGAGTAATACATATTCACACTGCCTCCCCGACAGTGTTCAATGGCTTTCGAGCTTCAGTCCAAGCCAATGGCGGTCAATGGCTTTCCGACCAAGCCAAAAGCCAATGGTAGCCAATGGCTTTCACCCCACTCAAAAGCCAATGACCACCAACGGCTTTCATCTTGTCCGAAAGTCAGCGGAGGACGTTGACCGCCACTGACTTTCGACGTTCAGTCAAAGCCATTGACTACCATTGGCTTCTCAACCCAGCCAAAACCAACGGTAGCCTAGACCCCATGGTCCCAACCCAAGGCAAAGGCCAATGACCACCAACGGCTTTCGCCTTGTCCGAAAGTCAATGACGTTCAACGACCTCCACTGGCTTTCGCCTATCAATGGAAGCCACCGAAGGTCGCTGACCATCGTTGACTTTTCCATTTGTTTTCTCGCTGGAACGGGGTCCGACAAAGAAATTGTTCATTCAACTCCAGCCACTTCGATCATAATCGCTAATCCCATTTACCTGGTCCCAGAACTCCTCAGACAACTCCCTTCCCTTGGAAACCACCTTCTTTTCTACGGTCTCCCCATAGATCATCATCAAGACGTGTACGAAAAAATCGTAGTTGACATCCGTCATCTGCTGAAGCTGGGACTCAAACCCGTTGAGCCAAGAGTTGAGCTGTTCCGCTGTCTCTGTATTGAAAGCTCGTGTTTGATGAACAACCCCGGTGTCGTCTGTTGAGGTCAGTACCAGATCTGGCTGAGTACCGTCTGTTGGTGCCGGGTTACATCTTGTGCGGCACAGAAGATCGGATGCCCTATGTCCGATATAGTGCCAGGCGTCCACCACAAATTTTGTGGTCTCAAGCCAATGATCATGGGCGTTCTGGGTGACAATATGCCTCAGAAGATCACAGGCTTTGTCGTAAGCTATGAAGCTTGGCCTGTACTGCGGTTGGTCTTCCCAGATATCGTTCATGATTGCCAGGACCTGGGATGCGCCTTCTCCGCGATAACATTTCCCCCAGCCAACGGGAACCCCACAAGCCCATTGGACGGTCTGAAGACAATAAATTGTCTTGGCCTTGAATGTGTGGACCACCTGTTCTCCCGGGGTGTCCCCCAATGCCTGCAGGCGAACCTGCAAGGATGGCCCACTTGGAACCTCCCCTGCTGCTTCGCTCTCGTTTTGCCTCCGAATAACTCGTTGCACCCCAGGAAAGTTAAGGCGATGAAACCGATCTTCATACTGCTTGCGCCAAGCAGTGTGAGCCTCATTGTCGCAGGTGAGAGCCCCAGGGGAATGTACAGGCCTGCCACAAGGAATGATACCGCATATTTCGCGATAATCAAGGTGCGTTTCACAGAATCGCCCATCCTTGTAATTCACAAGAGGACCGCGGCAATCGTCGAGTGCACATTTCTGCCAACAAATGTTAGATTATGCATTTAGGAACCAAGGAGTGCTTACCTTGTGGCGGATTGTCTTACCGTCCATGACTACCATCCTTGTGTATCCTCTGGGAAAACCGTTGGTGGGCTCAGAGTGCTGAGGTAGTATTTCAGGCATATTCGCCGGCAATTGTCCAACAACGGCAGCGGGATCTATCTGTACGTTGATATATCAGTGCTATTTCAAACCAGTATGGTGCAAAAGGCCTACCGCTTCACCAGGGCCAGCTTCGGATTCGACAACATCGGTGGCGTCTGAAGCAAGAATAGCGCCCTCCCGGACCAGGTCTTCCCTGTATCGCTTGACATGAGTGCAGTCAATGCACCCATGGCTCATGGCCCCCGGTAGTGTTCCTCCATTCTCTCCTATTAATTCGCGGACAGCTCGTGCCAGCAGTTTTGCTGGCGGATGTGCTTCACACGCGAAGTCATCCTCTTTCCCATGAGCCACAAGCAGCCTCCTCGAGAAATGTTCCAGGAAGAGACGCTGGGATTGGCGTGCGGTGACTTTGACATTCACATCGTCCGTGGTGTCATTGAGCCAGTCAGCGAAATTGGACCAGCCCGAATGGAAACGCTGCAAGGCTTTCTCCTGAGCCAGCGCAATTTTCCTATGCATCCAAATCCCCGACTTCGATACCCGCAGGTATACCGCATCGTATTCCAGGATCTGACTTCGAGGCTGCTCGCTACTGGCTCCCTTGCGTGTGATGATATCCGGGTAATAGTCAGCCTTGCATCTGGCGCAATACGCAATGACCAGATCTGCAGAGACCCATTTGAAGTTGTCATCCAGCAGCCAGACCTTCTGGTTCCCGTTCTTTTGGCGCCGCCTCAGGGATGGCACCAGATTGCGATCCCCCACGGGACAGAACTCGCAGTCCAGTCTGCCCGTCGTAAGGATGGGCCTTGGCCTGCGAAAGAGGAAAGATCCGAGAGCCTCCGGGCTTGCATTATGGAGACCCATCGTTGTGTAGAGTCGCTCAATATCTGCGCAGATATAATCTGCAAACTCCGCCGCCAAATTTATCCCAGTTGTCCAGGCTTCCACGTTGTCAGCCTCTTCACTGAAAGAGCGCGCAAGAAGAGTCTTGATGGTCCGTTTCCACGCCGTGAGTGGATTCTGGCGGCGCGCCTCGTTCATTTGATTCCCGTGAAGCCGATACAAAGGGTAAAGCGACACCAGCACTCCTAGGACATAAATCGCTTGCTGGATGGCCAGCTCGGGAGGGAAGAACAGCGAGAGAATAAGAGTCAGTTGGCCCACAGAGGCCACCATGTTTGCAGGGGGTATTCGCAGAGCAGATCACAGCGGAAGTATTTAGGGGCAACGGTATTGATTATTAACAAACTAAAATAATACAGGAGGTAAGTATGCTATCGGCGAAACAACTTACGTTCACCGCCGTGCATTGTTCAAAGCACGACCACCCCCCTGAAGCAGGGCGGGGCGGTCTTTCCCATGTCGCGGAGTCGCGGAGTCGCAGCGACTGCGGGACGCGAAGGTGCGGGAGGACGAGCGCGCGACTGCGCAAGCCCTCGCGTCGACTTTCGGCGCGCGGTCGAGACGCGATGGCTGCAGGCGGCGTTGGTCGGTGCGCGTGCGCGCGAGAGTATGAGTGCCGCACATTCGACGGCGCTCCGTGTAGCGGCGGGCAGCGGTGCTTGCGGGGTGCCTGCGCGCGGCAAGCAGCGGCGTCGATGTGCGTGCGCGGTGAGGCGGCGCTGGCGAGTGAGGCTGCGGGTGCGGGCGAGGGGCGTCGAGGACACCCTCACTGCGCGGCTCGATGGGTATGGGTTGAAGAGGAGGGGTTGCTGGGGAGGTCGAGGTCCGCGCACAATGCCGACGAGCGCGGCTGGGGAGCGAAAGTCGACACGCTCGGGTAAGCGGCGTCGAGGACACCCTCACTGCGCGGCTCGATCGATAGGGCGCGAAGGAGCGGAGAGCGGGGAGCAATGCCGGGGAGGTCGAGGTGCGCGTGCGACGCCCGCGGGTGCGGCTGCCGGGGAGTGAGATAGTCGGTGGCGGCAGCGGACGGAGATGATGGCGCGGTGGAGGCCATGCGAGTGGAAGGCGCCGGGAGTCATCGCAAGCGGGAACGTCACTGGCAGCTTCAAGAGATAGAAGCGTTGCCGACGCCGAGCGCGTTTGGCGTTGCCGACGCCGAGCGCGTTCGTCGCGAGCTGCGCGAGGCTGAACTGGTACCGCGCGGGCTTCGAGGACTTGCAGTACCCGATGTGGTCCGGCACGACGACGCGGTAGCCCGCGCGCGCGAGGACGCGGATCGTCGCGTTCCACGTCGCGCCGCAGAAGGAGTTGCCGTGGAAGAGGATCGCGGTCTTGTGGTTCGGCGGGCCCGTCGGCGCGACGTCCATGAATGCCATCTCGAGCTGCTGCCGCTGCGACGTGAACTTGTACAGCTTCAGCGGGAAGGGGTACGTGAAGTTGGACCCGTTCAGGTCTGCGGGTAGCTTGGTGTCGACGATGGTACCCGTTTGTGATCTGGAGAGGGAGCGGCTCCTGCACGATGTCTGTGCAACGCTGCAGAGGGGTCAGCAGAGTACAAAGGGAGAATGAATGTAGGGACCGCTCACCTGAAGCCCGAATTTGCACATCTTGAAGCCGGCTTTGCCTTCCTCTACTTACGTCTGCGCGGTCTCAGTATGTCGATCTATGGATAATAGCAAGGCAAAAGACAAACCCTGATAACATTATAAAGCCCGCACCGCGTCGCACCCTTGCATAGGGCAGTAGCGAATGTTTCCCTCCGGTCCGCGAATTACGAGCAACAAGAATGAAACTTGAAGGCATCCGAGTCGTTTGAGAAAAGCGGTGCTGAACGGAAACCTCGGAGGTGCGAGATCTCCGGTGCAGGTGGCTGTGGCTCCGTTGCGTTATTCCCGTGCATTCTGGAGGAGAGGCAGAGGGAGAGTGGAAGCGAGCACAACGTCGAAGACCCAGTTGTGGGTCCATGTGTACACGTTACGTGACACTCCCATTTTGGGACAAGTTCACACCCTCCTCTCAACAAACGCGTCTCGCCTCTGCTGTTCAGTAAACATCACGCCGTGGGGACGGTTTGTGACCGTACGCGTCGCATTCTGGCCAGACATGGCCAAGATATTCAATTTCCCTTATCATTTCTAGCGTAATATTTGTCGGCACCATGCCTGTTGTTCTGCCCGACGACGTCGCCGCGTCCTTACTCGCCGCCATCGCCGCCACCGATGCCACCTCCCTGTCGTCGTCGTTCGCGGACCTCCAGACTCTTATCTTGTCGTCTGCTGGCCCTCCCTCTCCCTCCCCCACTCAGCACCGTAGCAGCTCAGAATCTACCAGTGGCAGCCACATCTTGCCACCCCCAAGAGAATCTTCAACACGTCTAGCCACCCCCACGCGCCTTCCTCAGCTTGTTGATGCACGTCGCTCTGCCCATTCTTCGCGTTTGGTGAATCAAGGACGCAGAGCGTCGAGCGTGCCTCTGTTGCGCAGTCAGGACAGCCTCTGGGATGCAGGAGGTTTGTCACCGCTACTTAAGAGTTATATACTCTTCTCAGATCATTTTCAGAGACAGATGCTCCTTATCTTTCTCGAGCTCAAGCCACTGAAACTCCAACGCGCCGTCCCCTTTCGCCTTCCTCCAACACATCGTCTCCGACGCTGTATGGCAGTCCAACAGGTATGCCGAATCTGTTATTTATTGACCAAGTTACCGAAACATTACAGAGGGCTACGATGTCAACAAGCCAAAGGCCCTCACCCAGCCTCCGAGAATGCTCTCGCCTCTTCGCTTCGACGTCAACCCAGATGAGGAGCACCCTCCGCCGGGTTGGAACACAGGCTCGCTGCCTACAGATCATCAGAGTCGCAAGCGAGCTCACGAAGAAGACTCTGATGAAGAGACCGAGAAGGAAGACACCCCGACTTGTCAGGACACTCAGAGGCATTCACCGCAAGGCAGCGACCGCGAGCACGAGCACAGTAGTCCGACCACGATGCAGACCCATGCGATGCACACCGCCACAATGCAGACCGCCACGGATACTGACACTCCGACGCGCTGTCTCCGCCCTCGTGGTGAGCAGGGTGTTGTTGCTGCTGCAGAAGGCAATGATGACGACGACGGGGATGACGGATGGGTTCCCCCTGGCCCTGGTCTTCCCGCCAACTTTTGGACGAAGGATTGTAACCGCAAAGGGGATCGCGGTCGCATTGGAGGGCCCGAAGACATTGGGTATATGCCTGGTTGCGACGAGGAGGAATCGGAGGATGAAGAGCGGGAAAGCCGCGCGACGAAGAAGAAAAAGAAGGGTAAATCTGGCAAGGGGAAAGGTCCACCGGCGAAGCGCGCCCGTACCAAGGCCTGGCGGGCTCACGACGAGGGAGCTCCCATTACCGAGCATGCGGGGAAACTGCTCACGGGCTTCATGACGATCTTCAACCGTGCTGAACGACAGGCGCTGGACAACATTCTCGCTGGTCCCGACCCCGCCTTCAGCCACGCCTTCAATGACCTTAACAGTCATGATATCCCTACCGTTGTCGCTCGAGTGAAGTCACAGACCACAGGCATCCAGCTTATGTCGCTGCATTACATGCTGTCCCTTGTACAGCTCGCGCTTAACATAGACAGGTCCGTCCGTTGTTCCCTCTTGCAGTCATTGCACCAACTAACATAATTCCTTCCAGCCTTCAGGCCCAACGCGCCAAGAGGGGTGAACGGCCCTTGACGCAAGACGATCTCACACAGATGTATGCAAACGGTACAGCCAGGCGTACTTTCGTCAATTGGCTTCAGTGGGGCCAACGGTTACTCTTTGTTTGCGCAGCGGGTAGGGCCAGACTCGTTGACACAATATCTACCTCTGCTGACGACTTTCAGGTACCATGTATATCCTCCCCATTATTGCGGCTGTCAACATGAGGGTCCAGATCACAGGTCCCAACGCCCTTGTCGATGATATCGTCTCCTTGGGAGAGGCTTTGCTCGAAGTGCGAAGTACATAAGTCTTTCTCAGTACAAATAAATAGCTCTGACAATATCTTCAGAGGGCCAGTGGCTGTCCAACGTCCGCAGGTTAATGATACCTCTCAAATATATACGAGCGAATCCTGGATACATTGCGAAGTTGAGATTGCACTACAACGTACCGGTTGCTCGCGGCGAGGCCCCACAGACGAAGATCTACAAGTTCGATGATGTGGATGAGCTTGACGCGATGTTCCGCACGGTGCAGACGAAGTGGGTGATGAAAAATCTCTGTTTATATTAACTAACTCAGCTTTCAATAGCGCATGGCGGCTTCCAAAACGCTCGGCCGAGTGGGACCAGCCATGCACTGTGGACTGGCCCCGCCTGGAGGACCCTGTGCACCTCAAATTGCCGCCGCTGTACACACTCAAATCTCCGTTAAGGTTCAGCAAGACACCATCTCCTCTTACCAAAGCCACTCGTCGTCCATTTACAGCCAGGGAGAGAGGGTTTGCGAGCAAGGCTCATGTGGCTTCCAGCCTCGCTGACCTGGAGCATCATGTGAGTGACATGATATCCTACTGCTGCTGCGCCCTGATTCAAATATAACAGATCAACAACGACTTGCATGCTGGCGGTGTGCGCAAGCCTGAAACATATGTAGAACTGAACTCCGGAACGCTGCAAGGGTATGTTCTGTCATTCGGCTTGCCCATTGTTACTGTTACTGAATTTATATTGCCAGACATGCACTGAAAATCACAGACGCCGACGACAACTTTATGGCATTCTACTACACCATTCCAGCGGAATATCGCGAGAAGCTTAAAGATGCTATGGCGCACATCCACGCGGTAATGCCGGGTGAATTCAAAGCCTCGGATTCCCGTAAGAAAGACTTTCGTTACCTGTCCTGCCATTATTCCTGGTATTATAGATTCGGAGAAAAGGTCTGTTGTCCGTCTCTATTCATTGACCACCAGCTGACCGTATCTATCAGGGTGACAATGCTCCCAGCGATATTCACCCAAGCAATCTCCGAAAGGATCACCGGGGTCGGGTCAACTTTGAGCAACGTCTTCCGCACCAGACAAAAGAGATCAAGCTCAATCCAGAAGAGTATGCCGCACTGGCGGAGGCTTATATCGACCTCTTTGAGTTGATTCGCGTCGTGGTACGTATTTCACTTCCTTCTGAAAGGTCTTCCGCTGACCTGTGAATCAGTTCAAGGCGTACCTTCCTGCTCAATACTCCAAGATCCATATAACGGCGGACATGCTTCCTTTGGGAGCCTCCTCGCCATGCTACCCATTCTCCGGATTTGTCGTCAATATCTCTGCTTGCAGCGAGTCCCACCGGGACGAGGGGGATGACACTATGTGCTTCATCCTCTCCAGCGGTGAATTCACGGGGGGTCAGCTCTGCCTTTACGAAGCAGGATTATCTTTCGACTTGAAGATGGGCGACATCCTAGCCTTCCCTTCCTGCGACTTTACCCACTTCAATCAGCACTTTCAAGGACTCCGCAGCACCGTGGTGCTTCATTCTGATGGACGCAGCAAGGCATGGGTACGGAATCGCAACGGCTGGGACACCCATATTGTTTCTCATGGTACCGAATGAATCAGTATATATGTTGTTCTTCCCTTTCGTCCACTTGTTAGAGATGAATCTAATTTTTTAACGCTATACTGCTAGAACACAACGAGTTGAATCGCAATATGTGCAAAGCAAAAGATTACGGGTCCATATATCATTAGTCGGAGGAATCATCGAGATCCTCTGAATCCATGGCTCTCCCCTTTCCCTTTCCTCCCTCCTCCTCCCCCTTCCTCGACCGTTTCTTCCTCTCATCATCGCCTCCCCCGCTGTCGCGGTGGCGCTTGCGGTTCTTTTCCTTGTCGTCGTCATCGCCCCTCCTGTGCTTGGATCCAGATGCCTTGGATGAAGACGCCTTGGACGACTTCGATCCCTTCTTCTTCTTCTTGTACGGCTCTGGCTTCTCTGCGATGTGATCTTTCCAAAGCTGGTGCAAAGGTGAGTTGGTTGTATGGTCAGAAGCAGTAGAATCCCAGACGAACCTCATCCACAAGGGCGAAGAGATCCACCTGCTTCATCTTCTCATAGGAGAACTTCGCAGGCTCTCCAGCGTCGGAGTCAGAGTCCGCGCTCGTGCTAGGTCTTGGAGCTTTCATCCAGTCGTAAAGGGGTCCACCCATTTCCTTGATTTTAGAGAACATGCTGAGAAGGTTTCTTACGAGCGTGCGCGTCAATCTCGTGGACTTGATGATGACCTCCTGGGTGAAGGTTCCGTTCTGAAATTCCTCCCATCCCACAGTAAGCCTGGCCTCCACGTCAGGGGCTGGCTTGAAACCTGCAAAGAGATGAATTCTTTTGTAGGTACAGTGGTCGAGGAGCGTACCAAGGGGAATATAGTAGCCTTGGCCTTTGTTGAAGACCTTGAACGCGTCCTGGTATGGCTTATAATCGTTGTACGTATTCAGCATATGCCCTCCGTATTTATTGGTACCCTTGCCCTTGGCCTCGTATCCGGCAAACTCGTTGAGAAACCTGTTCAAGCTCTCTGTGTTGAGAAGGACTTGCGGCGGTGGGATGATTCTGTACTGGGCGATCTCCAGGGGCTTGTCTGTGCTAGCCCCTGTGAGATGATGAGGGACGGGGACGGGGACGGGGGCGCTCTATAAAAGACTTCAGTACAACGCAAAAGCGGGCCAGGGAAACACACATGTATTGTGAAGGGCTGATAAGAAGGTCAGTACTGCACCAAACCCAGGGCAGGAGATTCACCTGTATGGCGGAGGGCTTGTAGTAAAGCTCAAGTCCCAACACATCCCCATGGCCTGAGAGCTCAATCTTGTTCCCTATGTCGAAAGTGAGATTGGGCGGCACTTTCTCGCCTTCGTCCAGGTGCTGCTTGACGTAACCCACTCCCATGAGGTCGGCGGCATCAAAGATGCCTGTTCTTGAAAGGCGCCCTTCGCGATCCGCTAGAAAAAGGCTGGGGAGTCAGTAGGCGAAGATAAGCAGCTATGAACTGACCTTTAATGGGGGAAGCTTTTGCAAGAGCCTTGGGGATGAGGTCCGAGAGCTCCACCTCGTGCTTTTGGGCCCCCCCGGGGGATGTCGATGTGAAGACCTTGGCATTCTGGACACAAACCTCCTCCGAACGCAAGTTCGGCTGAGTTAGGTTTTTGAAAGATACGAAGACTTGTGACCGATTAATGTAAAAGAAAAAATCAGAAATCAGAAATTGGGCATACCGAGAGGCATCTTTGGTCCTCCTCCCGGCACAGGTCTGGGGGATGGGGTGCGCGGAGGAGGAGCAGGGATCACATCATCCTCTTCCCCCACATCGGACTTGTCCTTCTTATCGTCCTCTTTGTCCGATGGCTTATCTTCCTCTTTGTCCGATGGATACATACTGGACAGGGAGGAATAGCCGTCCGTTTCCATGGCCTTTGCCTTGCCGTGGGGCCCTTTCTCTGCAGGTACTTTATTAGCATGGAGGGTAAGGAAGCAACCAATGATGTACTAGGTGGCTTATCGCCGCTCTGAAGACCCAGGGCAGCAAACTTGGGAGCCGGATCGGTAGTCACCTTCTTCCCGTGAAGGGTGAGGTTTGCCCTTGTGGCAAGAAGGCGTTAGAAAGAGAAGAAGAATAAGGCAATAAAATACCCGGTGAGAGCATCAGCAGTCTTGGAGGCATTAGCTGCGGCGTCGTCCGCCGCCTTGTTAGCACTGGATCTTTTGGCCGCCTTTGCTGGCTTAGGCTTCCAGGCAAGGCCCACAAACCGAGAGTTCTCAGCCAAGACGGTATCGTTCTCCAGTACACCTCGGATATTGTTGGCCAGGGTGTCTTTGGTATTTTTTAATTCGGCCTCGGCGAAGCCCAGGGCCAGACAGATCTCCTGGAGCTTGGGTTTATTGAACGACGAGAGCTGTCCAACGAAAACAGCGGGCGGAACGCTGCCCTGAGGCTGGGTAGCAGACATAGTGGGACTGGAAAAAGAGGGAGCGGAGGACGGAAGCAGAGAAATCACGCCATTTTGAAAATTTGAAACACTTGATCATTGGAGAGCACCGAAAGCCAACGAAAGTCAATGGCGGTCAGTGCGCAACGGGTTAGGGGTAAGAGATTGAGATTAAACAACTACAAAGGTAATGGTGATCGCCGGCATCCATTACATAACATTGCTAGCCGCTGACCGTCCATGGCCACCAATAGCCGTTGACAGCCAACGACGGTCACCGCTGACCTTGTCCCTTACGGGCATATAACTCGCGCACGGCACCGACTTGGTCCCGCCACCTGCCACTCCCCACCCACTCAGCACTTTCAATCCAACTCAATCCAGCTTTCCTCTCACCAATCTCAGCCTTTACTGAAAGAGATATCGGACGCAGTCCAACAGACAAGATTCACACGCACACACTTTGACATTATACGTCAAAGTCCCGCCGCTTCTCTCTTCTTCGACGCAAAAAGATGCCGCCCTCGGATGAAGAAGAGGGCTATTGGGCAGCTCAATCCGAGTACACAGAAGAAGAAATGAGAGCAGCAGATGCTCTCGGCAATTTGGCTGACAGGCGCGCTGATTCTACACAATAATTGGCTACTACAGTTTTTTAACCACACACAAATACAGTCCTTCTCTATCGGTTCCGGCAAAGCGTAAGCCTGGAAGACCTAAGGGTTCACGCAACAAAAAATCGCGTCAAAACGAGGAGCCGGACGAGGATGCTCCTCCCAGACGGTTAGGCCGTCCTCCAGGAACTGGCCATTTGCAGCGTGCTCGTGCAGCAGGGACTGCACCACCAGAAGAGCCTAAGCGTCCTGTTGGCCGGCCTCGGATTCACGCACCTCCGAAGCCCGTGACGGTACACTTGGGTCGTGTCGTACGTATCTGTACCTCTATCATTTCGTATATAAGTCTCATTGATATATAATTAGCACGTTCCTGGCCGGCTGCCTCCGCTGCGGCTTCACGAGCCAATGGACGAGTCTAATACCTTACGCATGAGCGGAGGCAGGTTGGTCAGAGGAACCGAGACCCAAACACATACAGACGAATCCGATCTTTCCGCACCTCCCGGTTCAGATTCCGCTCATGTACCCTCGACAGCGGAGTCCCTGGAGCTTGATGACTCCAATATCATTTTCTCAGATGATGACGATGACGAGTATGCGGGTTTGATAAATGACGGTGTTGGAGAGGATGTGGACAGTGGTGATGAGGAGGACGAGCGCGACCCCGGTGCCGCCGGGGGAGATGATTTGGATGCCCCCGAGTTCTCTGCGTCGAAAAAAAAGCGCACCGGTGGCCCAGCACATGCACTTCCAAAATGGCTCATGGATGAATTCGATGTGCATGTTTCTGCCTCGACTCCCCGCGGCGATGATGGTTTACCAGCACTTTACCGGGATAACAAGACCTTCTGGTTGCCCTCGCAGGATCCTTATTTCTCGCTCGACGATCTGAATGGTCTTCGACCAGAGCACATGTTCACTCCGAAATTCTTCCTCTGGGATCCTGAATCTCTGGTCACCACCGGAATCCCTTGCCCAATATGCAAACACCGACTCATTCGAAATGGCGCTGCTCCCCGTCCCAGGCGATGCGTGGATCTTGACCGCACATTCTGGATCATTGGATGGCGCTATCGTTGCCCGGTCTGTGTCAATGCCATATCCAAGAAAAGGACCATCACATTTCGCAGCTGGGATTCTCGCATCCTTGATGTGCTTCCTCGCCGTCTCGCTGTACGGTTTCCAGCGATGCTTACCCACCGAAGCGCCATCTCGGAAAGTCTCTTCATGTTCATGCGGTCGTGTTTCCAAAGTGGGATGGGAGCAAAGCAATTCTCTGACGCTCTTCGTGTTCGTCATCTCGAACATTACGACAAACTTCAGCTCTCATATCTGTGGAAAATCGCGGAGGCTCAAGGTCTGACCCAGTGGCGTGGCCAAAAATTTCACGCGTTCAAAGCCTTCGATGATACGTCTTCTGAAGGCTATCATGGGTTTGTTCCGAGTTCGCAATGGCTGCGGGACTTGTTTGATACCTTCATGGAGCGCCATGGACCTTGTCTTGACCAAGCCATGGCCATGTTGCCAGCTGAGATTGACGGTATTGATCACAGTTTTAAGGTGCGTGAATCCCGTGGCGAATTAACATCCCTCCTAAACAATTTCTTCCAGCTGGCGAAACACATTGCAAAAGTCAACGGCGAACAAATCTTTGTCACTCTCCTCACCGTCACAAATGAGAGGGGCGAAATTCGAGTGTGCAGTTTGGTTGCCACTAAGTCACACTCACAATTCGAACTTGCGCTCATTCGAATGCGCGAGTCACTCAAGCTCTACGGGCATAATCAGCCATTCTTGATCTACACAGACAACATGGCCGACAAGGATTTTCTTGAACGTGTCTTTGCATCCTTGCGCGAGGGCATTCTTCCTGTGGAGAAATATGCTCACCTGCCTGCGCTTCAAATCCCAACAAATATCGGGGTTTGTGTCCTCAAATCAGCCAGGGACATTGACGAAGCCATGCGGGTGATTGTTCAGGATCTTCCCGAGGATTCAGATGTTGGTGGAGGCAAACTTGTCATCTTCGTGGACTCTGAATGGAATGTCGAAACATCGCAGCGTGGATATGTCACTGGCCGCGGCCAGACGGCAATCCTCCAGATCGGATACAAAGATATGATTTATATTCTGCAGGTTGGTTTTATTTCGTTTTCGCTCCTTGTCCTTGTGCTTACGTCGAATTTGTAGCTGGGAGCAATGCTCGCTGGTGGCCGAATTTCTTCTGTTCTCACACAGATTCTGGAAAATCCGCGAATTCTAAAAGCCGGTCGGGCGGTCTCAGGCGATCTGAAATACCTGGAACAGGCCACCAACCCATCTAGACCATTTGTTGGGGCTGTCGACATCGCCAAAATGGCAAAAGACAGGCTTGTCGTGGCCAATGCCAAAGTTGGACTGTCCGATCTCTGCGCCACCACCCTCGGCAAACGACTGGACAAAAATGTTTCGGAGCGAATCAGTTCTGCATGGGACAATGAGAATTTGACGCCCATGCAGGTGCGCTATGCGGCTCTCGATGTATATGCATGCTCTTGCATATACAAATTTCTCTCGCTGATTCCAATCCCTGTGGCCCTTCCAAACTCTGCTCAACTTGGAACACCAGTTCTAGTTTTCAATGACGACCGCACACGGCTTATAGCTCGGGGTAATATCGAGCGGCTCGAAGGGTCTTTTGAAACAGGCAGGAATCGCCCGGATGGTACGACAGAAATCATCAATATTTCGGCCTCCCGATGCCTCATACAATTCTCCGAGGTTGTTGTACCAGCGGCCATCTTAAAACCCAGCAAACAAACACTCGCTGCACTCGGTTCTGTCCCCTTTTCCGCTGTGTGTCTGCGGAGTCACCTCCGCGTTGCTTCACCAGTTGCGCTCCCCCAGATCTCCCCTCCCCAAGTTTCTCCTTCTGCTCCGGCGGAATCCTCACACAACACTTCGGCCCCGAGGCCTCAGCCAAACGAGGCGGATTCTGAAACGCGAATCATAACCGCTGTTGAAACCTCTGGCCTCGACTTTGAGACAGATTCATCTGGGCTCGGATCGCTATTACGTGAGGAAGTTGATTCGGCGGCTCCTCTCGATCGAGCTGCAGTTCAAGCCTATGAAGCAGATGTCGAGAGCCAGCAGTATGGAGAAGCTGTTCTCGCCGATGCCGCCACGCAGGCTGCGACTTGGCTCACCTGCATTCGCAGCCGCGTACTTAAAGACCCCTTTCATATCTTCAACATGTTTTACATCTCCGTCGCTCATGGCTTGCGCATAGAATTTGCGCGTGCCCTTCGGGATGCAATATTCATCCCGGATGCCGAAGACAAAGCACGTATTATTGCCTGGGGACAGCGTCAAAATCCTCCGCAGTCATGGGAGGAGTTACTGCGCAAGAGACCAAAGTGGGTCTTGCGACGCTGTAAACGGATCATACCACCACCCGAGCAGCTTTATGGAGACGTCGCAGAGGTGTTCCGAATCTTTGGACCCTTGAAGGACGCTACCACAGGTCTCCCACTTTTCAACCACGCAGCATGGGCAGTCTCAAAGAATGTTCTCGAGTTGATTGGCAAAGGCTACTTGTCGGACCCTCCGGGAATTGCTCTCTACGTGGAGCAAGGAATCGACAAATACGGATTGAAGTTGTACCAGAACAAACGGGGGACCAATTTTACTGAAGGCGGCGTCCACACCCACCTACGTTCTCGGCTCCCGACTTCGGGTGTATCCGTTCGTCACGTCAATGCCTGTCTCAAAGATTTCATTGCACGGCACAATCTCCTTGTATGTTTTCTTGATTGCTCTTGGTTGATTTCTCACATCCGTATTCAGGTCGGCACTTTCAATTCTACAGGAAAACGCTACACCGGCCATTACAGTCTGTGGATCATCAACGAAGTCCAAGAGCTTCTTTCCTCGCTCGAGGATCGCCTTATCGCACCTCTCCTACTGACAGGTTGGGTCAACGGCAACCTTTATCAACCGACAAAGGAAGTTGCTGGTGTACTACCCATTCCCGAGGACGTCCGTCTGAAATCTGGGATGTCCCAGTTTGAGAGCTCTTTGCATTCCAAGCAACGACATCGTTACCTTGCAGCTTTGCAGGGCACGCGAAAGCCGGTACTTCCAATCCACAGCACCCCAGAGAAAGATTTATTCCGGGACCTAATGGCTAAAAGCCCCGGGTCATTTTCATCGCCGAGTAGTATCGACAACATGGTACGTCTTTGGAACTCCCACGCGGACGAGAAAAAGGACATATACTACAAGGTATGTGATTCGATACTTTGTGGCACATTGGAGCTCTAAAAGTCTGTAGTTATCCGAGCAATTGAAGGTTTATTTCAACGGCAACTGGAAGACCAACGCCAACATCAAACAGTCAAAGGCTATGACGGCTGAAGCCCGAACTCCTTTGAATACCCGCCTCCGCAACCCCTCTAGACTTCTTGCTGCACCAAACATCCCATCGAGCCAAGCCAACTTGCACCCCCTCTCTCTATGCCGATTTCCTACTCGGCTATCTCGTCTGGCAGTGCCGCACCATCTGTTATTGCATCAACACATTTCATCGCAGGTTCGAGTTCTGCACGTCACGACAATTCGGATACAACACGGGATCAGACCTACACAAACACGGGCCTGGAGAAAATGCCGCGCCTGCCGCGCAGTGCCGCGGCACTGCCGCGGCGTTGACGCGACATGGTGTTGTGTTGAAATTTCAATGTCTTTGGCCCACATTCCTGTTTTAAACGTGTTAGAGCGTGCCTTTAGGCCTCGACCTTGTGTATGAGTACAAACTTGGTGCATAAACTTAGGTAAAAGTTACAAGTTTCAACAAATTCTATCTTGAACTTTGTCAGGCCGACTCTGGGAGGTTAGTACACATTGAGGAGACAATGTACAACTCAAATCTGTGGAATAGACCACTCTGGAAACTTGATTGAGATGTGTCAGTGTCGCGGCAGGTGCGCGTCACGGGCGCGGCAACTCTCTGCACTGCCGCGGCAGTGCGCGGCAGTGCCGCGTCAATGCGCGTCACTGGCACGTCAATGCGCGGCACTGGCGCGTCAATGCGCGGCACCGCAGAGTCACATTTGACACGTCAATCAATGCTTCAATGTGACCTCGGTGCCCGGAGTTCTTGCCCAATCACCTATATCTTTGCGTACACCCCCGAAGTTTCTGCTTGATTCCAGCCACAGATTTACTGTCAGCACGTTAGAGTGGACACACGTCATTGGACTCTCACGGTTGAGTTTTGCACCCCTCCCAATTCCGGATTTTTTCCACCTGGCCAAGCTGGCGTCCCAGAGATGAACATATGGAATGTTTATCAACGGGAACGATAAGGTGTCCGTGTGAGACCGCACGGCTGCTTTTTCTTCTGTATGTATAGCCTGATAATTCCTATGATATCGGCACTTGTTCCGCAATCTGGACGAAATGGTCTTGCATATGCCGTAGGACTTCGTAGCCTGTGGACTTTGGCACCACGATAGCTGAGATACAAATGACTGGTGAGAGACCCAGCATTTCGCGCCAGTGCCGCGGCAACTCGACTCAGAGTCAGTACCGCGTCAAACTGTCCGCAACTCCGTCTTCAGAGCACGCTTACTATATATATCCGCGAGCCTCATTCGGGGGCAGAGACACAACCAGTCGTGACATTCACTTGATAGTTCACCTCACTCGGGAAAATTGAGTCCACTCTCTTGCGCCCTATGACTTGACATATTCAAAGCTCGCACCACAACCGTTCAAACGATGCGAATGAACATGCAGCTGCCACATCCGCCCCCGCTCCTAGGTACGTTGCTCCTACATCACCCAACTTGGCCCCTTCACAATTGGCTGACATGGCTACTGTGCAGCAATTGCCCATAGCCTCGCCACCACGAGTCCGCAACAGACAAAGGTCCCGCTGGCGGGGTTGGATCATCGGGTGGACTTCCACAGCTGAACGTCGAGGACAGGCTACTTAGGCAACGCTGGGTAAGTATGCCCTTTCTCTCTCCCCATACCCCGTTATCCGCCTTTCATCCTTGCTCTGCTCGTGTGACGGGGCTGCCAAGGTAAGTAATGCCCGTCTGTTGAAAACCATTCAAAGACTAATAACCGTGCACAGGCTACCTTGGAAGTACACTCGGCCGATGTAACCAGCGACAAGCTGGTTCGCGCGCACCGTCTAACCGCTGCGATTTGCTAACGGCGGTGTTCTCTCATGGTGGTGTGCGGTGCCGGAGTGGGGCTTCTGTACGACGAGTGCTATTAGTTATTAGTTTCAATAGCTTTGAATACATTTTTTATTTATTTGCGGCGCCCGCGTCTGTTGCAACGGCTTGGGACGAGTCTCAACGTCTGAACGTGTCAGGTGGCTTGAAACCCGCGGCGTGGCTTGCAACCGGTTTGATGAACCTCACCTATTAGTTGCAAGCCACTAGAATATTTTGACCATACAACGTCACGCAACCGGTTGCATGGCGTTCAAACCAACCTAGGATTTTTCCGACAGCACTGCCGCGGCAAGATATTCACGATGCACAACTTCAGTATTTGTTGTAGAACTCGCAAGGTCGAATCGTTCGGGAACACGCACCAGTTCCCTTCGATGGCTTCTGACTCTTCAAGCCGTACATCTGGTGCGCAAGCAATGCACTATTCCCGGGTTCACGTAAAATCCAATGTAGAATGGCTGATCAACATTTACAGGCTCTCCTGAGAAAAAGGAGTTCTTAAATCCAGTTGGTTCAACTTGGGTAACCGACGCAGTGGACATTCGAAGAACAGATTTGTTAGCACACCGGGTCGCACCCTGATATCCCGTGGAGAAACACTTTCCATCTGGGGGATTGGCCCACCGGTTCTCCCGAAATTCTCTATTCGGCCGTCAAGTGGGACAGGTGTCAAAATTGGGATTGTTTTTTTTTGCCCTAGAACCATGAATTAGGCTTAGGCGAAGCTAACAACAGGTCCTGAGAATCCACAGAGCCTTTCAACAAAAGTTATAGGGCTCGCGCGGCACTGCCGCGGCAAAACACAGCCACCGCCGCGTCAATGTGGCGGTCGATATAAAGCTTTCCTGAGTTAGTTTAGCTGGACAGCATTGTGAGAGCGGTCTCCGAGGCCCAATTTGGAATAGTTCCTCAACCGTTGAGGCTACACGGGACCCTTCAGGCCAAAAGACGCCTCATATTCTGCTGGGTCAACCAAGGTTGAACAAAGAGTAGTAAACATTATGAAAGAAGGTCATCCCAATCTAAGTAGCACACCTAGCGACGCATAGCTATCTCGTGGAGGTGTGCTTTGGACCTGGGCAATTGGCTCAACGGTTCTGCTGAAATTCCTTATTTGGCGGTCAACTCAAGTATAATGTGTCAAAAATTGGGGTCGATTTTTTTGACCTAGAATCCTGAATTGAGCTTAGGCGAAGCTAACAACAGGTACTCGGAGTCAACAGAGCTGTCTAACAAAAGTTATGGGGCTCGCGCGGCACTGCCGCGGCAAAACACAGCCACGCGCGTCAATGCGCGGCAATGCCGCGTCAGTGCGCGGCAGTCGCGCGGCAGTCGCGGCATTTTCACCCAGCCCCACAAACACCTCTTACGATGCGGCTATGCCTTCTGTGCATGCACACTTTGCAGCAGGGTCAAGCGCGACCGGCCCTTCAGCACCCACTGCAATTGTTGTCCCACCGTCGCAGTACGATATCCTGCAGCAGTTAGCAAGAAATCGTACGCTCGCCAGCTTACCTCGGGAGCCCGTGACGAAGCCGCGCAAGATTCGGACGTGTCGAAAATGCGGGATTGCAACGTGCAAGGGGAAACGAGGGTGGACAGATTGTACGAACAAGTGCCGAGACTGCGGGAAGAGTGGTTCCGATCTCAGCTGCAAGGGTAGAAACCCGAACAAGCCACTCCTGACCTGTCAAGAGGTTGAGTGGTGAACGCTGTTGTACCTCTGTAATTAAATATCTGTATTTCTTGTTTGACTACCGAGAGCCTACGGCCCAACCCAACCAAGAACTCAATGAACATAGATAGCTTGTACACTGTCACGGAAAGGCCGCGGCATGTGTACCGAGCTATATGTGAACATGAGCTTGGGCAGATTGGCTGCAACTCTGAGACGCTGACGTGCAACAGATTACCCGCGGCTCGCAGAACGGTGAGCTGCCGTGAGCGTCGGGGATCCGGATGTGACACCAATGGGTGTCGTGGTTGGCATGGACAGAGGAGGGCATGGACAGACAAGCATGCCCATGCTTTCACTGCGCGGATAAAGTTAGTACACAGTTTAACCAAGTGGACTGCGACACACCTGCATCTCGAGTACACATGCCATGATCATATTCCGGATGTCGAACGAAATCGAGAGCGTGGAGATTGGGCCGCCTAGGTAATCACAGCGCCGGCTCCTCGATTTAATGGGCATTTAAGTTAGTTCCGTAATGTAGGGTTTAGTAATACACATAAAGTTAGCCTAAACTAGATATTATACATATTGTTTAAGACCTATCTAAATCTAATACCAAATGCAGGACTTAAAAATGCATTTAGATGCCGACTAAACTAGAGGTATTGTGACATGTTTGAACACTGATCAAGTGCTTCATTAAAGATGGCGAATAGAGAGTCTTTAAATGAGTTCCAAAACTAGAGGTTTAAGGCCTCTGGAAATCCCATTTCAAACCCCGCATTTCACATTACGTTTAAAGCTAGATTAAACGAGAAGTTTAAGTTCTCGTTTAAAGGAGTCTGAAACTTGGCATTTAACGCACCCTTAAACTCATCTGCAGATGGTCTGCAGATTGTCTGCAGATGATCGTCGTCGCTCATTCTCACGCAAATTTTGGTGGTGACGATCATCTGCAGATGATCCGCAGACCATCTGCAGATGAGTTTAAGGGTGCATTAAACGCCAAGTTTCAGACTCCTCTAAACGAGAACTGAAACTTCTCGTTTAATCTAGCTTTGAACGTAATATGAAATGCGGGGTTTAAAATGGGATTTCCAGAGGCCTTAAACCTCTAGTTTTGGAACTCATTTGAAGACTCTCTATTCGCCATCTTTAATGAAGCACTTGATCGGTGTTCAAACATGTCACAATTCCCGCTATCTCCTGATAGTGGGTTTTGTACCCACCTCGAAAAAGTGATCGAAAGCCAGATTTTGCTGCCATATATGGTGCGAATTATGACGCGGCTTATGCAATCCGATCTTTCCGATCGATCATCTGCCTCAACACGCAACCGACTCCTTTCTGTCCACCTCGCCCGCTTTGATCCGCTCTCCTTTCCATACACATTATAAAGCCCCACTTGACACCCGTCTCGTCCCACAACACTCTTCCCACTTTCTCTGACAAGCTCAAATCAAGCCCATGTCTTCCATCCTTATCGACGGTGTCTCTACTCTCGCTGTTTCGTTCGCCACATCCGCGCAGACCGTCGTGTCTTCCGCTTTCCTCGCGACACTGGTCGGCGCCAAACCTCATCGTCTGCTCTTGACAACTGCTCTTGCCGGTTATCCCGTCTGCTCGAGCTCGGTTTCCTGTCAAGTCTCATCTGCAATCCACTACGATGTGGTCCTTGGTTTCGATTGGGCTGCTAACTTGCGGGATTCGTTGCTGGCGCTTGGTTACCGGCTTGATTCTTCCTTTGACGCTTGGCGGATATTCTCAGGTGCCAATAACTCCCCCGTTGGTGGTGCGACTTGTTGTTACCTTCCGCGCAACGGTCGCTCATTTATTCTAGGCTCGCCGCTGCATTCCAATTCTCCTCCTTCCACTTCAGTACGCAATAATTCGCAAACATGGTCTCCTCCCCGCGGTTCGTGTATGCCCTTCTCTCTCTTTGTCTGCTCATACCCCGATTTTTCAGCGCCACCACAGCGATCGGGTCGCTCTCGCCATCCATCAGTGAATCGTGTTCTAGGTAAGCTTCTATTTGACAGGCTCATTGACCGTTGCTGATAATCTTCTCAGGCGACCATGTTGCCTTGAACTCTGAAACCTACTCTGAAAATTTAAACCATGATAAAACTTTAAACCCTGTTGGCTCATCTGAGTCGTCTCCTATGAGATTTGTGCCTTATGTACCTCCTACTCCTGTTCTTGATAACACTGTCCCTGTCCCTGCTGCCGGCCCATCGAAGTCCCCGCCCTCCATTTCGTCTCACACAGCCGAAAAACGAGGGATAGATGCGTTGGAACGTCTCCTTCTCTCTCCAGTCGCATCCAAGAATATTTTCACTATGAATCCTGCTTCGTTGTCCAAGTTACTCGAGATGCACCATGTTGCGCGTTTTGCCGATATGTCAATTGAGTCAGCCCGTCACGCAATCCTCTGTCATTTCCTTACAGGCTCGTGTATCAGTATGTGCGATCCAGCCGAGAATGGACGGCATACGTGCCACTGTGAGCAATTTTGCGCAGTTTTTCCGAGTCTCCAGACCATGATTTTCTCTGTTTTAAGCATTCTCCTGTCTGCTTCGGAGGAAACGCTGTCTGATGCGCGCGTGGCCACTATCTGCACTTCTCTTGGTCTGGCAGATCTTTCACGGCTTCGCTTTCAACTGGAGCTTGGCAACAAAAGGAAGAAACTGCTGCTTGCGCACACTTCTGCCAATTCTGTCCTCGCCGTTTTTGACCGGCTCGAGTCGCTGCCAAAGGGGTCTTTGCTGGTTCTTGTCCAATCTCACGGGATCCACGTCAAAAAATCCACGACCTGCGAGGAACTCCGTGCCGCCATTGTACAACATGTCGGAACTGGATCATGTACAAGTCGAGAGGGATACTGCTCGTATCTAGCGTGTTCGTCTATAGAATCTCAATTGGCCCAATTCACTGCTCGCCCTGGTACAGCAGAAGATCCTGCAACACTTCTCCAGATACATCTTATTCGACAGATCTCACCGGTCTTACAACTTCGTCCTTTGAGACGCTTATTAGACTTGCACGATGTTGGATATGTTGCCTCTGACGGTGTCAAGAAACTACGTCGTCGGCTCAACCGATTTTTACAACGGCTAGTTCGCGGCAAGTGTGGAGATGACGAACTTAGCCTCACTGGATCCGTCAGGAAGGCCAGAGCCAGAGAACACACACGTCTCCGCAGCGAGTGGCCGCAGCTTGTACCAGAGCATCTCAAACGGAAGTTACGCGCTAATTTTGATATGGAGATTTCTCCTGACCGCTTGGCTACCTTTGTCTGTGGCAGCTGCGTTGAGAACTGCCCCATCGACGATAAGGTCAGCTTGCTGTTTGAAGATTTCGACATGAATCTATTGAAGCGTCCCGATGAGTTTATCAACATACACGCTGAGGATGACGACGGAGACTCGGATATGGACTCGACAGATGATCCTCATCCATGGCTTGATTCTCGATGCCCAGATCCTCCCATGCCCATGCCGGATAATAGCCCGTACAGAAGTCTACTCATTGATCAATCAAGTCTCGAGCAAGATACTGAAAGTCTCGAACCTGCCCTCGCCGTTTGTCGCCGATGCCGCAGTGATCTCAAAGCTGGCCGTGTACCGGCGCTCTCGGTGGCCAATCGAAATTTCCTGGGGCCCGTCCCTCCCGAGCTGCAGAACTTGACGGTCGTTGAAGAAGCAATGATTGCTCTTTGCAGGGCAAAATGCTGGATCATACAATTGCGACAGGACGAATCCGACGACACTCTTCCCATCGCTCAGAGAGGAGTTAAAGGGCACATCATTGTGTATCCACAACGGCCTTCTGAAATTGCAAAGTCCTTGCCCCCGCCCATGTCTGAGATAATAACACCGATCTGTGTCATATTTGTGGGCTCCAAAGCACCTACGCCGGAATGGCTGAAGGAAAAGGCAAGCCCTCTCATTGTGCGCAAAGAGCGAGTTCAGAATGCGTTAGCGTGGTTGAAAATCAATAATCACCTGTATTCCGATGTCGCCATCGACAAGAAAGTCCTGGATGAGTTGCCGGATGAGTCCATCCCTCCCTTTCAAATCCAACACATTTTGCCAAGCACTGGCCTCGACTCAACCACGTCCGATTATGTGCCTGGTTCTGCACAACCGCAACCCTCTTCAGTCCCGAATTTGTCCGACATTCTCAGTCCTCCCCCTTCCGAAATTCCCTTTCAGAGTGTCGTGGTTGCAAACGTAGACGGGAACGCCCCCTCGCGCGAACTCCGATCTGCAGCCTTGAAACACATGAACAAGCCTGGCAGCAATTACATCGAGATCCCGCACGATCCGAAGCCTGTCAACGAGTTCAAGAATCCTCACCTCTTTCCGATGATGTATCCCACGCTCTTCCCCTATGGTCTCGGAGTTTTGGAAGACCAGCACCGTCCTACTCGACTTGGATTCAAACGCCATATCAAACACCTTTTCAACTTGGCAGACCGCCGATTCCAGGAACACTACTCTTTCCTCTTCACTGCCTTCAACATGCTCCAACGGCGTACACTTCTGTTGAGGACGAGCCTGAAGGTTGACCGGGCTAATTTTGATCACGTCGCCGCGCAGTTTGGTACAGTCTCTCCGGCAACGGTCCATATAGTGGCGGAACGCATCGCATCCGGGGACAGTATCACGGCCAATAATGCAGAAGAACGGCGAGTGTTACGCCTCATGAAAGAGGTCAACCTTATCAATTCAGCGGTTCCTGGCTCTGCCCAATCCAAGATTGTTATGCGAAACGAAATCCGAGCACTCATGATTGAAAAGGGCCTTCCAAGTTTTTATATCACGATAAATCCGGCTGACGTCTACAACCCACTGGTGAAATTTCTAGCCGGCGACGAGATCAACTTGGATGCCTTACTGCCAAAAGATATCCCGAATTATGTGCAGCAGGCGTCTACAATTGCGCGAAATCCAGCAGTCGCCGCGAGGTTTTTCAATGTCTACATGAAAGCCTTCATCAAATGTGTTCTTGGATATGATCCTGAAGAACGTGAGAAGGAAGGCGGAATTCTCGGAATAGTCAAAGCGTATTATGGTACTGTTGAAGCTCAAGGAAGAGGCACTCTGCATTGCCATATGATGGTATGGCTCAACGGAAGCCTTAATCCCAATGAAATCAAGGAAAAGGCTCTTGAGAACGGAGGTAATATTGAATTCCAAAAGCGCCTGATTGCTTTCCTCGAAGACACTATTTCCACCTCTGTGCCTCCGGATGTTCCCCGTGAAGATCTCGAAACTCCCCTCTCAAAGTTCCATCCATGTGCAACCCGCGGTCCTGGGCCTGATATCAAACACGAGGATAGAGAGGACGCCGAGAAAAGAGACTTGCACAACCTTGCTGAACGCTGCCAGCGTCATCGCCACACGGGTACCTGTTACAAATACTGGAAGGGACATCCGGAGCCCAAGGAGTGCCGATTCGACTTGAGTAAGGACAATGAGACTGAGCTCAGTGTTTTCGACCCGGAAACAGGTGAATTTACCTTGCGCACTCTGGACGGTCTGGTCAATAACTTCAACGAAACCATGTTGCAGGCCATCCGCTGTAATATGGACATCAAATTCATTGGTTCCGGCCCAGCGGCCAAAGCTGTCTTGTATTACATTACCGACTACATCACAAAATCCCAGCTTCAAGCGCATGTAGCATACGCCGCTCTGGAAGGTGCAGTTGTAAAATTGGGTGAATTCAATGCGCAGGAGGATGAACTTACCTCGAGGGCCAAACAGATGCTTCAAAAGTGTGCACATTCTATGATTTCGCACCAAGAGTTATCGGCCCAACAGGTCGTGTCGTACCTAATGGATTTCGAAGACCATTTTACGAGCCATAAGTACACCAATCTTTACTGGACTAGTCTTGAGAGCTTCATTAACAAGGAGGATCCAAGCCCTGAGTGCTACCCGAAAAAGACCTTGGCCAGCCTTCCGAGCGATATTGAACTTGCTCCAATTGAAATCGACACGGATCTCAACGGCAACAATGGCGAATGCGAGCCAGAGGAAGAAGAATCGGACCTTGGAGACATAGAAGCAGCTGCTGCTGAGTTGGATGACGACGAACAGGATAGTCACGATGAAATCAAACTTGTGTTGGATGGGGCTGGGAAACTTGTTCCAACTGCAAATCAGGCCTGCGACTATCAAAATCGTGGTGAACTGTTACAGGATGTCAACGTGTGGGATTTCGTGGCGCAGACAGAGAAAGAGAAAATCAAGAAGTCAAAACGCTCAAGCAACGAAGATGACGAGGATGAGCCATTTCAACCGGACCTTGAACTTCCGGCAGATCCACTTGACGACGAGGGAAAATGGACTCGCGAGACTATCTTGGACTTTGAAGGACGAAAACTGCCGCGCGTTCCATTTCTGAGCTCTCATTTGGAGGATAGAACTCATGTCATGAAGGTTAGGTCATACTCGCAACGAAAAGTCCCGGTTCCTATAGGTCCAGCATTGCCACGAAGGGATACCACAGCGTCTGCTCCTAAGCACGCACGATTGATGTTGATCTTGTTCAAGCCGTGGCGACATGCAGATGATCTGCGCAAGTCAAATCAGACTTGGGAAGAGGCATACCGGGAATTCTTACCGACTTGCTCACAAGAAGTTTTGGACTGCATCAATAATATGCAATTGTTGCATGAGTGCAAGGATAGTAGAGACGCACATTTCGCCAATCGTCGCAACCGCAGAAGGGCAGGGTTCACACTGGAAATTCAGCGAGGTTGTAGGTCATCTAACGATTTCGGTGAGGAGACAGATGAGTCGCTTCTGGCCCACTTAAGCTCCATGGAAGGTACCCGTTCCATGCATGCCGAGAACAGCCGCGCGGACATTGTGGATGCTTTGGAATATGCTGAACGATGTGGACTACTGGGACGGCACATGGAATCGGACGCACCTACTTCGCCGGATACAGGTTTGCACACTCTCGTCACAGAGAATAACCCCAAAGCAGAATCTTTGTGGCGCAAAACATACGAGGCCCGAAAAGAGAACTGGAAACGCTCTACCTTGGCTACGGACTCTGGCAAAACAGCACCGGAAAAAGCTAACACAGATCCAACCGGAACGGCTGCTGGGTCTATACGTGATGGTGCGTTATTCCGAGGAGAGATATCCGCTCCGTTACAGCCGGTCATTCGTGACGCAGATACATTATTGACTCGCGACCCCGTTGAATCACTGCCTCGACCATCAGAAAGCTTTGATATACCGACAATTGTCAAAAGACATACGTTGAACACCGAGCAAGCCCGCGCTTTTTCTATTGTGGCTGAGCACAGTATGTCCGAAGAGAAACAGCCGCTACGTATGCACCTCGGAGGTCCCGGAGGAACGGGAAAGTCAAGAGTCATTAACGCGCTGCAGGATTTCTTCGTCAGCCGAGGACAATCACGAAGATTCCAACTATCCTCTTACACTGGTGTGGCTGCTCGCAATATTTCTGGAATGACACTTCACTCGGCGCTGATGCTTGGGGATCATTATCGGACCGCACTCAGCTCGAAGTCCAAACGCGAACTTATGGCAATGTGGGAGGGGGTTGATTATTTGTTCATCGACGAAATCTCCATGGTTGGGTGCGCATTTCTCTATGACATCAGCCGCGCCCTCAGTGTAGCTAAAGGAAACGACCTTGCCTTTGGTGGTATTAGTCTTGTCTTCGCTGGTGATTTCGCTCAACTGCCGCCGGTTGGACAAAAGAGGCTATATGCTCACCTCGATACCAAAGATATCGCAAAGGCTGGGACGAAGAACGGACAGAAGGTGGTATTCGGCAAGCTTTTATAGCTTTCTGTGAGCTCAGTTGTGTTCCTAACGGAAAATATGCGACAAAGCGGACCTGAAAATCAACCGTTCGTGGAGCTCCTAGCAAGGTTACGAGAAGGACGCTGTACAACTGCGGATTACGACCTGTTGAACACACGGTTAGCGAGCCGGGTGAACATCGACTGGGACGGCGACCTGTGGAGCTCTGCACCAATCATTGTTGCAGAAAACGCGATGAAGGATATGTTGAACATCAAGATGGCTCACAAGTTTGCACGCAAAACCGGGCGACCACTCCACTGGTACTATGCACAAGACACTCACACCAAGCACACACCCGTAACGAGTCCTGACTTGAAGGATAAGCTAATGCGGATGGATTCAGGCAAGACTAATTCACGGCTGGGCAGAATCCCTCTCGTCCTTGGTATGCCAGTCATGATTTCCCAAAACTTCGATGTCCCTGGCGGAGTAGTCAATGGTTGCACGGGCAAGTTGATCAATGTCAGGTACCGGGTTGGAGAAGATGGCAAGCGCCATGCCATATCGTGCATAGTAGAAGCACCGGACACGACACCTGGCATTTTGCCGGAATTACCAGACCACCATGTCGTTAGCTTGACGGATACCGTTGACATCAAGTTCAAACACCCATACTCAAAATCTACACTCACCGTCAAGAGAACTCAATTGCCGATAATGCCTGCTTTTGCTATCACGGCCCACAAGGCACAAGGTAAGACAATGCCTGCTTGTATTGTCAACTTCACTGGGTGTAAGGGCAGCGAGTCACCGTATGTCATGGTTTCCCGCGCAACTTCTCTGGAGGGTCTGGTGATCCTAACCCCATTTCCCAAGGATAAAATCTGCTGTCGACAAAACGAGGATGTCCGGGTCGAGTTTCGCCGTTTGAGATATCTTGAGCTGAAAACGACGATAACACACGGAACAGAGCAAGAATCTGCGTCGGCATCTGCCGAGATGCGCGCGTTGTTCCACGCGCCATCGCCACAGGCGCCGTCCGGCGACGTGGACGGTGCTGGCCCATCGGAGACGGAGGACATCTATTTACGGCTTGATCGCCTCCAGCGATCAAATGCCGTACTGACGGCGTCTATCCCGGCGCCTGTTGCACGGCGAGGGCGTGTGCCCATCTCCACGCCCATCTTCACGCCGGCGTCAATGTCCGCCTCCGTCTCTGCCGCTGCTGGTCCCAGCCAGGGTCACCTTGTGTTCCTTCCTCCGGTCTCGCGCCCACCTGCTACGCGCAAGCCAAAGCGCAAGCTCGATGATACTTCCCTTCCGGACTGTCTGGCAGCAAATACAAAGAAGCGCAGGTCCTGAGGCACGGCACAGCTTTGCACTTGCGTCTCTGGTCCATTGGGTGGAATCCAGCCCATCCTTATCCTCCTCCCTGGACTTCCTTACGTGACATGTCGAGTGCCAGAAAATCGCGAGCACGGCTTCCAGGTACATCTTTGTTTGTCTGGATTCATTTCATAATATTAACGACTCTCTTTTTGTAGACAAGTTTCAGCCCATCATTGTGCCCTTACCAAATCATCCCAACCTCGACTCCGTTCTGAGATTTCGCGATCCGAATTCAAATGGACAACATCCATCATCCACCGCTCGCACACGACTTCTTGGCCCTACCCGAGCCGAATATTGCCGTGCCTCTACTCTGCATAACCCAAAGACTCACCCCTTCACTATTTTATATGATTCCAATTCGCCGCCGAACACCTACGTCCAAAAATCAAGTCGTCTCGCGCAAGTGTGTGTTGTCTTCACGTAAATTTCGCCTTAACTCATTTTTCATAGCCCTCTAGAGCCCGTGTTCTTTTTCGAACCCTCGTCCCTCCATTTCATTCCCAAGATTAGACTGCTGCACTACCACTCTGACCAAGTGGCTATTGTATCGCTGTATTGTAGTCATATTAAGACTCATGCCAGAACCATGACTTGTATCATTCGAATCCATATGCATGTCTCCGTTATTTCCACATTGTACCCCGTCTTTTCCTTGTCAAATAGGAGCATTTCGTTGTGCTGGAGGTACGATAGCGGGCCCTGCCGTGCTTGCGCGGGCTACACCGATTATACCTCTAGTTTAGTCGGCATCTAAATGCATTTTTAAGTCCTGCATTTGGTATTAGATTGAGATAGGTCTTAAACAATATGTATAATATCTAGTTTAGGCTAACTTTATGTGTATTACTAAACCCTACATTACGGAACTAACTTAAATGCCCATTAAATTGAGGAGCCGCCGCTGTGAATGTTTATGTCTTGCTGTTTGCATAGCGCATGTGTAGGGACTGCACAGAGAAAGGAACAGACGGCTCCGTAGAGTCAAAGACCGGACTCGTGAGGGAGTAGGGGTGATGGTCTCGAGTTTCCTTGTTGCTCCCTATGCGGGCTTTGGCTCAAGACGACGCGACGTGAAAGAATGAGAAAGGCTTGGAAAAGCGTGCTTCGCATCATTCGCATCACGCATCAACAATTTAAAACTCAGTCGGTATATTGCCGGATGGTCAAAAAAAGCGATATGAAAACTCCCCTCTGTACAGATACCGCTTTAAAAAGGGCTCGGCCCTTTAGCATGCAATATAAAGCCACCCAAATTTTTCAAAGCATTTAGGCAGCCGTTGTAAGGTACAGGAAACTATATTCGCTGCCGAGTGGCAGTGAGGCTGGCTCTGTTTGGCGAGGCCGGGAATCCTTCCATAAACGGTGAGTGGTCTCCGAGTATTTTCGTTTCTTTATTTCTTTATTTCTTTATTTTCTCACACTCACACCGGTATCGAGCCTCACATGGCTCGATACTGATGGTGGTGTAAGATACCGCTATCCAGATACCGTCGGAGTTTGAATTACGGTCCGATAGCCGCGCACAGCCTTCGGCTCTTGAAGTATTGTCTGCGCACGGCAGTAATATGCCCGCAGGGCATGAGGTCAAGCGAGCCGCCGGCCCGCACCGGTTGCCATCGGCAACCAGGCAGCTCGGCATCGCACGTCACCAGTGCACGCTGATTGACGGTGTAACGGCGCACTGGAAGGGGGCCGTGTAATCAAAGACTCAAGATTTCAAGAAGCGAAGCGATGAAATCACAACACAACCCAAAAACCCTAAGATCTAATTTATATTTATCACAACTCTAGCTTCAAGTGTTTGCTTCAAGCGCGCGTATGTGAGTTCGAGGGGGTAAGACCAGTATAGTCTGTCCGGGACAATGTGCGTTCAATTTCAAAGTGGGCGGGCTAATTGCTTCGGAAAAGCTAGCGGGCTAATTCTAGTTTGCTACTTCGGCCGGGGAAACCGTAGGAGACTTTATCCGCGGGATAGCGGGGCGAAGCTGAACTTCAGAAATGAGGGAGAACGGCACCAGCGGCTAATCTAGGCCGTGCCAGGGATACTAGCAGCGGCTGGACGATTGACGAGGCGTCTTCAACTCAGACCCGACGGGAGCGGCTAACGCGACGGTATAGCCGGGGCGGCTCGGATTCGAAGGCTAGGCTGGCAGATGGTCTAGTCTGGCGGACTTCCTCTTACTCTGACAACGGACACTACTCCGCGTTGGCTGCTTCTCACTTCAACACTTCCGTCTATCAAATCGTCTGATTCAAACTTCTAGTCTACTATATTGCCCGAGAGTGGGGGGGATAGTCTACTGGCTAGCTACCGGGAAAACCGAGTCTCTTTATACAAACCGCCGGGCAACAAAAGGAGATATAAGGAAAACGTCCGGAGAACAATGTGGGTAATGATCGTGGGGCAGCCAATGGCTGCCGGGGTATTCTGAACCGTGGGTATATCGTCTCAGTCAGCGGGCAACACACGTGCCCGGGCTGTGTGCCAAGAGGGTTGTCAAGTCACCCGGGGAATTATCTTCCCGGGGACAACCTTCCCGCTCGTCTTTCTGCTGGCGGGGAGAGCAGGGGTTTTACCCGCTGGAATCCTCCCCGGCCAGTGTCTTCTAGTTCGTCTGTTCTGTCTTGTTCTCCGGGCAGTGCTTGTCTCCTCTCGAAGTTGAGCGGCCGGGTAAAGTTACTCCAGTCTCCCGCCGGGGAACTGTTATCCCGTTGATCGTCGATCCCCGCGTGTGGGCGTCTGATGGAGCGCCCGAGTTCCCCGCTGGCTTATTAGGCCTTCCTGGGACTAAGATCCGCCGGGTAATTCTATTCCCCGGGGGAATCTTATCTTCTGAGATCGTCCGGTAATCTTCACCAACATGTCGTCCGGGGAGGACGACTCGCTCTAAGATAGTAGTTCCTCTTGTTAGCCTCGAGTACTCAAACGTTCGGTGGTTAGCCGCCCATCTGAGCCGGCCGGTTAGGTGCTTCAAAAGCCCCGCTGGGCTAGAGGCCCAGCGGTGAATTCTTATCACTCGTGTTTGCCCGGACGCTTTCGACCGTCAGCGGCGAAATATACCGTCCCGAGGAGGACTTATATTCTATTGCTTCGCCCTACATTGCCCGCCGATAGGTGTCTTAAGAATGCGAAAACCAACGGTTTTCACCGGTGGCTCGTCATCCACCATATCATCTCCCCCTTTCTTAGATCTAAACTGCCCGCAGTTTTATTATCACTGTTGCCCGGGCAAATCTGAATGCCAAGTTAGGCGGGCGGCGTCTTCTGTTCGACAGCTGTTGTCAATCAACGGCGTCTCAGCGGCGTCGATCAGTAAGGCCCGACCGATCCGGTTTAATCTTAGGCGCTGTAAGGGCAACGACCGCCACAGCCCGATCACTGGAGCGGCGACCAACACACACACACAGGTCTCAAGAGTCTGGGCAGAAGGGAGATCCTTAGACACTACTAGATACATGAGGAGGAGTGCTACTCACCTGGGCAGAAGGGAGATCCTTAGAGAACAAGCTAAGGATCGTCTGCCCAGGTGTCACATCTTTTAATGATGCGTGACGAGTGACTGTCTAAACGATGTGACTATGCAGCTGCACGTGATCTGATGATGCGTGTCCAAGAGAAGATGTCCGACCAAGGATTGAACGGTCAGACAAGCCCGGAATGGAGGAGTAGGTGCGGAGGCCGCCGTTGGTGAACGAACCGGAGTCGGTACCGGACGGGGGACGAGTCTGGGACCGGGGACCGGGAACCGGGGCAGGAGACCGGAGACCGGGGACTGGGGACCGGGGCCGGAGACGGGAGACCGGGGACCGGGGATCAGGTCTGAGCGATGGCGAGGCACATCGACCGGAAGCCAGGGACCGGGTCCGAGTGACGGCAAGGCACATTGACCGGACGAAGACGCAGGGCAGCTGAGGAGGCCTGGAGGATCGACCGAGAGTGGCGAGGAGATCCGGAACTCTACAACCAAGTGTCTGGTGGCAACCGACACCACAAGGAGGCTACGAAACGGGACCGGAACCGGAAACCGTAGACCGGGGACTGGAGACCAGGAACCAAGGACCGGAGTCGTAGCGGAAGGGCGGGAGTCGAAGAGGGAGACGGAGACGGAGGGGAGGATGTTGGACGTACTGTACAAGGGTGCAGTATCTGGCACAAGCCTATACGGCAGTAGGCCACGCCCGAGGGTTGCGGCAGGACCCGGGGAAGGAGGAGAGGCACCGGCTGCCGGGACCGGATGCAGGGAGGGAAGGAGATGTGGATGTACCGGGACTCAACCGGAGTCACGGTAGCAGGCACGAGCCTATACGGCAGTAGGCCACATCCACGAAGGGCAGAGCTCTGGTCTGCGGAACACGGAGAAGTCAGAGGGCTTCTCCGGAAGGTTCGCTCTCGGGAACCGTGGCGAGGCGGAGGCGGAAGTGGGGGAGAGCTGGAAGCCATAACGGTGAACGGCATCCGATGGTTGTCCGAGGAGACGGACGTCCGGAGAGAGAGCTGTGGCCAGGAGTCCGGAAGGAAGGCGTGTCCGGGACCGGACAGTCCGGATCACCAGGACCGGAACCAGAAGCGGAAGAGGAAGGGCGCAAGGGCGGGGACCGGACGCGAGGACTACGACCGGAGCATAAGTGATCACCTATTGGAAGTGGTCCCAAGAGGTAGTGGAAGGAGTGCGACTTCCGGTTACGCTAGAGGCGCGGACTGGGGACCGGAAGTGGAGACCTGAGGGGTAGCAGAAGCGATACGACTTCTGGCTACCGGAGACCCGTGGGTGACACAGAGGTGATCGAGTGAAGAGGAGATGTCCGGAAGGTGTCCAGCGGGTCAAGCGGGACATAATCGAGGGGAAGGACCGGGCCGCGGGGGCGTCCCCTGACATCATCCCCCCTTCAAGCTGCGGCGCCCACGACGCAGCATCTGGGAGGAAAAAAATTTGGCCCCTTGCTATGCTCGGTGCTCCGGAACACGCCGGGAGTTATCGGAAGGCCTAGTGTCCTTCCGCTAACTCTACTTCCAGCGGTCCGGTGAGTGTGGCTGCTTCGCATCCACTATAAGAAGTGCGGGGGAGATTGCTCCGGACAAGCCGGTACGCAGGTCGGAGACCCCCTGTGGGTGTCTCCTCCATCTACCCCTTCATCCCCCCTTCAAGATTCGGCGCCCCCGACGAATCGCAAGAGAAAAAAAAGGAGGGGGAGTGAATGTGAAATGCGCACTGGTTGGAACACAAGACCGGAAGTACCGGAGCGAGCACAGACTTGTGCTGCTGGGGCCGGAAATCCACGTAGAGGTCAGTGGTCTGACCGGGACGTTCCAGCAATGTGCCTCCGGTTCCGACGTCTTCCTGAAAGGGTGACGCATCGACCGGAACCGGAGCTCAACCGGGGTTCAGACCGGAGCTCGAACCGGAGCTCAACCGGGGATCGAACCGGAGCTCAACCGGGGCTCAAACCGGGAGACCGGGAAGCACACAAACACGGCCTGGATATCGTTCAAGCGCACTCCTAGGGTTTGGTACGTGCAAGAAGGCCGCCTAGTGGTTTGAAGACAAGCTTCTAATAGGACGGCGGCCGGTGCACGGTGTCTCTCGCATCTGCGCACTTTTCCACCCAAGACGTCGCAGACCGGAGGCGGTTCCGGTCATCACATGGTCATCCGAAGGTCCCACACAACAGCAGGGACATCGTACGGAAGGTTCCGAGTGCGGTATTACACCCATGGAGACGTAACGAAGGGGGGGGGAGAGCGGTCATAGACACGGAGGTGCGCTGCACAAGCACGTTGACACCTGATGGGGCGGAGCAGAGCTCCTAGCTGGGCGGCGTCAACGTGCAAGGGGTCTCATGCACCACCAGCCGGCGGTCGGCTGGGAGGGCAATCGTAGACCAAGAACAAGTTGGCGGGGTTGTGTGAGGGTTCCGGAAAATGACCGGAAGGCGTGTCCGGAACCGGGCAGCCCGGATCGCCAGGACCGGAACCGGAGACCGCAACACTGGTCGCAAAGCAAACCGGATGCACAACGACGTCCGGGGCTTCGACGGAAGGAGTGCCGGAGTGCATGCGCGAGGGTGGCCAGGCATGAAGCCCACAGCCGGTGTGGTGATGAAACACACGGCTACGACCGGAGCGACCGGAGGGAGCAGAGCGCGAAGCTCCTAGCCAGTAGAGCACGCAGCTAGTCGCCGGAGCGGTGGCCTGGCACGAAGCCTCGAACCGGAGCGGTGGTACAGCGCGAAGCTGCTTCTGGAGGAGCCGGAAAGACCGGGGAGAGCGGTATGGGCCGGATAACTGGCTCGGAGGTGCAGCGATGACCGGAGAGATATGCAAACATGCCGGGACTAAGCCTGAGCAAGCGAAGACGTCCGGGGCATTCCGGTCCAGCGATAGAACACTGAAGCAGAGCCCGGGAGCCGGAGTCGAACGCGAGCCAGTCCGGGGCAAGTACACATTCCGGACCTCATTGCAGAGAAGGCGCAAGGAGCCGGACATCAGCATAGGGAGAGCCAGAAGAGGGCGGATCGGTGGCGAACAAAGGGAGGGGAGAGCAATCCCCCCTTCAGGATTGAAGACATCGACACCGACCGGAGACCGGGACCGGAGTGCCGCGAACCGGAACCGGAAGTTCGCCCGGGGAGGGTAATTCCAGCTCGGAAGAGGAAAGGGAGGAGGGGGAGAGACCGCCACGGTCAAAGATCGAACAAGGGGTCCTAATGGAAAGGACCGGGGCCTCGAAGGCACACCCGATCAGCACGGAAGCCGTGGACCCGAGCCGGAGCCGACAAGGCAAGGACTGGGCAGGCATGGAACGTGATGAGGGTAATTGGTGGTACGAGACCGGGGGGAACCGGGGCGGCCAGGGGGATAGCGAAGGGAAGAGGGGAAGGAAAGAGGCAAGCACATACGGCGCGGCCACTTCTGCTCAACCTTCTCAACACCAGCCCATCCATCTCCAGCCATGCAGAGGCCACTCGCATCATACCCATGCCACTGAGACGTCGTGCAAGGCACAGACTCTGCCGGTGGTAGAGGGGGGAGTAGGGTCCGCTATTGGGTGAGCTTGTTCTGCTGTAAGGGCAACGACCGCCACAGCCCGATCACTGGAGCGGCGACCAACACACACACACAGGTCTCAAGAGTCTGGGCAGAAGGGAGATCCTTAGACACTACTAGATACATGAGGAGGAGTGCTACTCACCTGGGCAGAAGGGAGATCCTTAGAGAACAAGCTAAGGATCGTCTGCCCAGGTGTCACATCTTTTAATGATGCGTGACGAGTGACTGTCTAAACGATGTGACTATGCAGCTGCACGTGATCTGATGATGCGTGTCCAAGAGAAGATGTCCGACCAAGGATTGAACGGTCAGACAAGCCCGGAATGGAGGAGTAGGTGCGGAGGCCGCCGTTGGTGAACGAACCGGAGTCGGTACCGGACGGGGGACGAGTCTGGGACCGGGGACCGGGAACCGGGGCAGGAGACCGGAGACCGGGGACTGGGGACCGGGGCCGGAGACGGGAGACCGGGGACCGGGGATCAGGTCTGAGCGATGGCGAGGCACATCGACCGGAAGCCAGGGACCGGGTCCGAGTGACGGCAAGGCACATTGACCGGACGAAGACGCAGGGCAGCTGAGGAGGCCTGGAGGATCGACCGAGAGTGGCGAGGAGATCCGGAACTCTACAACCAAGTGTCTGGTGGCAACCGACACCACAAGGAGGCTACGAAACGGGACCGGAACCGGAAACCGTAGACCGGGGACTGGAGACCAGGAACCAAGGACCGGAGTCGTAGCGGAAGGGCGGGAGTCGAAGAGGGAGACGGAGACGGAGGGGAGGATGTTGGACGTACTGTACAAGGGTGCAGTATCTGGCACAAGCCTATACGGCAGTAGGCCACGCCCGAGGGTTGCGGCAGGACCCGGGGAAGGAGGAGAGGCACCGGCTGCCGGGACCGGATGCAGGGAGGGAAGGAGATGTGGATGTACCGGGACTCAACCGGAGTCACGGTAGCAGGCACGAGCCTATACGGCAGTAGGCCACATCCACGAAGGGCAGAGCTCTGGTCTGCGGAACACGGAGAAGTCAGAGGGCTTCTCCGGAAGGTTCGCTCTCGGGAACCGTGGCGAGGCGGAGGCGGAAGTGGGGGAGAGCTGGAAGCCATAACGGTGAACGGCATCCGATGGTTGTCCGAGGAGACGGACGTCCGGAGAGAGAGCTGTGGCCAGGAGTCCGGAAGGAAGGCGTGTCCGGGACCGGACAGTCCGGATCACCAGGACCGGAACCAGAAGCGGAAGAGGAAGGGCGCAAGGGCGGGGACCGGACGCCAGGACTACGACCGGAGCATAAGTGATCACCTATTGGAAGTGGTCCCAAGAGGTAGTGGAAGGAGTGCGACTTCCGGTTACGCTAGAGGCGCGGACTGGGGACCGGAAGTGGAGACCTGAGGGGTAGCAGAAGCGATACGACTTCTGGCTACCGGAGACCCGTGGGTGACACAGAGGTGATCGAGTGAAGAGGAGATGTCCGGAAGGTGTCCAGCGGGTCAAGCGGGACATAATCGAGGGGAAGGACCGGGCCGCGGGGGCGTCCCCTGACAGGCGCCGCTAGTTTTCAACCGTGGGTATTACTTCATTTAACAGCCCACAGCCACTTCTAGGACATTCTTTCCCATTCAATTGCCCTGACTCGCCCTGACTGCGGAGGCGCTTCTGCTGCGGCCCCGCAGTACCAATCGGTGAAAGGTGCACCAATCCGTGCCAGAACTGCCATAACAGGTAATTAACGCTCCAATCCCGCGGAAAACAATCCACGTTCCCTTCTATCAATAGTACACTGAGTTCCGAGAAGTGCCATTTGTGTCGCCGGATAGGCTCCGACATCACCCGGCGGACAGTTTTTATTTTCTGAACTGTGGAAATGATTTATTCGAACTCCGCCGCTGTGGCGTATATAAGGAGGTTCGTTTTCCAGAGTTCGCCATCAATCCTTCGTCTCCCTTCTCGTCCTCTGTAGTACAGTTCCTTCTAAATCTCGTCCTTCTGAGTGCTTCGTTTGAACCCCACCTGAGTCCTTGCCCGTTCGTTTGAGTTTGAACATGAGCCGCTCGTAAGGCATTTTTCTCTATGCCCCGGGTAGGTTCACTTCCGCTAACCGTGCGTTCGTTTGTCGTAGCACGATGCCTCCGTCTTCCCGTTCGTCGTCCGCCATCCCGCTCGTCGTCGACTTCGCGTCGTGCGCCCGATGCTCCGCCCGACTTGTGGGGTCCCCTCCGCCAAATCCCTGAGCAAGACTGGGCTCGGATCCGCGACCTTGCTTGCCCGCGTAACCTCGACAATGTCGACGACACGGTCATCGCGGAGTTCTTGGCGGGATACTCGGCAAAACTGGTGCGCCTTTTTCTCGCCGCGCCCGCCCACCGTTTCACGGGGGGCGGTACTTCTGTGTCAACTTCTGATTCTTGCCGCGCAGCGCGCCAGCGTCCACGGCTGTCTCCCGTACCTCGGCGACGACGTGATGCCCATCGAGCTCCTGGCGTTCCACCAGGGACTCAAGGAGGCGGTGAAGCGTTTGCCGGAGGACTTTATCCAGGACCACGAGTTGGACGGCATTATCTGGCCGTTGGACGCGTTCGAGTCTACCGATGTGCGTAGTTCCCCGCTAGCTTATTCCGTTACTAACGATGTTTCCGCCAGCCGCCTTGCCTGTCCCGGGCGGAGGCCAAAAGCCTCCAGCGTCCCATGCCCGTCCCTTACGCGGTTTCCCGCGCAGAGGCTACGCCGGCGCCCACGCCTGTGGTTTCAAGGCGCCCTCCGCCGGTGGCAAGTTCCCCCGTGGGCGACTACCCATTCGTGAGTGCGGTCTTAGCCGGTTGGGACTTCGCCTGTTTATACTGACAGGATTTCGCCGCCCGTCTCCAGGGATCGTTCTTTCCGCCGGGCCTCCGCCGCGAGCCAACGAGGGCTGTCGACGAGGATGTGAACATGGAGGACCCGGAGGGTAGACACGACGAGCCTGTAGCCAGTCTGCCCGTAGATAAAGCGCCGGTGCGTCCTTCCGTTTCCGGGAGTCTGGCAGGCGTTTACGCCCACCAGCTTCCATCTCGGCGTCCCAGACCCATTCCCCGTTTCCCGGGTAGTGGGAGCGGTTCGCGCCAACGCGCGGGGGAGACTGGCGATCAGTCGGCCATGCCGCCTCCCGCCTCAGCGTCGGTCTCTTCATCGTCTCGTCAGCCGTCCGCCTCGAGTGAGACTTCGAGGGTGAGTCCGACTTGTTCATTCTATTTTCAATTCTTTTTGCCCGCGGCTGACTTCGTCGTATCCCTTTGGTCCAGGATACCACAGTTGCCCCGCGCGCGACCAAAGTCAAGCCCGAGCCCGTCTCGGCGAACCTCAGCGGCAAGGGCAAGAAGGATAAAAACCCGAAGGGATCGCAAGACGCCCCGGTGGTACGTTTTTACCCGCCAATAACCACCCTCTGCCGGTTACTAATCTTTGGTTCGTTTTCAGGAGGTTTCCGACTCAGAGCAGCCCCCGGCGAACGGTATGTCCACTCAGTTCCCGCCTGTTTCTCCCCTTGCTGACTTCTTTTCTTCTGTTGTAGCGAAAGTAACCCGCTCGAAAGCCCCGGGTGCTCGTCCTTTCGTCCGCCGCCCGATATTCTGAATCTCCCGGCGGCGGCTACGGAGGAGCACTTGGGCGGCCCCGGATCCCTTGCCCATCTCAAGGCATCGGCCAAGATCCAGGACAAGGAGGAGGAGGAGCCCGAGGTCGAGATCGTCGGCGAATCGATGGCCGAGGCAGGAGGCGAGGAGGTGGAAGACGGGGAAACCGGTCCCAGGTCCCGCCAGCGCCAGAAACTACTCACTAGCCACCAGATTTTGCGTAACACGGGTATCGATTTTATTCGCCGCGAGATAAGTCTTTTCATTACTTTTTCCCGCGCGACTTTCGACTGACTTCCCGTGTACTCGACAAAACAGTTCAACACCCCGCGCATCCGCGCTAAGAACGAGAAACGGCCAACTCAGGCCTTGTTTTCCGAACTCCTCGCCCTTCTGCCGGCCAAGGAACGTCAAGATCTTCCCCGCTCCGACGACGGGAAATATTACAAGATTTCCTACGACCTCATCCGGGAAGTTATGCGAGTTACCGATCCGATGGTGCGTCTCTTCTAGTTCTCTTCTAGTTCTGCCCGGCGACTAACCCTTTTCATGAGTTTGGCCCCCGGTGCAACGTCTGCCAGATGAGCGGGAACGTCTGTCGCGTTCGTGGGTACCCGGCGATGTGCGACACCTGCCTCCGCGGGCATGGCTCCAAGATTTGCAACCTCGCGCAGCCGGACGAAATCAACAACGACGTGTGGGGCTCGCTAATGGCGTATACTGACTTATCTTGCGAGAGTAAGTCCCACTCCCACTTTTCCCCGCTCACTTCGTGCTAACTTCTACCCGGAGGTTGGAAGCAGACCCGGGAAACGCTCGGCCAGTCGTTCAAGGCGCTCGAGTCCTTGGAGTCCACTCGCAACAACCTCATCGGCGAATACCAGTTTAACTTGCTCAAGTACCTGGTTTCCATCCTGCGGGCGCGCCGGGAGCTTACGACCGGCGAGTTCTGGGAGCGCTTCGACAACGAGACCTCCGGCGAAACTCTCCTCCGGCTGGCCATGGCACAACAGCTCACCGCCGAAACCGAAGTCACCCGCGCCTACGTTTGGCAGTACTGCGAGTTCGAGTACCTCCACCTCGACCTCCCGCTCTTCAAGTCGGCGTACGACTTCTACCGCACCGTCGACGAAGCCCGCGGCGAGCTCGACCCGCCCGGCTACTACTTGGTGCCTGCGTCTGACCGGGACGGGCTGGAACCTCGCTGGGTTAGCGTTTCGGTGCGTTTGCCCGCCCCTTCTTATTCTTCTTCATACTTCTGACTTCTTGTTTTTCCAGGCGAGCGAGTTCGACACCGTCGCGAAGGACGAGGGAAAAGTCCCCGCTGGCATTCGCTCCGGCGACATTCGCCGACGTCTCCGCTTCGAGAAGGCCTTCGAGGATGGGCAAGGCAAGGCTCGCTCCGTCCCCCGCGACACGCATGGCACGGCTTTCCCGCACGGCACTGGCCTTCGTCCGACGGGCTTCTTGGAGAAGCTGTGGACCGCGTACGGCCCTGCCTTGTTCGACATCGAGGCCGAGGAATCCTCCGGCGAGTCGTCGAGCGAGGAGGACTCCGACTTGAGCGACAACGCCCGGGCAGAGATGGAGTTCTTAGCCGAAGGCCGCGCCACTCGCAAGCAAGCTCGCCGCGACCGTCAGCCCGACCACCCTCGCCGTCCCAGGCCCGACACCGCCGTCTCGTCGCCGGCCACTCCACGCGCTAGTGGCTCCAACGTCGTCCTCCCCGGGGAGATCAAGCGTCCTGTCGTCCGCCGCTCGCCCGGGAAGCCTAGGGTTGCGCCGAAGAGCGACGCGATGGTCGTCGATTCTGACGCCGGGGGGTCGTAGTGGGGCTTCGCCGCTTCTTCTGTCTGTCTGTACACGCATCGTTCCCGCCCGCGCACTTGGCGCGTTTTTGCATACTTGTATTTCTGCCGCTCGTAGTAGTCTGACTTGTCTTTTTCTTTTGTTTCTTTTTCTTGACCGCTCGGACCTCAGAGTACACCGATTACACTACATTGTCTTAGTAGTTTTTCGTTTGTACTCGCCCAATTCCAATATCGAGCCCTTTGTACATGCCAAAGTGTGAAGTCCGTTCTAAGTCAGAGTGTGAAGACCGTTCTAAGTCAAATTTCCCCGGGCGCCACATAAGTGCAAAAGCTGGCGGGAAAAGCGCTTTAGTTGCGTTAGCCGCCGACTTATAGTTTGTTCAACTTTTAGCCGCCGGCTAGTTCCCGCTCGGCTCGTTCGCCGCTCAAGAATCCGCGATCAAACTTCTCCATCAGTGACTGTTAAGTCACGTCCTTCTTTAGGGGGTTGAACCGCCGGCCAAGTCTTTGCCCGCCCATTCCTTGCCACATGCAGTCACCCGGCGACTTGCGTATCGACGAGACAGTCTTCCCGCCCGCTAGCCAAGCCTTGGTGCGCCATTTGCATACGGTAGTGAGTGGCATTTCTGGCTTTTTGCCCGGCCGCTCGTTCATCTCTTCTTGCGACTCTCAGCCCGACTTAGTCTGCCATCGGTGTGCGGATGCCAAGCAGTCCTGCACTTTTATCCGCTGGGGAGCCCGGTGCGCCGATTGCAGACAAGAGGGACACAAGAATTGCTTGTTCCTCAGCCGCCAGTGGTGGTACCAGGAATTCCCGCCAGGCGGCGCTGAGGTCTTCTCTTACAACGAGCGTGCGTCGTCCGGGCAAAACCCCGTCCGGGTAAACCCAAACTCCCGCTCACTCGTCGCGACTTCTTTTTAGCCGCTGCCTTTGCTGAGCTTTGGCACTACCTCTCTTTCCGGGAACTTCAGCCCTGGTATTTCGAGGGGTGCCTCGAGGATGGTTACCCCGTCAGCCTCATCTTCAGCAACAAGGACTACATCGATTCCATCACAAGCGCGGAGTTCCTCCGCCAGCTGATTTCTGTGTACCAGGCGGAGGACCGCCAACTCTTGGTTGCTTTTGCTTCTCGTCGACTTCGAAGGATGCCCGACTTCGTCCCTACCCCGCTGGAGTCGCAGGCGTCTGGTACCGTAGTCCGCCGCTCGGCGCATAGTGTTTAACGGGAGCTGTCTATAAAATGATCAATCTCGATCACTTTCAAATTTGCCCGCCAGGTGTGCCTCCGGCGTGGATCCTTCTCTTATTCTTCCCAACCGATCGTTCTTATCGTCGGACGATCAGCGGGTAACATCTGACCAACGGGCGGATAGGTATATCAGCGAGCTTTTTGCCCGGGCGCTTTTTCAGGGTATCTTAAACTCAGACTCTCCCCGGCTACCAGGTGCTCCAGATGTCCCCGCCAGAAGGCTTGCGTCTTCCCGGCGAACCCAATGGCTCCTTCATGCTTCTCCAGACTCGATTCGTGAGTTTCCCCGTTGGGTCCCCTGGCGTCGTTCTGAGCGCCGCGCGTTACAGCCGAGCAACGACTGCACTTGCTGCACTACCGACGGCCGCCATTGTATTTGGCTTCAGTGGGCTTTGCCCTGTTTCCGCTGCCTTTTTATCGGGAACCGCGACTGCTGTTATCTCAAGTTCGACCTTTGGAGTGAAGAATACATTCGCGGGCGGAATTCTCTTCCGGCCGGTTCTTCAGGTGCGCCATCTTTTTCTCTTTGTATTCCCAGCGGCTAACCTTTTCTTCAAGGTGCCCGCCAGCGTCTCGACGACCAGTACTTCGCTCAGTCCCGCCCGGTTTTCAACCAGGTTTTCAATACGGATTTGGCGTCCAAGGGCGACGAAGTGATTCGCCACGTCCTGGCCGGCTGTACCGACGTTAAAGAGCTTTTCGTTATCATCCAGAACTGTGTTGAGCTTCGCCGCCCGTCGAGTCTCGTTGACCTTCTCCGTGAACGGCTCGACGTGCTTTGTACTAGACACGGGCTTGTTTTGCCCGCCAACATGAGGCTGTAGCTAGTTTCTCCGCTAGGAATATGATCTATCTGTCTCTTCTTTTTGCCCGTTGGACTGCTTCCCCGCTGGAGTGCAGGAATCGATAAATTATTCTGCCTCGAGGGAAACCGTTCCGGCTAAATGCAGGGGCTTATCGTGATCCCCCTCCCCCTTTCTTTTGAAACGGCAACTGTCCTCAGTTGATGCCGCGGAACAACCATCAGGAGGGCGCATCCCATGGGTGCAAACCACATGGAACGCAGCCGGTCGCACGGAAGTAACCGCCCGTTAGGAAAGATCTGGGGCGACGAAAATTTATAACCCTGAAATTCTATTCTTCTCCGGCTACGGACTTGAGCGGTGGATCGGCTAGCCGGCGAGGTATAAAAGTGGGCGGGTAATTGTGCTTTAACGCATTCCCAATTCTTTCCCGCTCATTTATATTCACTCGTTCTACCCGAAAAACTACCATGTCCAAAGCCGATTTCGCCACCGTGAAGGGTGACTTCGTCAAAGCCCTCGACACCGCCCGCTCCCTGGCTAAGTACAACTCGCCCATTGAGGCGCGGCGTACGCAGCTTGAGGAAGTTGGCGCTGCCGGTGTGAGTACTCGCCTTATTCTTGACTTTCCCCCGGCTGACTATTTCTCCGGCGTAGGGTCGACTGGTGCCCTTGCAGGCGTACGTCCTTGACGAGGCTGAAGAAGCCCTCCGCCAGGAATGTTTCGCCGCGCGGCAGTTCTACCACCAGTTGTTCAACCCCGATGCCAAACCCAACTTCGCTTATCCAGCGGGGTATGAGGCTATCCGCCAGTTCACCAAGGTGATTCAGGCTGAGCGCACCAAGAGGCAGGCGGCCGCTGCTCCTGCTGCAGCTGCGGCGCCCGCCGCTAAAAAGGAGAAGGTAGCCCGGCCAGTTTTTCAAGGTTATTATCCCGCTGACATGGCTCCCCCTTTCTTAATAGAAGGTTACTCGTTCTTCCACCGCGGCCAAGAAAAGCCCGCCAACTGTCGTTGACGACAGCGACGACGAGGTCTCCCAGATCGTTGGTGAATCCGTCGCCGATAGTGCCGCCGCTGATGAGGTATGTCTTGTACAGCTCGCCTTGAATGCTTTCTACGCGGTGACTGACGCCGTTATTGCCCGGGTCGCTCAGATGAACGTGGACGATGACAACAGTCAGCCCGCCAGCAGCAAGGCTTCCCAGAGCACTGCCAAAGGCAAGAAAGCTAAGGAGGGTGGGCGCGCTGTGAGTTGCCCTCTTTTTCCTCTATTCGACTCAATCTCACCGCTGGGTTTTTAGGCCAGCCCGGTCGGCAAGAAGGGCAGAGCCGCCAAGCGTCCCCGCGTGGCCGGGATCGATGCCCTCTTTCATGAGGACGCGTTCCTCACTGCCGGTGAGATTTTCTGTCTCGTCTGTTTTCCCTCAGTCATACTGAAGTCTTCTCTTCTAGCGACCGCCGAGTTCTACGTTACTGGCCCGCACACCGCCACGCTCATGGACGAGATTACCAGCGTGCAGAGCATGTCCACCGATTTCCTCAACAACTCCCTTGCTATGCGCAAGCGGATGTACTTCATCATGGTCGAGCTGGCGGTAATCCACGAGCAGTTCCGTAGCTCGCTCATTCGCCGCCAGCAACTCATCGAGGAAGGGGAGTTCATCGGGGAAAAGCTTCGTTCTCACCCGGACAACGCTACTGGGGTGGACGCTCTCGTTCCTTAGGTAGCCGCTTTTTCGCGATTACTTATTTTTCCCCCGGCACACTTCTGGTCATATCTTCTGGCTTCGTTACTCGCGTAGGACACCCGCCCGTCTTTCTCCCGGCTGTTTAGTAGCCTCCTTCCTTCGCCGCCAGCTTCTTAGGTATTCTAGTAGTTAACTTCTTGAATGCCAGGTGCTTTGGTCGAACGCTTCAGAAAGTTTTAAGAGTTTTCCCGGCGGGCTGCCTGTGCTGCTGCCCGGGTCCTGGGGCGTCTCGGTTGATCATCCTCGTCTGAGTCGTCATCTGAGTTCCCCGCTAACCAAGGTTCGTCTGATTCGGCGGGCGGTTCGACATAATTGTCGTTCACTCCCAACCGGACATTCTCGAACTGGTAGTCCCGGCCTTGGTACAGGTCCAAGCCTTCGTCGTTAATCATCTCCTGCAGTGTTTCCGCTGACAGGTCTATGAGATCATGTATATTCTCCGGGAGTTTAATAGCCTTCCGCAAGCCTTCGTCGTTAATCATCTCCTGCAGTGTTTCCGCTGACAGGTCTATGAGATCATGTATATTCTCCGGGAGTTTAATAGCCTTCCGCTGTTCGAACGGCACTACTCTGAACTGCGCAATCTTCGACTGGAAAACTGAGCCATCCATTTCGGCGACTATATAACTGCCACCAATAGTTCTCCGGATAACCACGACTGGCCCCAAGTAACGATTCATCATCTTCGTGTTCAAAGACTTTTCCACCACCGTGTTGCGCACCAGAATGAGGTCGCCCGGCTGGAAGTTATAGTCCTTGATGGTATGAACATGCGCGGTTTCATATCTTTTAACCGCCGCCAGCTTTTCCGCTGACACCCGTTCACGCATCTCCTGGACATGTGTATAATGTTTAGCCAGGGCTTGCGCCCGGTAACCAATTAATTCTGCCGTTGTGAGTGCGCGGCCGGGCAATTCTACCAACCACGTTGCTTCTTCTATGTCCAGCGGGAGAGTCGGGTGCGCGCCTGTCACCATGAAGTACGGCGAACATCCTGTTCCTCTCCGGACTGTAACGCGATCCGCCCAAACAACTTGCGGGAAGAACCAGTACCATTTTCCCGGGTTCCCGCCAGTCGCTTTAACAAGAGTTTGCCGGATAGGCCAGTGTCCATTCTCAATTTTTCCGTTGGCTTGAGAATTGTAGGCGGATACCCTAATTCCCCGCACACCGTACTTAGATTCGAGATAGGCCACCGCCGCCAGGAATTGAGGAGCGTTATCCGTTACCAATTCCACCGGGCAACCCCACCGGCAAATAATGTCTTCCAGGAGGAATAGCGCTAGAGTGCGTGCGTTCTCATTCTTTATAGGCCTGGCTTCTAGCCAGCTTGACAGAGAGCAACGGGCATCCACTATCTTGTTGAACCCGTTCGATGGAGTGCCCACTACCATTACGTCGACATGGACTACTTGGAATAGCGAAGGAGTATAGGTAACCACCGGGGGAATCCTCAGTAGGGTCCGCTGGCGGAGTTGACACAACTCGCAACACTTTATATACCAAGTGACGTCCCGCTCGATCTCAGGCCACCAGAACCGGAGTTCAATTAGCGCCTTCGTTGCGAAACCGCCCCTATGGCCAAGACTATCATGGGCAGCCCTCATCATGTACATGCGGTGGTCTTTGTCCACTACTAGTTGATGAACGGAATCCTCCGCCGCCTTTTTGTATAGTTTCCCGCTAGCACTTATGAAAAAGCTAGCGGCGAATCTTAGGAAGCTGTGGAATTCTTTGTCGTTCATGCCTTCCGGCCTGCGGGTGGTGTCTTTCCACCATTCACGCAGCAGTAGCAGTCTTTCGTCCGCCCGCTTGCCAGCTTCCGACCTATGTTCTTCTGAATACGGCTCCCGCTTCTCGGGATCATATTTTAATTCTAGCCCCGGAATTAGTGGTTCTCCCGCTGGGCGGGGGCCTAATTTCAAGGGTTTCTTCTTCTTGGTTTGAGCAAACGCGTCGACCACAGGGATGTCCTTCCCCGGGCACGCCATTTCTAACAATGGCCGGGAAAGAGACAACTCATCCTGAAAGTCCCCGGGCCAACGCGCTTCCCGCTGAGTGAGCTGCACCATGTAACCCCCGCGGGTATCGATGTCCTTCTTAAAGTCTTCGAATTCCTTAATGGGCGGCCAGCTACCGCTCTCCGGGTGTAAACCTGGCGGGTCGTTGTTATCGAACTCAACTTCCTTGTTGGGATATTCAGGATCCCCCGGCTGAACTGGCCTGCGGGATAAACCGTCCGGTCCAAAAGTTCTCCCGGGAACATGCTTCAGTGTAAAGTGAAACATGAGAATCTCTTCAATCCAACGGTTGATTGTGGCATTCGGGCCCATTCCCGGGTGATCCAACATACCCTTCAAATATTGTGCGTCTGTCTCGACTACAAGGTTGCGACACCCCAAAAGCCAGTACTGCAGGGCGTCGAGTGCTCTCTTCAGCCCAAACAGTTCCCGCTTGGGTTGCGAGTACCTGGCTTCCCGCTCATTGAGAGGGATGGAGTGGAAGCGGGCGTAGTACTTCTTTTTGGGGTCTACGGGGTCGCACTGATAAACGTGCGCGCCGACGGCCATCCAAGAGGTGTCTACCGCTAACACAACCGCGGAGAGCCATTCGTAGTTGAGCGGCTTAAGAGCCGGGCAATCCCTCAACGCGTCTTTTAGGGCTTGCATTGAAGCCGCCTGGTCGGGTCCCCACACAAATATAATTTCCTTCCTGACTAGCCGCTGGATGGGTTCGGCTTTCGTCGAATAGTCCCGGATAAACATCCTCATCACTCCAACGGTACCCAAGAAAGCCCTTACTTCGTGGAAGTCGCTCAGTGGGCCCCAACGCTCAATCACCCCAATTCTATCATCATCTGGCTTCATTCCTTCGTATGTACATACGTGGCCAACAACTTTGAACACACTCCGGCAAACCTGCAACTTTTTCCCGGAGACTGTGGCACCTGAGTAACCAAGCCGCGTCAGTATTCTATTGCAGTCGTTTAGGTGTTCCCACACGAACCGCCTTATCAGCGGGTTTTCTGGAATGGCTTCTTCTGTCCCGTCCTCCAGTTCATATCTCGTTGGTGGCCCGCGGGCGGGCACATCATCAATATATGGCCGGGTAACATGCGGAATTTCGTCCCGTAGAATGTAGGTGACGTCCTCATGAAATATAGGAACCGAGTTCGTCCAACCCTGAGGCAACCTCACCAATCTCAGTGCACCAAACGGCGTCTGAAACGTAGTGTAATCCCGCGAGTCCGGGTGGATCAAGCGGTGGTTGTACCCCGAGTAAAGATCAAATGTTGAACCACACGACCGCCCGGCGAAATGCTCAGCCAAGTCAGCCGCCCCCGGAGGCACACCTGAGTGCGCAATGGTTACCGCGTTCAGCGGCTCCAGAGAGTGTACTAGTCGGATTGACTTCTTGTCGCTTTTTATGACGCCGAAGTATTTGGTGCGATATGGCCCGTTGGAGGGCTCATATATGTCCGCCTTGATACTTGCCCGGAGAACCTTACAGACTTCCTCGAGCTGCCCGGGCGGGATTGGAATATTCCTCTCAACCCACACCTTATGGTCAGCTTTCACCGGGAACCTGATAGGCGGGAAGAACTCTTCTTTGAACGTTCCCCTCTCCTCGTCTGTCCAAGCTACTGTGTTCTCGTGGATCGACAGCAGGTGGTGAACGGCGTCCATCTCAACTTCATTCAAGAAACCATCATTATGCAACTCATCTACCAACTCCTTTCGCTCCTGGGTATATCTTCCAACGGGAACGAATTTGGGCGGGTTAGGATCCAGCGGGACTAGCCCGGCTAACGGATCCCCGGTGATGTTGCGTTCTATCCGGAAGTCCTCAGACAAAGGTTCGAACACCGGGCGCACCTTCAATGCTACCGGTTTGTACTTCTTGCCCACTAGGACGTCCTTCAAATTCTGGCTTATGTCTTCAAGCTTAATCTCTTCTTGTGTAAAGACAGCCGGGAGGTCTGACCGAGTCTTGTTTTCTTCAAAGCCCGGGACCACCCAGTCCGCGTATTTGCAACACTTACATCTTTCCCCGGCCGTGTGCTTCGAACGTTCCTCACCGATAGCCACCTCATCTGACTCCGCGGCTAAGAAGGCGTTCAAAACATCCACCGGCTGAGTGGTCGCGGGTGGGCGATGCCCTCTATTCGCAACTTTTACGACGTAGCTGTCTTTCACTTCTGTGGGATCCCCGGCCATTTGTTGCGTAAAGTCTTGCAGCAACTGGACCGCCGGGGAATCTTCTTTTACGTACGGTACTGCCGCCGTTAGATAGGCCATCTTCGTTTCTTCGAAAGTGAAGCCTTCTTCCCCGCTGAACTGTACCGCCGTGATTCTTGGTTCAAGGTTCTCATCAAGTTCTATTTGTACAGCGAACTCTCCTTGATGCTGCATCAATTCATCGAATTCTGAAAATTTGTACTGGCCGTTGCGGGATTCTCCGCTGGCGTATCCTCTGGAATTTCTGCCGAGGCGCCTCTGACCTTTTTCAATTGCCGCACCGCTCCCCGCGGGAAGGTGGGGACAACGCTTCTCTTCTTTGTGTTCGGGTCGGTCAGGGTGATCAACTGGGAACCGTCTGTTCCGTTCTGAATCATGGTTCCCGCCAGCACATCGAATGGCCGGCCTAACAACAATTTATACGCCGGGCTACGAATAATGTGCACTTGTAAGTACAAGGTCACTTCTTCAAACCTAAACGCTACGTTCTTTGCTAGTCCCAAGGATTTCTCAACCTGAGCGTTCGCACTTTGCATGTAGATGTTGATATCTGGGTCCCACCCTATTCCCATTTCCATGGCGGTGGCTTGCGCCATCGACACTATCTGAGAACCGCCGTCCACTATTCCTTCTAATTCTCCCACTCCATGCACTAGCGGGTAAACCACGCGGAGATGTTCCGAGTCAGGCCCAACTACCCGCTGGATGTCTGCGTAAGCCACAAATATCTGGCGGGGAGCCACACCGTCCGGGAGACTCGCTAAGTACTGAACCACCGGGTCGCTAATGACAATGGCGCCTTGAGGCACCAATCCCTCCGCCCGTTGCTGAATGCAAGGCGCAGAAGAGAAAGGCAAGTCCCGGGCACTAATGGCATCCGCTTGTATAAACGTGCTCATCGGTTGCATGAAGCTGCCCCCACCGGGCAATTCCATAGAGTGGTTGGGTGGAGGCGGCGGCTCGAGTGAGGCCACAGCTTTCTCAAGCTTGTCCAACACATTGACCGCTACTCTCCTTTTAGATAGCATTTTCTTTGCGTGGCGCAATAGCCGGGGGCTCATTGCGAACAATTTGTCCAGCGGGATTCCATACTCAATGCTTTTGAAGATCTCAGCGACCATTTCCTCAGCATCGTCTTTGTCCTCCTCCACCGGCGCACGCACTTCATAATTCTTTCTATTGTCGACCGCTGGTAGTTGTTTCTCCCCGGGTGGCGGGATGCGAGAATCAACGGGCCGTTTTGCATATTGAACCGCGGGAACTGCCCGGTAAGGCAGCTCCGGTCTCTGCGGCTCATTATCATCATCATCGTCTTCTACTTCCTCGATCGTTGCCCGCTGGCTTTCTTTGGGCACCGACTGCGTTTTTGGTTTATCTTTCGGTCTACGCTTTTCTAGGACGACTTCAACAGTCCGGCCAGTGGGCGTGCGGTCTTCTTGTGTCAGGTCCTCCGGGGGCTTATTCGCACTGGCGGGTTTATTCCGTCGTTTATCCCCCTTCCTCGAACCGTCTAGAAACCCTCGTTCGACTGGGAAGTCCCCGTTCGGGAGGGATTTGCCCTAGTCTGTGCGAGTTGCAATTCCGCCGCCTGACTATTCGCCGTCCCAGTCTTCGTCAAAGTTGCCGCCAACAAGGACGAAAGGAAATTCACGTCAACCAGAGAATTCGACTGTTGGGCGGGCGGCTGAAGAGGTGGTTGAACACCCCTGTGCTGTTGCTGTTGCTGGTGTTGGACCAGCTGTCGCATCATGTTCGCCTGCTCCACTCGCAACGTTTTTATTTCGTCGTCCCTGGGGTCGTATTCCTGAGGCTCGTAGTAGCCGTAACCTTCCCCGGACTCATATTCGGCCGGGAACGGTTCTTCAGGCTGGTAGCCGGAGTACATATTTTGTGAGTACAAGTTCTGCACATTTTGTGAAGCCCCGCGCCCCTTGGTTGCCTGGAATTCATCTACTAGCTGGCGTTTGGATTTTGGACCGAACCCCGGCACTGGGGTAGTGCCGTTCGAGAAGTAGTCCTTCCCGGAGATCACTTTCAGAGCCCCCGACGCTATGTGAGTATGGCGGTGGGGACATTCATTCATCCAGTGACCGGGCGGGTTGTTTTCCCGGCAGTATCGACACAAGTCATCCTGAGTTAGAGGCCGGAACCTGACTTGCTGCCGGGGCGGCAAAGTCTGATTATCCGGTGCACCGGGCACTTGGCCGGGCAATGATTTGTAGAACTGCTCGAGCTCCGCTAGCTTTTTCTTCTGATCGACAGACATGTCCGCCAACTTCTGACTCTGCTGCGCTTCCAGCCGGTCAATCATATGTACGACTGACAGCTTTATATCCGCTAGCATGTCGTGGCTGTCTTTATCCGATATTTCTTTCTTGACGGGTTTCGGGGACAGACTTCTTTCTGTCCGGCCATGCCCAGATCCCTTCTGAAAGAAATCCGCCTGGTGGTCCCTTTGCTTTATGAGACGCTTGGCTTCATCCATTACTTCTTTCAAGGTATACGTTCTATCCTCATCAACATTAACCGCTGGGTTTGCACCGGCTGCGGCAGCGTTGGCGGGAGGTTGTGCCCTATCCAGATTATCCAGAATTTTCTCGCGGAACGAGGACGTGAGCTTTTCAAGGAAATAGGGTATAGCTTCCCGGTCACTGATTAGTTTTGACTTCAGCAACCTGGACGCCTCCAAGTTCAATCCTCTACTAAGCTTCATCAACTCGTCCGGGTCAGAGATCCCTATGTCATGGTCGTCGAATTCCCGGAGGAACCTCATGAGTTTCCGCATTGAACCCCGCTCATTCTCTTTCGCCGTTGGGTAGTTCTCGAGAATTTCAGATCTGAACTTCTCATAGCTTTCCGTGTAGGTGTCAAAGTGGCGCCATTCTTCTGCGGGCCGCCGGAGAGCATAACGCACAACAAAGGCATTTTTCTCAGCCGCCGGGGTACTCTCGAGGTCCATCATTCGCTCCATGTGTTCTAAGAACTCAGGTAGCTCTTCTGGTTTCTCATCGTCGAAACGAGGGGCATTCCGCTCGTACGACTCAGGTACTTTCTTCTTTCCGTCTGCCATTGTTCTAGTGAAGGTTTGGGAGGTGTGTGTGTTTAGATTCTGGTTTGTCACTAATCCGGGCGTAACTTGTGTTGTACCTAGCGGCGACAACGAAACTCTTTGTGTGGGCGGAGCAAGGCTCGACGACCCTTGGGTTGCAGTTGGCGGCTGCGAGGCTTGGTAGGCCTGTGCGCGTTGTCTAGTGGCAACGGCTACTGATTCTCTTGCGAGGTCAGCGGGAGAAGAAGCTGACGGGCTAACTTGAGAGCTTGAACGTTGCCCGGCGGAATTTTTAGTCAACCTCGGCGGGGGAGTTACCCACGAAGAGTGTGCGTTGGAACTAGTATTTCTGTCCTTTGGAGCCACGTCTAGTTCAAGGTAGAACGGGAGTATCTTTCTCTTATCCGGAGCTAGGGCTCGACAGATGTACGGGTAGCTTTATTTTATACACTCGGCGGGGTGTTTTGTTTCGTCGGGCGGGTAACCGCTAGATGGCTCGGGCTAATTTTCTTTATAGTCGCGGTCCACAAATCTTATCTTTGTACAATTGTCTCGTTACCCCTCATGGGGAGCACCAGATGTAACGGCGCACTGGAAGGAGCCGTGTAATCAAAGACTCAAGATTTCAAGAAGCGAAGCGATGAAATCACAACACAACCCAAAAACCCTAAGATCTAATTTATATTTATCACAACTCTAGCTTCAAGTGTTTGCTTCAAGCGCGCGTATGTGAGTTCGAGGGGGTAAGACCAGTATAGTCTGTCCGGGACAATGTGCGTTCAATTTCAAAGTGGGCGGGCTAATTGCTTCGGAAAAGCTAGCGGGCTAATTCTAGTTTGCTACTTCGGCCGGGGAAACCGTAGGAGACTTTATCCGCGGGATAGCGGGGCGAAGCTGAACTTCAGAAATGAGGGAGAACGGCACCAGCGGCTAATCTAGGCCGTGCCAGGGATACTAGCAGCGGCTGGACGATTGACGAGGCGTCTTCAACTCAGACCCGACGGGAGCGGCTAACGCGACGGTATAGCCGGGGCGGCTCGGATTCGAAGGCTAGGCTGGCAGATGGTCTAGTCTGGCGGACTTCCTCTTACTCTGACAACGGACACTACTCCGCGTTGGCTGCTTCTCACTTCAACACTTCCGTCTATCAAATCGTCTGATTCAAACTTCTAGTCTACTATATTGCCCGAGAGTGGGGGGGATAGTCTACTGGCTAGCTACCGGGAAAACCGAGTCTCTTTATACAAACCGCCGGGCAACAAAAGGAGATATAAGGAAACGTCCGGAGAACAATGTGGGTAATGATCGTGGGGCAGCCAATGGCTGCCGGGGTATTCTGAACCGTGGGTATATCGTCTCAGTCAGCGGGCAACACACGTGCCCGGGCTGTGTGCCAAGAGGGTTGTCAAGTCACCCGGGGAATTATCTTCCCGGGGACAACCTTCCCGCTCGTCTTTCTGCTGGCGGGGAGAGCAGGGGTTTTACCCGCTGGAATCCTCCCCGGCCAGTGTCTTCTAGTTCGTCTGTTCTGTCTTGTTCTCCGGGCAGTGCTTGTCTCCTCTCGAAGTTGAGCGGCCGGGTAAAGTTACTCCAGTCTCCCGCCGGGGAACTGTTATCCCGTTGATCGTCGATCCCCGCGTGTGGGCGTCTGATGGAGCGCCCGAGTTCCCCGCTGGCTTATTAGGCCTTCCTGGGACTAAGATCCGCCGGGTAATTCTATTCCCCGGGGGAATCTTATCTTCTGAGATCGTCCGGTAATCTTCACCAACATGTCGTCCGGGGAGGACGACTCGCTCTAAGATAGTAGTTCCTCTTGTTAGCCTCGAGTACTCAAACGTTCGGTGGTTAGCCGCCCATCTGAGCCGGCCGGTTAGGTGCTTCAAAAGCCCCGCTGGGCTAGAGGCCCAGCGGTGAATTCTTATCACTCGTGTTTGCCCGGACGCTTTCGACCGTCAGCGGCGAAATATACCGTCCCGAGGAGGACTTATATTCTATTGCTTCGCCCTACATTGCCCGCCGATAGGTGTCTTAAGAATGCGAAAACCAACGGTTTTCACCGGTGGCTCGTCATCCACCATATCAACGGTGACCGCTAGGGTACCACCTCCTGATTTAGTTTGTCCCCCTGAATATCAATTTACACCGTCGATAGTCAACGATAACCGGCGACGGTCAACGACCGCCATTGGCTCTTGGCCCCACATGAAGGCCAATGGTAGTCAATGACCACCAGCGACCTCAGTCTCTAAATACCGCAATACCAGTATATCTAACTGAGTAATACATATTCACACTGCCTCCCCGACAGTGTTCAATGGCTTTCGAGCTTCAGTCCAAGCCAATGGCGGTCAATGGCTTTCCGACCAAGCCAAAAGCCAATGGTAGCCAATGGCTTTCACCCCACTCAAAAGCCAATGACCACCAACGGCTTTCATCTTGTCCGAAAGTCAGCGGAGGACGTTGACCGCCACTGACTTTCGACGTTCAGTCAAAGCCATTGACTACCATTGGCTTCTCAACCCAGCCAAAACCAACGGTAGCCTAGACCCCATGGTCCCAACCCAAGGCAAAGGCCAATGACCACCAACGGCTTTCGCCTTGTCCGAAAGTCAATGACGTTCAACGACCTCCACTGGCTTTCGCCTATCAATGGAAGCCACCGAAGGTCGCTGACCATCGTTGACTTTTCCATTTGTTTTCTCGCTGGAACGGGGTCCGACAAAGAAATTGTTCATTCAACTCCAGCCACTTCGATCATAATCGCTAATCCCATTTACCTGGTCCCAGAACTCCTCAGACAACTCCCTTCCCTTGGAAACCACCTTCTTTTCTACGGTCTCCCCATAGATCATCATCAAGACGTGTACGAAAAAATTGTAGTTGACATCCGTCATCTGCTGAAGCTGGGACTCAAACCCGTTGAGCCAAGAGTTGAGCTGTTCCGCTGTCTCTGTATTGAAAGCTCGTGTTTGATGAACAACCCCGGTGTCGTCTGTTGAGGTCAGTACCAGATCTGGCTGAGTACCGTCTGTTGGTGCCGGGTTACATCTTGTGCGGCACAGAAGATCGGATGCCCTATGTCCGATATAGTGCCAGGCGTCCACCACAAATTTTGTGGTCTCAAGCCAATGATCATGGGCGTTCTGGGTGACAATATGCCTCAGAAGATCACAGGCTTTGTCGTAAGCTATGAAGCTTGGCCTGTACTGCGGTTGGTCTTCCCAGATATCGTTCATGATTGCCAGGACCTGGGATGCGCCTTCTCCGCGATAACATTTCCCCCAGCCAACGGGAACCCCACAAGCCCATTGGACGGTCTGAAGACAATAAATTGTCTTGGCCTTGAATGTGTGGACCACCTGTTCTCCCGGGGTG
>JARGYF010000148.1:0-172396 GCA_029203975.1 Mycena vitilis
GCGCGAGGACGAGATGCTGTTCACATCTACGGTACAGGAAGCCACCTGCGAGACATATAATTTCCTGTGTCGCGCCAAGTCAGATGATTACAACGTGAGTGTCAGCCTCCTGATTGGAGCTCCTTCGCCTCATGTTTCCCCGATGAGCAGGACCAGCACCGGGTGCGGTACGGGATCTCGAGCATCCAGCCCCTCGATTATAAGGAGGAGGCGATGGCTCTGCGTGACTTGCTTCATTCTGCGTGGGGCCAAACGGCCGTGTAGTTGCTCTGCCGGTCGCTCATGTGTGCACGATTCAACAACAATGATTTTCTTCAAAGTGTCGCTGTGGATATTCTGTTCAAAACTACATTTTCAATCATTCAACTTTTGACTTCTCTCTTTCGCGTCAATGAGCAAGCGTTCTCGCTGTCTCACCGGCGCTCCTCGTCTTGGTTCTAAGGCACCACGCAAGCCGCCGTGGGCTAATTCCCTAGTCCGGGTACTCCCGGACAGATAATTTTTTTGGTCGTTGAGAAATTGCAGGAATAATGAGACTTCTGTTGTGCCCTGAACACTCGGTTGAATAATGCCCTAGTTTGCGGCTGTTTCATTACGCGTCCCTCTTTCAAGATCATAACAGCAACTTGGACCAAGTATGAACAGCGCGGCATAGGCAGCCTCATCATCTGTCTGAACCGCTGAATGGATATAATAAGATGTATTCGTTCTTTGACTATTGAACGTTTTATCAACTGGGGGAAGACGGGGTGGGTGCATGGCTTTTGAGGGACAAATTCCAGCTGAGGACCTTCGGATGTGCTCTGACCTGCTGGGAATCAAACAATGTCTGACGGTGGCGAGCACAAACCGCACCTTGTTGGCGTCAAACCCGAGTACTTGAAGACCAGCCATTGAAGCCGCTCGTGAAAGCGCAACGTAGGACTGGCCTGTTCGAGGTAAGTTGGATGTCAAGACATTTTATGGTGATGCAGACCTTTTTCAAATACTTTCCCGAGGTCAATCTTGACGCGGTGGAGGGTTTGGCCTTGGCTCTTATGGATTGAGATGGCCCACGCTAGGATGAGCGGGATCTGCATCCGACGAGCAACGACTTCGCCTTGCGCGTCCTCAACTCGGAACTCGTCAGAGACGAGGAGTACTGCCTCCATTGTGGAGTCGTCCAGAACCTGAAATTCGACAAGAGGGTATCGTTCCCCATCTCTGGAGGTGTCACAGGAGCTGGAAGCGCCGAGTCCTCTGTTGTCCCTGTTTTCAGAAGCCGAGCCATTTGGCGGTACCAGCGTCGTCTTGTCAATATTCCGTATGTGGCTTTTCTTGAGCCTTTCCTGCTCGGATTGAACCTCTCCACGGGTCCAGAATCCAATGACCTTCCCTACCGAGCCGTTCACCAGTCTTTCATCCAGATTTTTTATCAACATCACTTGAGCTCCGACTTTCAAGACAAGTTTCGCTGGGCCATCACGTTCTCCAGAGCTTTGCTCGCGTCTCTGACGGTGCTTTCCCTGAGTCCCGGCAGACGAAGGAATTGCTCGTGGCCCCTTAGAGAATCGAGGCGAGCTAGATTTGCCCGTTCTACTTCACGACGCAGAGAGAACAATTCCGTGGAATGATCCCAGAGGGATCCGGAGGAAGGGGTCGGGAGAGTGCTTGGAAGGTGGCACGTGCAGCCGGTGAGATTTGACCGAGCCGGAGTTCATTCAGCAAAGTAATGAATTCTGCCCAAAATCCATAAGCCCCTGGCCACGTTGGAACGCAAGCAAATACCTTCGTCTTTTTGACGGAATACGTGAGAGAGGGTTAATGTGTGTTGAATGCATCGATCCACGCGTCGCATTCGAATGCAAAAACAGGCTGACCCCCCCTGGTGACAGGAGGCAGTTGAAAAAGTCGCCTGTGACTACAGCTGAAACAGAACCATTCATTTTTCACATCCATGTCGGTGCCAACCACTTACCTGGATGCCACCGAATGGGCTGTTTGTTTCCCTCAACCGCTGTGCGATCTCACAAATTCGGGTGAAAGAGCACCGTCGACCATAGAGACTGCGTAGGGTTGGCCAATGTCACGATGAAGAGCGATTTGGAAAAACACCTTCATCAATAATAAGCACTTGGGCTTTTTTCCATCTTTGAAGAGCTGTTTACAGTGCCGAATGTGGCGGATTTGTTCGCTCAGTGGCAGTGGATTCGGAGCGACGCCCCCCCAGGCGTGAATAGTCATGCCTTGAGTTGCTGGCTTCAGTACCCGGCAAAGAAATGTGGAGAAATGGCTCCACCTCCTATATTGGTAGCCGCCATTCCCGTACTCGCAGTTACCGCCACCGCATCCGCCGTCTGGAACTTCTTTTTCAACGCCCTGATGACTGCCCTGAGCAGAAGGGACTTTCCAGTTCCTGGGGAAAAATGGAGATAAGAGGCGGATCATGCTGGTCACGACCGGTGTGGCCCACCTGCGCTACCGGTGAAGAACAGATTTTCTCCATCCAGGATTTGTCGTAGAATTGCGGTCTGTTCCCGATTGAGCGGGACTGCCCTTCGATCTTCTCCGTCATTCCCTCCTCTCGCCTGAGCAAGAACTTGCGGAGAAAAAAAGGTCTCGATGGTTCGCTTCTGCTGTTTGCTAGCGTGGCTTGAGGCAACCCTCCGGATTTTCTCTTTGTTCCCGTTACGACGGGCATCATAAGAGATTGAGAGAGAGGGATGGCTGCAAGAGGAGAAAAAAGTGTTACACTTTTGTCACACTTCTAGCCGACATTTTAGCCCCGGAGCAAGCGAGTCACTTGCGAGTAACTCCCAACACTTTAGACAGGACACGCACTGGTGCGGTCTAATAATAAACACCTTGAAATCGTAACGTTCGATCTAAGATCTTAGAAGTTGATTCTATCACTGCGGACTACGGATACGGAGCCGAATTGTCCTGCCGATATTTAACCCTCTCCCCTTACGGTGACCAACAACGATGTCTCGAAAACGGCAAGAAAGCATACGCAGCCTCATACAGCGCTATTCAACTCCGAGATCCCCAGCTTACCTGCACACGGTATGGATGCAGGCGACGGGTGGACCAGGGTTGTTGCCATTTTGAGAAAGGCCCTCACCAGTGATAGGTATCGAAACACGCAGGCTCCCGTCGCATGGCCCATCGCACCTCCTACTCCCCCGCACAGCCCCGCATCTCGTGGCGACCGTTCTCCCCAGCTCTCAAGGTACTTACCTCGAAATCGTCCTCTTCCCAGCTCTCGTATCAACTCTCTGTTCCAGTCCATCCTGAAATCTGTTGAGCGTGTGCTGGACGCGGATCATTGCAAACAGGGACCGCTTGGGGACCGCCTTGTGGCCGGGATTATCTTTGAACGTCCCAAATGGGACAAGGGCGAGCGGGATTTTGCCCTTATGGGACTGGTTACCGGCTACTTTTCCATCCCGACAACGCCCCGGCCGGATGATGTGAGGTATGCTAACTGGGTACGTCCTCAGAGATCTTGTCTAGTTCATCCATGCGGAGCCTGACCGCGGACAGATTGATACTCTCCCCTGTCTTCAAGATGGGGCAGAGTACCCTTCTGTCCGCAAATTTTGCTTGGAATCCCAGAGCATAGCAGAACTGACTGAAAACCCCGCGCTTCAAGCTGCTCGCCGCTACCGTCTCGTGGAGACCACTCGCTCTGCGAACAGTCAGGTCTCTTACCTCCTCAACATTCTGGTCACCATTGAACTTATCCAGCTCGCTAATGACCTCTCTCACCGTCCCACCTCTTCGATCTCCAACATTCTCTTGGAGCTCAATCAGCAGGAGTTTGCCAAGGGCCACCTCCGTGACCATTCCTGGATTCCCAACATTAACAAACAAAAAGGGCCTTGGAAAACACGCTTGCTATAGGGGAGATCCTCGCTTCAGCCTTTACCTCGTGTGTCCTCCAACTTGTGGGACCATTTCGCCTTCGCTCATGTCCACCCAGTTCGGCACCAAGCTGCTGATCAACCCGTTCTTCCATGCTAACCATCTGGAGGAGAGTGCAGAGTTTATTCAGAATCTCCCCTCCAGGCTCTCAATGTTGGGTTGCCTGGTCAAGCGGGACCCCGACGAGGAAGATCGCCACCGCGAGGGTCTCTGTGACCTGGCCGAACACCTGACCAACTGCAGTGACCCCAGCGAAAGGCACCTTGTCAAGCACCACATTCGTGACTTTTGGTGCTCCTCCCCGGTGTTTATAGAATGAAGAGCTTGCAGTACGTTGTTCAAATCGATAGATTGAACGGTTGACTTGAGGATACAGTCATTTGATAGGCATGAACAAACACATGTGCTTACATGCCCAAAGGTCGACCGTTCAATGGTTCAACCAAGGGTTGATCCGGTCTCTCGTTGAAATCTTTATGTTTTCCAGAATTCAATTCGAAAATAAGATGTGCCCGCACAAATGATGCTGCAAGGTCGTGAGGATGCATACTGCGGACTTTCTGCAGACACTCTAGTTGTTCCAAGTCATGAGCAGATAGATGCTCTGTGACATTCCTGACTCCAGGAAACTTCCGCAGGATTTCCGAGCCTTGGTGATATGCCAGAAGTCACCCCCATAAGTCCAATATACTAGGGTTGGCTTAAGCGACATCATTAATGGGACTCGCGCCATCAAACGAGTCCCACTCCCATTCTTTTCGTCAGTGGCGGTAGCGGTCGCCGCCGGTCAAGCACAGCCAAATAATGATGTTGAGCATCCCCGCTGAGCTCAAGGGCTATATTCCACGCCCCGAGCTCGCAGAAAGTCGAAACATGCCCACTACATTGATGCGCTCAGACACCGCGCAGTTCCCATTCACCGACCTCTGCACCAGGTCCCGCCTTCTGTCAACGGTGAACGCTTAGTAGTATCGCTTACGCGGTGAACGCCAATTCCACTGCGGCTCCAGCATGGATAAAAAGTCCATTGGGAGGTCGCATACACCCTTGACATGATTTGAAGACATCTGACGGCGAAACCAAAGCGCGACGATCGAGCAGTCGCACGGTAGTGGTGGTAAGAAGGAAAAAATTCTTGTTTGGTTTTGTAAAGTTGACACGCATCAACAAGCATTCGGATTGATCCGGGGTGGGAAAAGAAAGTCGAACAGGAAGACCCGAGATTGCGCAGGCATGGGACAATTCAGCTGAGCGTAAGGAATGCGATTCATATTTCCGTCTTTCGCGTGCATTAAGCTGGCCTTCCCTCGCAAACACTTACTCCCTGTACCCCGGTGCTCAGCCGGTGCTGTTCTCTGTTGGTTCTCTGTCGTGAGTATTATGGTTCATGCTGAGCGCAGCTCCCCAGAAGGCTCGCGAATAGGGAGGTGTTGGTGCGTGACCCTCCCTCTCCTCCTTTCAGGCTTTCAGGCTTTCATGATTCTGACTTCTATCCTCAGCGCTCGCCGGTTGAATCGGGTAGAGCGCGGTTCTCCTTTGCAAGCTTCACCCGACCACCTTCCCTCGTTCAGTTGCGAAGTGGGAGAGTCGTGCGTCGCCATCCCCCTTTATTCTCTCGGTCTCCCCAGGCGCCTTGAATGCAATCTTGTCTCCCCGCAGCTCCCTTGAGATGCGCCAGCGACGCTCACCGCGCGCCTCTGTCTCTGCTCGTTGCCAGCAGGGACTCCGTAGCCATTTCCATTACCTGAAATGTTCGGGTGCTTCCTTTTCCTGCTCATTCACGCTCTATGTTCCTCAGCAAGGCAGTTCCTGCGCGAACCATCTCTTCGCCGCTCAAAATGCTGAACCCCGCCGCTCCCTCACACGTACTCGTCGGTGCACAACTCTTGCGCCGGGAAATGAGCCATCCGTAGGAAAATGTACCCGTACCAAAATCCCTTGGCCGACTAGGATTCTGTGCTATTTCGGGTGGTACGCGAGCTGGCACAAATTAGCGCGATGGTTGTGGTTATTTCGGCGTGACATCAACGCGTGACCGTACACGTCTTTCCTTCCCACCACCATCGTCTCATCGTCTCAACGTTTTTTTCAGCGCATTTGGCTAACCCTACGACCTAAATCGATCCGAAACCTTCCAACACACCTGCTCTCGGTACTTTGGGTGCCATGTAGCCCCGCATCGACCATTTAACGCGGAAATACATGATTTTCACGAAATTCACCAAGAAGGACGCGTAAATCTATGTCCACTCCAGCACGGGACCTGCAACCCGAGATATAGATACTGTACTATCATATAGAAGGCCTCGATGCACCGAAATCCCGCCTGGATCCCACTTACGCGGAGTGAATCGTGCACAATGAACGCAGAGATGTATCCGTGGTGCGCTCGATTAGTACACGCAGTCTCTCATACCGAACTGACATCTTGCACTGTCAGGACTTAAACCCACTCCCTGCTAGACATCCCGCCGGCGGACAGACACATTGTGAGCGAAGCTATGTTTCTAGCGGTGAGTTTTGGCCGTCTTCTCCTCCTCGCCCTACTTCCTTCTCGTCATTGGGTTGGCTCTCAACTTTCGAATGTCGCTTCCCTGTTGGGTCTCCCTGATCCTTCTCTGCACCACTCGATAATTGGTAGAGCCCCTACCTCAACACGGCGTAGCCATCGGTTCAAAACCGCCGCGGCGACCGCAGAAGAAAAGCTGTAAATTGCGAGACGGTCATTGGATGAGAGTGAGCAGGTATTCTCGCAAAACTGATTGAGAACCAGCAGCGCCCACTTGCGCCATGGGTCCATTTGGTATTTGTGAGCGATGGGTCCGACCGCAATCACATCTTTCAGATTGCTGAGCGGGATAAGCGATGCTTGGGTCTGGAACGCGCTGCCGCACCGCAATCAGAAAAGAGTACTGCCAGTAACAGCACTAACTCACGAGCCGTAGATATATCTTAACAAAGCCCGAAATGGTCTTCCCTAGCGTCGCTGAGACAGATGGGCAGAGCGTCGGACATGCCTTCGACGGCGACATCACCCTGCGGAAGGCAAAACAAGTCGGAGAACACAAGCCGAGCGAATCACGGACGAGTAAGTATCTGTGAATCTAAGCAGCTTTATGAGGGACGGGCGTTTTTAAGAGCTGCTTACATACTTTGAAAAGCGTATTCTCCACGCGGACGATACAATCGCCAGATGTTGATAAAATTGGGGGGAGTGAAAGGTTTAAGGCGCAGATGGCGGGGGACTGTATGAGTCTCTCATGGCACGCTTGGCTCCGCGAGCGAGCAGCAGCGCTATCCATGTTCGAGTCCATGCTGTAGTTTTGAGGTGGTGGACGGAGGAAGAGGCAGCCAACAAAGCAATGCCAAACATCAAATCACAGTGACACAAATCACGTTCAACATCGCACGTGCCCGGCCCGTGCCGTGCCCCTCCTTGTCTCCGACCACATCAATCGGGGGGTCCTTGGCTACATAACGTCGGCGACGAGGTGAGGGATTCTAGATTCTACTCATCTCGATGAAACTCACTTGTAATCAGGTATTGATGTTTGGGCTGAGCCTGCAACTGCTCTCATTCGCCTTGTTCACTGTGCTGCTTCTGCAATTCGGGTGGCGTTTGTGAGTTGCATTATAAATTGTCGGCCTAAAGCCTACGTACTCAATTATCTACTCAGGCGCACGGAATTTCCTGACTCCTGGCGTCCAAACCCATCAGGGCATCCATTCAGGCTGTTTTCTTTCGACTCCGTCCAGGACTGGCGAGTGTTGCATTTTACAACACGCCTGACCTGTATCGGAATTTTGGTAAGTTACTGGCACACGTTACATACCGGAATTCCCGATGAATCCTATCAGGTTCGCCCGACGCCCGACCACAAAGGGGACTATTTCGCGCGCAAGAAGGCCAAACTCGTTCAGTGTCCATGTCGGGACGAAGACGGCAATCTCATTGCACGACATGAGCTGTGCTCGGCGCTCACCGAAGGGACTCTGTTTTCGGCGCAGGTCTCGCTATCGTTGGACGTCATCCCCGAGAAGAACCTCAAGTTTTGCGACAGCAAGGTGTGTGTACACATCGAGTTGTCGTGTCAATGTGTATGCTGCCCAGATATACCACGTGACCGTCGAAAAAACTCACGATCCTGTTGCGATCCTGGTCGGCACTAAGATCCAAACGTGTTCGTGACCGAGACTCCGCGGCTGACAGGCTCTGTCCCCGTCCAAGAAGAGGTGTGTGACGTAAAAAAATATATTCACTCCTTCGCTACAACGCCTTTGTCATACATACTTACTTTCGGTCTACACACTTAAAATAAATTTATTGAAAGGCATTGTGAGTGTTCAATCTTTCGAACGACCCAGGTAGCGGGCTGTGCCGCTTGCCCGCTTGCCCGCTTGCCCGCTTTATTAGGACAACACTGGGAGATATCGATCGCCCCAGACGCAACGGCGCACCATTTAGTCCATAGTGACAGCGTGCCGTCATAGTTGACGACGTACCTAACATAGAATAAGGCAGAGTCAACAGGTGGGTGGCGGTAAGCAATGCGAACCAGGGGCAGGTGCCAACTTTATGCGACGGGACGGTGTCCTCTCTCAGTCAGCGAGTCAATGCCGAGTTAACACCAAGCCCAAACAAGCGGGAGCATACCAGTCGGATCGCCGATGTAAAGATCACACATACCCGACACTCCGGAAATTGAGAAATTTTGGGGCCCCCGAAGAGGAAACCGAGATTTAAAGTTTCAGGGGCGGATCAACGAGCCGGGCCCGGGCCGGCCTTCCGGCCCTGAAACTTAAGGTTTCGGTTTCCTCTTCAGGAGCGCCGAAATTTCTTATTTTCCGGAGTGCGAATGCCATAAGTATATTTACAAATACAGTTAGGACAGGACAGACGAGACCTTTACTGTACGCTTGAACGCTAGGCTGGGAGCACACATTACTCGACACATTTAAATTCACCTCGCCGCCTATCATAGACGTACCTCGACCATCCATGAGCCCCCCGAAGGGAACCCGGGCACCAGCCTGCCGAAACTGCAGGTCCGTGCACGTTGAGAGCTGTAACCCGTTGTCCGCTGTGCTCACCACCAGACTTGAATGCTTCCAGATCAAAAAAGAAAGTGCGCATAACAATATTGATTCCACACCGTCCAGCTCTCAACTTCTCGCTCAACAGAAATGCGACCATGCTCACCCGTGCACTAATTGTCGGAAATCCGGATCCATCCAGCAGGCGAAGGAAAATTGTGTCTACATATACCCCGACCGGAAAGCTACCGCTTCCACGAGCACATCCACGAGCACATTGAATACTGTCCTAGTGGACCCTTTCTCGCCGCCGATATTATCCCCCGGCATGCACAAATTCTTGTAAGCCAATTTATCGCCCGTTACAGACGTTCTAAAAGACGTAGACTGGACTCGTTCCATCCACAGGCATCCGAGTTCGGTTTGTTCCTCGACTGGGGACGAATGATCCAGCAATACAATGCAGATTGTACGATCAGCTCAGCGCTACTCAATGCACTATATATGTGGGGGGCGCACTTCTCCTTGCATGCGCAGTACGCGCAAAACTTCAAGCAGCGCGCATTGCGGTCTGCGTCGACGGAAGTCACGGACGAGTTATTTATGTACACCCTGCAAGCGGAGGTACTCCTCTCCTACTTCTTCTTGCGCACTGCCGACTTCCTCGAGGCGCGTACACACACTGCCACGGCAGTTGCACTTGTAGTCGGAGCCGGTCTGCACGAGATCCGCTCGCTCCACCAGCCCGACACTCCCCTCATCGGTATCGCTGCGACTGCGCCAGCCCCGGGTGGGCTCCGCCTTCGGCCGCCTGCCGACCCACTGGAGGAAGGGGAGCGGATAAACGCGTTTTGGGCCGTGTTCATGCTGGACAAGTACGTCTCAATCGCATTGGACCCGCCTCATCGCATTTGTGGTGTATTTGAGGGACTTGGGATGAGAATTGATACCCCGTGGCCGCTTGAATTGGACGATTATGTGAAGGTTTGTCACGTTCCCGTGGAAGCCGTCGAGATTGGCCCTAATCGTGTATCTGCTTTTCGCAGGGGTTGTTACCCTTGGAGGCTCGTGGAGACTCGACAGTAGAGCTCTACCTGGCGGGGGTACCGAGCTTCCCGAGCCGGCCGTCGATGATTGCGATGAATGCCCGAGCTTGCATTCTGCTCCATCGAGCGATTCATATGCAGGGGGCCAGTCTGAGTGGGTTCCCTTTTCTTCTAACTCGAGCGGCTTTTGATTAATCTGTCACATGTTTCCTCCCCTTAGATGACGCGGACGTACAGCAAAACCTCGCAATTTTGCACGGGCTCATCATTGCCCTCCGCTCTGAGCTACCCAACAGCATACTTCTACAGGGTTGCAAGTCTTTGCGCACGGTCCTGCTAACGCGCTCGCTCCTCAATGCGGCCACCATCTCTGTTCACGTAGTTGACTATTCTGAGCCTGCAGCAAGAGAGATCTGCCTCACGGCGGCACAAGACATGTTCAACCTGCTGGGCGAGCAACCAAAGGCGCTGAAATGCCTCAACCCGTTCATGAGTGTATAGCGGTTTCTCTTGACATTTATTATCGGAACGGGCCTAATCATTGAATTGTAGACTATGTGGATGACCGCATGGACGATCTTGAACCACGACCCCCAGTCCCACCCCGCCGCGGCATGCACAACGCAGGGGTTGGCAGCGGCTCAGATAGCCTATTCCCTGCCGACAATCCTGGATAACGCGCTGAACGTATTCATGGCTTTCGAGTCGGACAGCCTATTGGTGCGTAAGTACCCGGCTGTTCATCATGGCTGGAACCGGGAGAGCTCAGCCAACGGATATCTAGGTCACCACCTCATGAAACTCGGAAGGCACAGAACTCCCCGCGGCACCGTAATGTGGGACGGCTAGGCAGTGCTTTAAAGCTGACGCGAAGCCACGGACCAAGGTTGGATGCGGGACACGGAACCTCGAGTGTTCCAATTCCAATACATGTTGAAACCAGCTGGCTGTATACATAGGAGGGAATGACGATTTGCGATGTACGATCTGCAGGGCTTTGCAAATTCTACCCCGAGGCATGAGTTGTATGATACGCATCGGGCGGGATCCAATAGCGAAGATCATGCTAAAAACTATGCATTTTTGGTGCGCTATTACTGTAAAGGGCCTTGGCGGGACGGAGTGACGATGAGGAGGCAGGCGAGCAGGTCCGCCACCGGCCTTGGGGCTTGTGCGGACTCTGGCTTAGTAAAGTACCGTCGCTATCGGGCGGTGTACTACCTACCTCTCTCCATCTACTTGCCCATTCATGCCCAACGGGCAAGTGACCCCCCTGACGCTCTGTTTGATGTTTACCCGCGTGTCCAGGTACACAGCCGCCAAGCGTCGTCTATACTTAACGTGTCTGGATCGGCCAGAACTCCCTTCGCTGAAATATACCATGACTGCACCTTTCGTCTACGTCCCTGAGGCATACGGCTCAACGCCGTATTCTTTGCAATACCCAAACCCCTGCTTCCCGTCGGCCCAAGCCGGTCCCGCACCTTTCCTTCCGCCTTCTTTAACTCTTTATCACTCGTCGCCGTATCTGGCAAACGGTGGAAATGGTTTTTACCCTAACCCAGTGTTGTCTTTCGGCGGGGACGCGGTGCAGTACGCTCCGTCGTGGATCCCGCCCCATGCGAGACAACGGACGAGCTTCTGGGGTGCTCCGGCGCATGCATCCGGCCCAACCTTGCTATCACCACCCGCTCCCTCTTGGCTCACCGCTCAGTCATTGCACGGACAGAGGAAAATCACATTGTGGGGCACTTCGCCGCCCTGGTGGACAAGGGCTGAGCCCGACGCGGCCGCGGTGTACATTCACCCGTTCCTCAACGGCGACACACCGTCTCCCGACTTCCACTGCGACCTCGCTCCCTCCACATTCGTGCCCATGCGGCGTATTGCGACGTACCCGCCCTCAGGAGCACTCATCGGGGCCGCCGAGCTTCACGCACCCGCGTTCTATCCCCCCCTCTTTGCGCTCCGCGTGGTGCACAGCCGCCTGCCATTCTGGCCCATTGACCTCGCGCTGCCCCCCGACGCGCAGGCACCACCGATAACGCTCGCGGACGTTCTCGTCGCACTGCATCGCGTGTTCCACACGCCGATCACACATGCAGATTGGGCGGGTCTGGGGAGTGCGCACGAGGGGGCTGTGAGGACTGCGTTCACAGCGCGGTGTCGGTCGGAGGCGCGCAGGAGTGGGGCAGCGCCGGCGCAACTGTGCGATCGGGAGATGGCGGTGCGCAGTCAGGGCGTGCTGCGTGTGGATTTTCTGCTGGGGAAGACGATTTTCAAGGGCCTAGTGCGTGCACCAGGGGATACGGAGGGGTGCCTGCGGATGGTGACCGAATAGGTGCTCTGTTTTCGACATATGTGCTGCGCCGTCTTTGTCGTCTGTAGTCCGCTGCGAGATGCTACTCCTTACCTCGCTCATTCCATCTCCGTGGTTTCGAGAAAGAAATCAACCAACTCAAATCTCGGATGCCGGCCGTTGAGGAGCGCAACCACTGCCTCCCTTAAGTGGCGGGCGTTTTTTTTTTTTTGGAAAAGGATCCATGCTGGATAATACAAGTATCTAAAACGTTGATCCAACAATACTAACTTATAGCCTTGAACGGTCCCGGTGCGCGAAGCGCAGATTTCCGCGCCTCACATGGTCCTTCAGTCCCAGAATGCGGTCGCATATCCTTTGTTGGCCCCGGGAATATGGACGAATTGTGTCGGTGTGTGAGTGGAAGGTCCGCGCGAAACGAATCAAAATGAGAACCCCCGTGTTCCTCTGTCAACCCTACCATTTCCCGTGAATTGGATGCTCGACTCACGCACCTCCGATTGTTGGGCCCCATGCCGCATCAGAATCGTGCACGAAATTCTCGATCAGGCGTATCACCCAAGGATGCGGCAGATGGTCCTCCTTTGGCGCATCTGCAAGTGAACGTCACCAAATTGAGGTCGGAGGCCGATCTAACATCGTTCGGTTCACAAGTAATGTCCTTTATCGTTTACATTCCATTAATTCGTCTTTGTACCGGCAGACCCCCTAAACTCCGGTTCCTAGCTATTCGTACCGTGACAAAGAGTCTTCGAGTCAGTCATGGTCCTGTTTGTACCTGGTTGCCGCATGACATGCAGATTATATCCATGACATGAGGTTACCGTTAGGTATATCCCGCGCCTAACGGCCTGTCCTCCGAGTCTACCACTATGTTTATGGCACCCGGGCCTCGCGCACACTTTTCAAAGCGTTTTCCGGCAGTGCGCCACCGTCCCCGATGCCACATGCCATCTCGTCTGATTTTAGCTTGGGGAGTGATAGTCGTCGCATCACAAAGGGCCTTGGTGCATCGCCACCGTCCCACGCTCCAAATGGACGCCGCATAACCGACGTCCTGATTCCGCATGCTGTCCGTTTTTTACCGTAAGATTTCGTTTTGGGAAGTGAGCTGTCTGTCTTTTACCGTAAGGTGTCAGTTTCGGGAGTGCTAGTCGCATCACAAGGAGCCTGGGTGCATCGCCACCGTCCACCGTCCCCAATACTCCAATGAACGCCGCATACCCTTTCTCACGCTCCAATGCCGCATGCTGTCCGACTTGCACCGTAAGATATCCGCTTGGGACGTGGTAGTCGCATCACAAGCCTGGGTGCGCCGCCGTTTTCATGCTGGCCGCCGCCGCATCACGGCAGATCTAGCGCCATCGTCTACGGGGACCTTTCTCTCAGGTACCACGATCAGCCTTCTAGATTAGACCCCACATATAAACTGGCCACCTCTGTGGAGTGGTGATCCAGGTTGACCACATCGATTCTAGCACGATGTCGCTTAGCGGCATGCAGTGGGCCTACCGCACCGGCACACCGGTTTGGAAACGCCAATTAACGGAAAGGTCTGTACAATATCTAGTCCGCCTTTTCTTTCTAGCTGACTCAAGTCAAACTGCAGCATGAATGTCGATGGAAACAAGGATGATACTGGCCTGAATCTGTGCATCATCTCCTCTCACCATCCTTCCTGAATCCCTGAATGTTATCAGGGCGACTGCCAAGAAGCCCCAATACCGCCTCCCGGACATGCCAAGGGGTCCGCCTCGCCGCTCGTCTCGCCGCTCGTCTCGCCGCCAAACGCCGCAGCTCGAGTCCAGTCGTCTGACCGAAGTGCCCGTAGCCCCCCTCGAGCGGAAACAACGCCGTGGCTCAACTTACTCGACCTGCCCGAAGGATGCTGTCCTGCCTGCAGCAGGAACACGACGATCGCCGAGATTCGTGAGATTGCGCCGCTCTTCGCGCCTGATGATCAAATAGGGTGTATCAGGGAGGATTCGCCTCTGGGAAATAGCATTGATGGGTTGAGCCGTGTGCAACGTAGCACGAGCAGTCTGTTTGTCCCAGAACCACCTTGTACAATGCTGTAGCTATAGCGTGTAATAGACTAACATTGGTTGAACATTAGTCCTAGCGCGATCGCTTATGCCTTTGTGTCATTGTCAATAAGACTCTATTGCCGCCCTCGAGTCAGTACCGCGTCAAACTACATCGTAACTGCAGCACTTGAATCTTGTGCAGGAAGAACAGTGGTATAATTCATCGAGTCTGCCCAGACTCACATGAAACGGATTGCAAGATGTAATTCTCGTCTCCCGTATCTGAGTCCTAACCCGCGTTGACTCAGCCAATGTGCGTATGCATTGCCCTGGCAAAGATACGCACAAGTCAGAGATGAAAGATCCCACGGCACCGCCGCGGCGAAACATTTAACAAGGCAACGCCGCGTCCGACTGTGCAGGGCAAGGGCAGGGGCCGTGTCCACATACTGCCGTGTTATCACCTTCATCGCCGCGTCCGAAATACCTCCCAAGGCTAGTCTTATTGTCTGGTAAGTTAGCGATTACGCGGATGCCCACAACAAAGTGATTAGTTGTTTCGATTAGTTGTTTCAACCGTGGGAGCTTATTTACGCGAGCGTGTGCCTGCAGTTCCAGACCCTATTTGACGCCGTTGGATTCACCAAGAAATGCTTAAATATATCAGTGAGGCACAATATGGCGAAGACGACGGTAGGAAGAAAAAAATCTTCGTCAGAAACATGGGCCGCGGGCCGTTTGTTATGAGAATCTTCAGTGAATCGATCGGCTCATTGGTCGATTGAATTATTCGGGCACGCCAGTACGGGTCAAGCCACCTCATCAGGTCGATTAGGCAGAACGAAATTCCCCCGGGAACATTAACTACAAAACTCAACATAAATCTGCAAAGGTTCAGATGTGCGCAGCATTGCCGCGGCAGTAGAGAAAGAAAACCAGCACTGGCGCGTCGCTGTAGCAGTAAGCACTGGCACCAGACCTTCAGACCTCGGGTTATCCCAGTGCTTCGTCCAAATACGTACCGACTGCTGCCCCAAAGTTCCAACTGGGACTTCGACTCAGCCACCAGTTACACACAAGCTTACAGCGGTACAACTTTCAAGCGCAAGATACACAGAGATTGGGCCAATTTGGTACGCTCCCCAATTCTTCCAGGCCCAGCTTTGGATGTTGAGAATTTAGCCATCAATCATTGGACAACTTCAACTCCCTATCGGGTTACTCCAATTATTTGTGGTGACCGTTCGGGCGGAGAGGTCTGCCCGATTGAAAATGTGCAAGACCTGTTTCGTCCCTGGAGACTTGGCCTAGTGGTTCTCGTAAAATGCCCTATTCAGTCATCTCGACCAAACACAACTTAGGTTGTGCAAAAAAAATTGGGTTTTCATTTTCTGACTCTTACCGGTGCATTAGGCTTTGGAGATGTGACCGAAAATCGCAATGCAGATGGAATCTGGCTGCAAGCCGACAAGGATCACGTATCGAACCCACGTCTTCGGGGATGGAATCGAGGTTTGACAGGTAGAATCAGCCGCTCACGCATCAGTTTATTTACCCGCCGAAGCGCCTGACCTGAGGTAAGCTCTCCTCTATTCCGGTCATATTAAGCCGCAATTAATAAATGGCGACCTTATAAAAGAGGAACTCAACAGGAGCTGGTGGATGTCCTGAGCAGCCCCCGATGGCATTTCTGGCGGCAATCATCAACCTTCCCTTCACTAGCGCAATCCCAGTTCATTACCACCAGCGATGCAGCTTCTGCATGCAGCTTCGGAGGTCCCACAAAATGAAGTTACGCCTTTGTGGGAGATGCCACCACAGCCGATACTGCGTTTGCTTTCTCTACCCCTGTTTGAACGTGGCTTACCTGAATTCGCAGTCAAAGAATTGTCAACTCAATGACTGGGCGATGCACAGGACTTTTTGTAGAAATCGTGAGGCGTTGGGGAGGACGCTTGCGGAGAGCACAGGAGTCCCGACTGCACTGTCGGAAATGCAGAAATGGCAAGAATATTACCGGACCGTGCTTTGGAACTGTGCGATCGCAGCCATGGCCCCCCCGACTGGACCAACACAGCAGACCTCCGGAACGGAATTTATCCTGGTCAGGATGGAGTACATTTGCGGCAGTGACGCCCCCATTCATCATCGCTTCAAGGTGAAGAGCGTCGAGCCGCACCTGCGTCCTTATGAAGAAAAGCTCCAGGCGCTGAAGACAATCGGGGACATTGAAATGGGACCAGCATTCTATGGCCTCGCAGGCTACATACTTTCTGTGCGGTGGGCTACAGAGTACGAGCACATAGAGTGCAGGTCTTTTGCCGTCGACCGGACTTCCGCGTTTGCCACGAAGAATCCCTCGTGGCGTGATCTTTTCCGCATTCATGTGGCTCTAGGTCGACCTATAAGATGGCACTGCACGAATAAGGTTAGAAAGGAGGAAAACTGCCAATGTGGTGACTGGGTTCACGGAGCGGAGGTCCGGCTCCATTCCTCCTTGCACTCAAGCATTGGAAACGATGGTTCCTGACCGTCCTGTATTCTACAACTTCTCGTTTATGGGCGATATAGTAAAAAAATCTCTCGCACGGATTTTGATGACAACTTAGAATCTGATTGACAGCTTCAACTAACTTACTAAAAGTAAGTAAGGAAAACTTCAGCGTTTGACAGCTTGATTCAGTGTAACCTTATTTTCATCCACAGTTGCAACCACATAGTATTTACACTAAGTATATGTTCCATATAGACTCGTAACCAATCTGCCTACGCCATTTTAACCGGCGTAGGCAGGCTGGTAACGAGTCTATGTTCCATACACGTTGTAATGAAAAGTGGAACAGAAACTGTAATGATACCTGGGATGCATGCTAGGCTGGTACCAGCCACCGTGATGGACGTGTTGAACCCGTCGGACCATCCCATTAATAAGATCGTCCCGACGTCCGTCAATGGATATTTTCGGCAAATCCCTCGCCGTCGTCTCACGTGGTGGACCCCAAAGTCAACAGGGCACAAATTCAACTTGGCGCCAATGCTGGAGAAATGACAGATCGAAACTAAGTACGAGTTCCGCCGATGGTGGAATCTAAGGGCGTGATTCCTATCTTGGAAACAAGCTGATAAGCACCATTACCTCATTCGCCCTGTCCACCTCGACAAGCTTTAGCCATCATTGAGAACTGGCGGGCCGCTTGCCAGCCGCCATCTATATATTCCCAATAGAATCAGTCTGTTGCTTCCACTCGCGACGGTTTTTCTGGATCTATCGTTCTGCACTCCGTCATGGAGGTAGGCTCTATGAAGATCACCCCTGCGCTCCCGCACGATGTGGAGAGGCTTATTTTGGAGTGGGTCGCTCTGACGCGACTGGGAAACATCCCGAGCTTGATGCTCGTTGCACATCGTGTGCGAGCCTGGTGCGCCTCACACACCTAACAACCTACCATAATCGATATTAAGCCGGCGGCAGGGTTGAGCCTTTGCTGTACAGAGAGCTGGTTATCGATGATCACGTCTCACAGGACCCGGAGTACGGCGAATTTCATAGCGGATGCTCGGACGAGCGTTATTTCTATTTCCCGACACTCTCCCAGCCCAGGATAATGGACCTTATCGCCCACAAGGGTCCCAGCTTCTTCCACGGCGCCGTCAGGACTGTCCGACTGCACAATCCCATCATCCACACCAATGTCACCACGTTGTTTACCGCGATGTCGGGGATCACGAATCTAATCCTCGACTTCAACGCAGAGCCAGAGTATCTACCGGTCATGGCTGAGATGTCCCAGCTGCGCCGTCTCAAGACTGCGTTAAAACCACTGTTTGGAAGGGACATCGAAAGAATTCCCTTTGGACACCCCGTCTTTCGCCGGATTACACACCTTTATGTATGCGATCATTGGGCAGGCATAGAGTTTGCACAGGACCAGTGGGAGAGTCTCGGTGAAGCCCCTGCTCTGACACATTTTGCTCTAGAGAAAGTGCCTACGGGAAAACACCTGATGGACATCCTATCCGTTCATCCGCTCCAGTGCATAGTGTTCTGGCTCTACACGCACGAGCTGGTGACCCAATGCAGCGATATTCGTGTTGTGCACATCCAGCACTATGCTGCGTGGGCCTGGAAACAGCGGTACGATGGACCTCGAGACGGGGAGCCATTCCGTTACGACGAGTGGGGCATCGCGGACTTTTTCATCACCGGCAAAAAAGAAGGAACGATCAGCCGTGAGCTTTCTCCTCCCTCGACTGACGTGCCTGGGCCAGCCTGACCCAGTTCCAAGTGTCGAAGAAGGTAATCGGGGTCTGGGACGATCCACAGTCGTGGCGGATGGACGAAGATGAACCCGACACTGATGGGTCCAGACACGACATAGAAAGGCAGTGACACTACTGGCTTGCTTTTGAACAAAAGGAAATCGAACAATTTTTCTCACTCTCGTGTTATGTAATTTCCAGTGTTATTTAGTGTCTGTGAGTCAGTACAAAGAAGAGTTGCTGATCCAAACCGGGAACGGGGTAAAAGAGCGGCGAGCGGGGAACAGACTCTACACGCGTCTAGGCATGAGCTGCCCGCGAACACTTCGGTCACAAAGTGAGCCCAAACCAAAAGGTACCTCCCTGGCTAGGTTCAAACTGCGGAAGACGTGAGAAGAAAAGGTTGCTCATTGAGAGCGGGTCGACAACCGCGGAAATGTATATAAAGCTTCGGCGTCGCACGTTATGCATGACTATCAGCTACTCTTCCCTGCCTCTGGATTTGCAGCGGTGCATCTTCGAATTGGCCGCTCTGGCTTCTCTGCACGACATTTCGAAGCTTATGCTTGTTGAACACCAAGTGAAAGTCTGGTGAGCACCATTTGTCGAGGAGGAGGGGGATACTGATGAATGAGTAGGATTGAGCCAATATTATACCGTGTGCTCGTTCTTGCGGAGCCTCACCGGGATCCTCGAGGATCGTCTCGCGACTTTCATTTTGTCACAGTGTCTCAGTGGGACATAAAAAAGCCCCTTAAATCAAAATCCCACGAATTCTTCCAATCAGCCGTCAAGAGTCTGCGGATTTATGATCCCATTGACAGCGACAACATGAAGCTGCTGTTCACCGCCTTCGCCGGTGTCACGAATGTGGCCATCCACTGGAATGCCGCCACGGGGGTACTTCCCGCCCTGGAAAAGCTACATGGCCTACGTCGTCTCAGGTCGGCACTGACACCGCTGTTCCTAGGGCACGACCGCTGCGAGTTCACGCACGCACTGTTCCGCAACCTGACGCATTTGTATTTGGCGGACGATTGGCGTAACATGGGACCTATGGCCCCCGGATTCTGGAAAGGCCTTGGCAAGGCTCCAAGTTTGACGCATATTGCGTTCGACAGTATACCGACGGGCGAGCAAGTGGCAGAAATTCTGAGCGTGGGGCGCCTGCGGTGCATAATCTTCTGGGTATTCGGCCTCGAGGAGCAGTGTCGCGAGCTTGATGTACGCATTGTCCACATCACGAGGCATCCTGTGCGTTACTGGCTAGCGTGGAACTTCGGGGCGTCACCACAAGACGACCGGTGGACCGATGAGCAGCTGAGGGATGAATGGCAGCTTGCAGAGGAATTCATCGCCGCCAAGCAAAGAGGGACCATCGCTGGCTCGCAAAGAGTGATCTCTGATTTGGATGTCCCAGACCTGTGGCCACGGGGATGCGACGAATGAACATCACGTAACACGTATGCGTCTACCCGCCGATCTGTGTGCTAGTTGACATGGATGAGCGATTTTGGGCCGGCACGAGCGCACGGGATGTTTCAAGTTGCCAACCAGTAACCCGAATTAGGATGCCAACCAAGTTCCAGGATGTCAACCGTTGAGTTGGAGTCGTCAACCAGGTTTTGAATGAAAGGGGAGATGAAAGAACCTAATCCTCCTCAATACACCGTGCTAACGGATGAAAGTCCCCAGTCCCGGTGAAAATAATTATACGGGCCATGTACAGTCTGTCCAGCTGATTTGATGCTGATCTAAATGTGCAGTGAACTTTGAACATGAAAGCTTTGTGAATTTCCGTTTATAGGTCTCGGCACGATGATCGTATCATTGTTCCTATCATTTTCGCTGAGATAAGTACACACAGAAGCAAGTCGAATAAATGCAGTCCCTCAGCTTTCAATTTCAGCTCAAAGAGACCAAGGTGTCCCCAACAACGCTACCTGTAAGCAGTTGGTAAAAACCACAGCGATGCGACCAAAAAACCCTGCTTCCCCCGCGATGCAACCGTCGGATCAACTCGGACCTCGGCCGCTGCCGACCCGAAAGATGTTGAAAGGATTTCGAAGGGCGCTACAAATAAACCTGCAAGCTGAGCAGGTGCAAGCAACGCGAAGGTGAAATATTTACAGCTGAAAAAGCTGCAGGAAGATGGTTTCAGGAAACAAAAGTTGTGGTGAAAATCACGGTTCTAAATTGTGGTTGTCTGGACATTGGGGATAGTTTTTACCCGCCATACATGCTTGAATGCCTCAAACATATCTATGGGCGACAAAGTTTAGTCTTTCATTCAATTCGGCAACGAAGATTTGTAGGTTTTCGCAACGTTTATCTAATTCGATATTTCCTCTCTCGTTGTGCAGGGCTTCAGTTACTCTGTATGGATTTGGAACGACTCTAGGACGCTGACAACATTTTTTTCACTTTATCGCGGTCACGCCGAGCGGTACAAAGTGACGCAGTTCGACTCGTTCCCATACTCAAGAATGTTCTCTCTGTGATACCCAGTCTATTCCTACCTTGTTCAAACCCTTTTTCAAGCCGTATTTTGGAGTCCTTTGACCACAGATACTGTCCTGGGCTCAGTCTGAACACAGCCTAGCGAGGTTAAAGCCGCTCCGCAGGCATATCCACTGGAAAGTGTTCGGGTCGGCTGCAATCTCCCAGTTAGTCACCACCGACGCAGCTGGAGAACAGGAAGGGTCAAAAGGAGTCCTCGAATGTTTGTGGCGGTAAGCTATTCGGGGACATCTTGAGAGCGGTACCCTGGCGGTGACTTTCCCCGCATTGCCAACGCGCTTGATTCCTTGCCTGGAACTTCCCAGGATCTCCGAGAAGGGACCCCACTTCCATCCATTTACGTAAGTTCCATTCTTCGACTTAATATCTAGCCTGACGTGAACTGAGGCGTGACACGGGACTCTCCTGCCTTGTCCAAAATGTCGCATTCATCTCCATTTCCCTCCCCCTGCTCTGATTTCGACGAAGCAAGCTGGGCCGCTGGCAGTCGCGAACGCTTCGTGGAGAACGAGTGTGTCGCGGTGTCGATACATCCTCCTGCTACCGATTGCTCACTCTTCTCGTCCGGTGCGATAGGCAGTGATGGAGAGTGGCACCCGACTTCTTGCGCATGGCCGGCCTTGGAGTCGTTCGAGTATGTTTCTGTCACCACATGGTTCACCCTTATGTGTCTTGATACCTTTAGTTCGATCTACCCGCCTAGCCAAGTTCATGAGCCCGTCTTCCGTACAATGTGGAGTCCTCCCACAACCCTCTTCGAGTACCTCGCCTCATCCCTCACAAATATTTGTGCTGAGACAACCCCGCTACACTGTACAGCGCGCCCTTCCAGCTTGAAGGCGGACTCTCTCTGGCGCCTTCGACCAGCACTGATGCGTATGCCACCCACCGTAGTGATCTCTCCTGCCATCCCAACTCATATTCTTGCTTCAAGCTGTATGGCCAATTATATGGCAAATTTGAGCCTGGTCAGCCGCTCTGCGCCTTCGAATGGGCACGATATCGATGAGACAGCGTCGCCCAACTCGCTTAGCCTTACCAACATCGAGCTTGAGCCTGTCAGCGATGTCGATGAATGTCAAGGGTGCGTCTTTATACCCTCGTTATTTTCTGCGCTGACTGTATGCTGCCCAGCGCAATGCGCGAGCAATCGGGCACTAACGATCAGCATGTCGGAATTAGTACCACCACACCGCCGTCTGGGCCGTGCGCAGACGGACCTGTGCCCCTCCCCCTGCCCTCATTACCAGGTACACGTGATGCTAGTTCGTTTTCCATGCGCACTGCACATGGTGTATCGTACACCGAACAGCCTTGGAACCCACCCCCTCCTGGGGACTGGACGTCCATCGCGCCGTCGAGTGGGCGAGCGCGGACGTCTCGTACGGGCGTTCTTCCTGGCCCGGCCGCCGTGTAGGTTGTCTTTCCTACAGCCCATATGTTCGATTCTCACTGCAGATTGAGACCCCGTCGTCGTCGCCGAGGCAGTGCCACCCCAGACACTGCGCATCAACTTGAGCATCTCATCGTCGCTGTGTACGGCTCGGATGTGTGAGCTTCAGGATTTTAACACGACGTCGTGTTGGGCAGCGATCCGATCCATCTTGCAATTTTAGTGATGCTGTGCATGAACTCCAGATTTGACTCAATGTCGTGTCAATCTGTCTAAAACACCGCGAGAGGTGTCAATAATGATAATGTTGCATGAATCGTGCTGACCCTCGGACTTTTACATCAAGAATTTGGGAGTCTGTTGTGGATGTAGAGTCAGTGTCGGATGTCACAACTGCGAGGTAAGTAGGCAAGGAGTAGGTATGACAAGACATAGTAGAGAAAATCGGGAAGTTTCGTAAGTTCGGGGATGGGGTATTGAGATAGCCTTTGCATCCTTGTGGGGAATACAAACACTCGAAGATGTTAGCAGAATAATGTCGTTTGGAGCACCAGCTGGTCCGGTCTGGAGGAAGGTCCAAACATGAGATGGGTGGCAGACATTCCCATGGAAGCCGGGGCTCTTAATAAAGCTATGCCTTATTGGATGGGCACGGTGAAAGTTAGTCTCTTATAAACAGACGCTACAACAAAAATGAGCTCGTACCTCGCTTGTTGGGTGAAAGTGCCGCCAACAGCCGCCATCACCGCCACACCGCCGGCAAGTGCCGCGAGTTGGCGCCACTTCTAGTCACATAGCCGCCATGTCGCGGACTACTTACCGCCACCCGTTAATGTCAGTGCCGTCAAAGCGCCGCGCCAGCCCGATAGGTCGAAAACCAGGTTCAACCGAAATAAGATACTACATAGTTGTAAATCTGTCTTGCTGCAAGATTATTACTGTAGCTCTGGGGACGAGTTTTGTGTGTTGCGCTCCCCGACATTTTGCAGTTGCAATCTGAAGGCTAAGACAGGCTTCGACAATGATACCTCGTCGAACAACTCTGTGCGAGGCAATTTCCAAAGGGACAAGCAAGGGACATGAAAATTGTGGATTGTATTTTTTGGGCTTAAACAATGCATCAAAGCTAAGGGAAGACATGTTACGAAATTCAGTGCGCAAGAAACGATTGCGAGACAGATAAATGGGCTGGCGCCAGTGGCGGCAGTAGCGCAGCCACAACGAATCTGCCGCCTAACCTAAGCGAACCACCACCCAAAGGGTTCAATGGCAAATGCCGGCTTGAGTTAATTACTTGACGCAGTACAGAGTCACGGATACGAGAAAGGGCCTGAAAAGACAAAGCGATATGTAGCTGTGTGAGTAGCGGCAACACTACTTAGCCACAAATGTTGAACTTCGTTGAACTTTGCTGATCGCATGATTCACATTTGCGTGGGCTCGCTTGCGCAGAAGAGCTTGAGCAAGGACATTAGCTGCCAGGTTTCGGATCCATGGTGTTAGACCATCTTTGCCAAAGAGGATCCGTGGCAGGGACTGCCGCTAAGCGCGGTTGATACCCGGGCATTGCCAATTGCATTGGGCATTTTCGTCGTTGTGGGAAAATTTAGAAGTACAAAGGTCGATCATGAAGAGACTACCGTCAAACTGTCACACTGCCGCTGTATCAGAAGTTGACAGTGCCGCCGCAGGATTGCCGCCATTCTACCGCCAACTGCCGCCAATTCTTTCTGCAGGTGCCGCCAGCCGCCGCCAACTGCCGCCCGCAATCGATGACTTTTGAGTCTCAAGTCGCCTTCTGAAGGGTAGTGCTGCTGCATCAGGGAGTGATTGAGTTGTAGACAGTCTCTGTCGGCGTTATAGATGAGGTGTTACTGCGATGGAACACCGCGGAGGAATTTTCGAATCGCAGCCAACTGCCGCCAACTGCCGCCATGGCGGTGATCGCGGCGAAATACCTTTGCCCTTATTGGATCTGTCAAATTGCCACAAAGATCTTGGGATCAGCCAATTTCAAGAGTGAGGACTTCCGCGCTTTGTTGACACAGAATACAGTACAAATTGGTGCATGCATTGAGGGCCGCCCAAATAGCTGCTTGGTTCTCCCCCGTGAAGACGATACTCCCGCCGGCGAACGACATTGATTTAGCGGTCAAATCGACGGTGGAAATAAGTTTGGGTATGTGTAGGAGGCAGGAGTAGCAAGACCTATCTGATTTTTTTGCCATGGCTCTCCGTACCATCCCGGATAGCCCTAGCCAAGTCCCTAGCGACGACATGTCCAACAACAACGAGGCGTTAGATCACCCGGGGGGGGCGAGTGCCGGACTAGCTCCCGTTGCGGGGGCGCAGTTCTTGCGTGACTGGCGAGCCGCGCACCAGCCAGTCTCTGTCACTGAAACAATGGCCTGGATGCCCGATGTCGAGACCGAGAGTGCCGCGTCTGACTCGGACAGTATGCCAGACCTCGAGACGGCCGGTGAAGAGGATGCGGAGGGAATCAGCCGGCCGCCCTACTGCACACATAACCAGCGTTGCCATGCGCACGCTATCCCGGATGATCGCCGGAGAAACCGGTTCTTGCTGCAGCTGTGGAAATGGTTGTTCCAACCGTCTCCAGGAATCCCAGCAACAATATGGGAAGAAGACTCCTTGCCTCCATCTGTGTCCTCGCTGCAAGTTGCAGAGTTCTCCATGCGCGCGTACATATTTGAGATGCTATTTGGTGGCGTAGCGTATCTGCATTAACCTAATACTAAGACAATGCTAAGACGTCCTATCTGTCTCAAGCACCAGCGAGCAGGTACAACGGGGCAGGCGCAAAGCGGGCGGGGGCGGGCGAGAAGATGTAAGGCGGGCGGGCAGGCATAAAGGGGGCGGGCGGACAGGCGTAAAGCGGGCGAGCAGGCGCAAGGCGGGCGAGTGCAAGGCGGGCGGGCAGGCGCAAAGCGGGCGGGCGGGCGCAAGGGCGGCATGGAAGGAGGAAATGATGCAATCACGCTCCTAACTGATCACCGCGTCGCCGATCATTGCGGCAGTGGAGCAGCACAATATGCCGATGGGTTTAATGGCAGGATTTGAGCAGGATGTTTCATGGGACAGGCCATGGGATTTCCAACTCCCGGATTTCCTGGTAAGTCACGCGTCACACCCTCGTTCGATTTCAAGTTGAACGTAATACTAACACTTAACGTTACATTGTTTGTGTTTATCGATCGAGTGACGCTGCTATAAAAAGCTTCTTCTCTCGCTGTTACTTCGACCATGCCCGGCCTCCATTTCTTGGATCTTCCTACGGAACTCATTACCGAGACGTTGGCGAAACTGTCCGTCAGCGATCTCCGGAACTGCGAAGCCACCAACAACCGATTCCTCAGTGCCCTTATCCGTGATTCAGCTTCGCTTCAGTACGGGGTGGAAAAGCAGTTGGCATGTGTGGAAGACACTGCAAATTCGCGACGGACCAACTCTTTGCTCAGCCGTGCTAACCATCTTCACCTTCTCCAACACGCCTGGTTAAACTTCACTTATACCCACGTCCGCACCCTTACCATCGATTGCGACGTTGCAGACGCGAATTTTCACAACCTTGTGTCAGATGTCTATGCTCTAGATGGAGCTCCGGGCCCTGTTCTTGGACTGTCTACCGAGATCGTGTATACGCGCATTCCAATGCCGTCGGACTGCGGGGACACGAGTCCGGCCTGGGAACACCTCGCGATCGGGCAGCCAGTGGCGGATTTTTTCGCCGCAATCGACGATTACAATCTCATCGCAGTCGCGACATGGTAAGTTCAGCTATGCGCATGGCTTATTCCACCGCTCAACTTCCTGCGAGCACTCCACGCAGCAAGTCCGTGCTCTCGGTTGACATACGTCTCCTGGATTTCTCAACTGGGAAACCGCATGACCTCGCCAAAATGCCAGTGATTCGGGTTCACGAATTTGAAAATACAAGGAGCGTGCCAATCACGGGAATGACTGTCGCCGGGGAGCATGTACTTCTTACGACTATATACGACGGTGATACAACAGACCTCAACATGCTGCATGTGTTCAACTGGAAAACCGGAATCACTGTGGGGATGGGTACCTATCTCGCCGTGCACATTCATGCATTGATTGTCTGACCAACGTCCAGTTTCCACCTCCGATGTTGAGGCCACATTTCTCGCCGAAGATCTGATTCTGTTATCCAACCGCAAGGGCAACTCACTGGATATCTATCACGTATCCCCAGATAGTGAAGCTGAGATGGTTCACTCCGTCTCTCTTCCTCCCCTCATGCCATCCTACTCGGTGACTTCACTCGCTTGCAATAGCTCCCCGAATTGTTTGGGATCTATCTCACGGAGTCGACGGAGGTACACAAGCGACTTCGAGAAGTCGCTCCTCGTCGTGTCGTTCCGTATCGCACCAGGCGGTTACGAGGATGAAGAAGAAGAGTTCCTCTTTGTGTTTCTTCGCAACGACTTCATGGATATGCTCCAAAACAGACGAAAGGCGGGGCACGCGTTTACTCGATGGCCCCTGTGGGGACCCGAGCTCACGCGATGGCTCAACGTGGCCACTACCTCCGACCATATGTCATATGGGCGACGATTTGCCTGGATCCCCCAGTCAGCGAACAACACTCCCCAGCCCATCCACGTGCTGGATTTCAATCCAACGGCTGCGGCCCTCACGCAGAAATGCAACCATTCGTTGACCGCCACTTCTCGTACGGTCACACATCGCGAGGTAACCATCATCCGATCACCCGCGTTCCAAACCCCAGTGACATCCACGCTTCCCTACGTGGAAACCGTGTCGAGGGCCAAATTTACCTATCACTGCGTTGAGATACATGAGGACAACATCCTAGGATGTAGTGTGCGTTGGCCATCTTGCTCCTCGACGTCTAATCAATCAATCCTTACAGCTCAAGTTTACGGATTCAGATGCATTCAGGTCGATTGACATCCTACACATTGGCGAGATCTCCAGTTGCCATCCGGAAGCGACGGAAGCTCTCAAGAATCCTGTGGGGGATGAGTAGTGCGGTATTCATCAGGCACTCGATATATATTCACCCACGATCTATTAGTATGTACACGACTATATATACTGATTTCGCCAGTTGAGTCACTCGAGCGGCCCGTCTGCTCCGAGCCCCGGATTGAGTGCCCGATTCTGTCTTCCACTCGAGTCGCTCGGGCTCGAGTCACGCATTCTGCTCGAGGCACTACTATGCCTCCCGCATGCGGCCGATATGATCAGCCAACGAGTGTACTTCAGGCCGCAGTCATTTTTTTAAACAATTCTTCAACAATCTCGGAAGTACCAGAACGGCAATGAGTAACTTGGAGCTGGGAATGCGGCTTCAATGAGTTTAATGATACGGCTGAATCAACAAACAGTATTGGACGCGGCATACCAACGTACCACGACAAATGGTGTGGCGTACACGCCGTTTGCCGTCACGGAGATGAAACAAAAAATCTAGAAATACTGGTCCCCGAGTCAGTCGGGTTTAAATCGGTGACCGCATGTATTCATTCGCGTGGACCTTGAACGAGCGGAACCAAACATACCTATCCTTGAAATGGCAGGCATCGCGTGACTCCTAAGGTGAACCAAGATTCGAGCAGGTGGTCAGAGTCCATAATATGGCACTAATCATATGTGCTATCTGCGGAGGCTGCAGAACGCCAGACGAGTCACTTGCCGAGGAAACCCTACTTGACGCATGGCAAACGATGCGTATAAACGGATACGTATGCCCCAAGTATGGCTACGGTGGCGCTCCCGATGTGAAATACAATGCCCCTTGTGTGGTCCAGCACATTCCGCGTGTTCTCCGCGTGTGCTGTAGCAATCTCCGCCCGCTTACAAAAGTCTGCGGTTTCTGAATGTGCGACGTTCCCCCGCAACTGCAGCTGTTCAGAGGTTTACTCCTACAACACCCGATCTTGCACTAATGCCACAGGAGTCAACTCGGCTAGACGATGTCGTCCGACTTACGTATGGAGTTTGGACAATGGTAGTCCCCTCCCACCCCGCCGCCAACACGTTCACGGGGCGATGCTGGCTGCTGTGGAACGTGGGCTCAACCAGGGCATCGGCCATTGGGATCATATGGCGCTTTGTCGTCGAGCTCTTCATGCTTTCTCCAATCCTCAACGTCGTTGTTCTCGGCTTGGGACTGATGGCGGGGATGGAAGGCGCAGTGATGCTATATTCCTGGAGCAGGTTGCTCCACGCGGTAGTGCTCCCTGGCTCTCGAGCCAATACATCCCAGACTGATGGCTTGCTTCCAGATTGAGACGGGGCTGAAAGATGGGAATCTGAACGTGATGGGGATTTTTGGAGCGGTGATCGCGCGGGTGGTGTGTACCATCCTCACGGCGACAATCCGTTGGGCACTGTGAGTCGGCCTACCTGCTTCCCGGATCTCTTATCCTAGCCTTCCCCAGTGTTTCGGCTACACTCAAGCTCCAACATAGGGTAACGAGCCATTTGGAACAAGTCGAGATGCATGGTCCGTCGCATGAGCCTCCAGAGGCCCTCGAAGTAATATTAAGCTCGATTCAGCCAAGCTGAGGATGGACGTGCCAACTTCAGCCGGTAGGCGCACACTTCATTTGGAAAATGAACTCGTTTACATGTTCCCTTTAGACAGGAGCAACGAGTATCGGTTGTCTGCTCCCGTGATGTGGAGCCACTTCCAGTGCCTCACCCGAATGGTCGAGCGGGTATTCAAGCTGGGGAGTCAATTGTATTTCACAGCGCGACAACCCAATGCAGCAGTCGCCCTCACGGCTTTGACGTTGGTCAGTCCTATCATTTCCACGATGACTGGGACAGTGCCGTGGAAACACGGTGAGACCTTCCACGTCGGCTTTCTTTCGGCTGATTCTCAAATATACCAGGCTTCGTGGTGTATGCTTCAAATGTGGATTACCTCCGGCTCCGTGCTCTGAAACGTTTGACCACAATGGCGCTGTATCAGTCGGACATTCTCTCGAGCAACCTAGGGGATTGGATCCTCGCCGGTACGTCAGAGAAGATTGGGGCGGTCAAAGGCTCAGCCACTGGACAGAATACAAGAAAGCCAAGCATGCGCTCGGCACCATCTCGGACCTGGACCCTCAGACGCAGTTCATGCGCAAGACCACGCCAATCACGGACGCACTCCTCCAGTTGAGCGGCGATCTGCCCGTCGTGCGTGCCGGTCCATTGTTGCATCAGCATTCGTTCAAGCTTCGTTCAACATGTCTTCGCAGTGCTACTGGCTCGCTGATGCTGTTTATCATCCCGAAAGATTTAGCATAACTTCGTTTGCTATCCTACAACAGCACTCAATGTCCCTCCACCACACGGTTTCCGGGTTATTCCAGGAGTTTTCCCGAGTGGAAGACAGTCTGACAGCTATCAAGAATTGGTCTAAAAGGGCTGACATTCAAAACAAAATTCCGGATGGAGAGCATGAGTATCCCACCTCCTCCTCACGCCCGGAGGGGATGGAGCTTGAGATGATGTGCGCCTCTCTGTTTTAGTCCTCGTATTCTACCCGCATATCAACCGTCGCACAGAAATGTCTCGTTCGGATATCCCGGCGCCAGGCCCGACCAGGCGATCAGAAACGTCTCGTTCAAGATTGCTGCCGGCAATCTAGCAGTGATAGTCGGCGCAAACGGCAGCGGTAAATCGACGGTAATGAAGCTTTTTGCCCGTCTGTTCGACGTGGACTCTGGCGAGATATTGGTCGACGGCCTACCCATCGCGCGTTATCGACTTACTGACCTTCGCAAGGGTCAGGTGCTGTTTTCGCAGGATTTTCATCTATACCCGCTGACTCTGGCTGAGAACATCGCCCTTGGAGATCCTGAGTGCGCCGGTGACAGCTCCAGGGTGACTGCGGCGGTGGCAGCCGGCGGCGCGAGCGAGCTTATACAAAGGCTCGAGAACGGACTCACGACGGTGTTGGCACCCGTCATCACCTCCTACGGGTCGCAACTCGACAGCAACAAAAAACTGCGGGACGTGATGGAGAAGTTGGAGCAAATCACAGATTTGTCCGGTGGGATATCTTCTCGCAGCTCCATCTCAATCACACTTATCTATGTTTCAAAGGGGGAGAGAAGCAGCGCATCGTAGCGTGAGTCACTTTACCTGGAGTCCGTGGGCCACAATTTGACCGTCATTTCAGTGCAAGATCGTTCATGCGCCTGCTCTCCAGCAGGATCCATCTAGTCATGGCAGATGAGCCCAGCTCCGCATTGGACGCAAAAGGGGAGCAGCGCCTCTTTGAGCAGCTAAGGGAAGCTCGCAATGGCAAGACCATGGTCCTTGTGACCCACCGCTTCGGGCACCTCACCAAACATGCCGATCTCATCATGTGAGCAATTTATGCATTCCCCACAGGCCTGCGATATGACCATGCCCTCAGCTGCTTGAAGGACGGACAAGTCGTCGAGACTGGCACTCACCTGGAGCTCATTGAGAGGGAGGGCGAATATGCCGAGCTCTACAACATGCAGGCAGCAGCATTCTCAGGTGGGACCCAGTGAGACAAGAGACAAAGCCCGGACGAACTGGGTGGATTTTCCTTGTCATTCGAATAGGCACGCTACCACTCATGAATTTCACTCCCTCTGCCGCCACTGGTGAGCACATGTCCCTTGACTTCGTCGCGCATGGACGGACCATCCCCGGGGAATCCGAGATATAGATGGCTGCACACGGAACAGTCGAGGACATCCCGTGTGCGTACCTTCCGGTCGTCCACTGAATGACCGTTCTGCCCGTGCCCAAGAATCTTCGTCGCCGTTGCACTTCGCTCCCATTGCTGCAAGAAGCCGAAACCGACAACGATAACAAGAGTTCTTGGATCATCGCTGAAGTGCTCGTACATACATATGTGAGCACCTCGATGGACCGTGTGCACCGTCGGGACCGCCGATTTGCGCCTCTAAACACGTCAGATTTCATGGTTAACTACTCATGCGGACAGGAGGAGTAAGGGAGAGGAGGAAGCGCACCGAAGATATCGATTTCGGGTGCCGAGCGCCCGACATACGTCCCATCAGCGTGGAGGGGACCTATAGGCAACAAAATCAGCGCCTATCCATGAATGCAACAGCCATTTGTCCAGGCGTACCAGGGTGAGATTCCCCCATACACGTGCACCGCGAGAGCCGCTGTCCGGGAAGCTACGACAAATCGCCCGTCCCGCCGTAACCCGTCGAGCCACTGTCCAGCGCTGCCTGGGGGCCGCCGTTGAGTGTATGGTTGGGCGTGGTGCCGACGTCGCAGATGTCGTAGACGTATGTCCCGCGTGTCAGCTTTCAAGCTTGCGCAGGAGGGAAGGAAGCGGTGACGCACCATGCCATCGAGAGTCGCGCCATATCGCAGTTCTGCGACCACCCGTCCCGTGATACCGACAACTTTCACCGCCCCTACCTTCACAGTAAACTGTATTTCCCTCTCTTCCCTCTTGTTGGTGCCAGGTGGCGTCCGCGCGAGGAATTTTCAATTGGCATTGATCGTGATCGTCTGTCTCATAAACGAACGTCGGGGTCTGCATCGGTGGCGAGGACATCAGGGGGGACAAGGACGATTACGGATATTATGCGTGTGTCTTTTTATATGGAGGTCGGACGCCACAGTGGCACACGTTGTTCGCGTAGCCTTGTTGTTGCATCTTCGGCCACGCAGTAAGCTTGCAGACGGAGTTATTGGCAACGATTGTGACTTGTTTCTATTCGACGATACGTACAATAGATATATTCCCGGAGAATGTACGCGCTTCACGACTCACAATTGAGTCCTGCGCCACGGTCCCAGGGGGAGCCGCGTTCCGAAATCGGTCTACGCGTTAACCAGGGACCATTGAGTTTTAGACATCGTTGTCTTGAGGTAGGTTAGCGAGATCGGGCCCAAAAACGCAGGCTACTCATCTTAGTCATATATATATAGTGAGTCGTTCTCAAGAGTACGGCGTAGCTGTTGCCGCTTAGATGAGGAGCCCACATGCCACGAAATCAAACGGCCACCTCACGAGTGTAAGGGCGTACCAAATTCTCGCCCGAACAGGCTGGTACGCCACGGCCGATATGACACCTGCTGTCCCTGTGGGGTCGTCAAGTAGACGACGACCCTCAACCGGAAATCGACATGGAGAATAACACATATCTGGAAAATCTTACCTCATTTACATATCGCCGTTCGGGTGCTCCATCTTCGGAAACCAACCATCAGAGGGGATGGCGAAAAGGGACAAGATAGGACTGCCGCCACGAGCAGCTGAACACCAGCCTGCGAGTTAGAACTGATGGTCGCCGAGGAACACGGTGTAGAAGAGATGATGGCAAAGTATGATGTGGTGTCGGAGAGAGGTTGGGAGTATGTGGTTGTGGTTCTTGGTCCGTGGTTTCGGCGTGATTCGTGGTTTAAGAACGAGGGCTCGGACTTGTTTGAGGTTGATGAATGAGGTTTTGAAGCACTTTTTCGCCTGACTCCTCCGGGTCATACTCTAGGATTGTGGTTGCAATATACTTGAGGCAACACTTTGAGAGGTACGTGCCGATAACCGCGGACTGATGGCCGACCGCTGCTCATCATTTTATCGGGCCGAGTCGGATATTTCGTTTGAAACCTTCCCGCACTCTGAAGACATAGTTGTCCCTGACTCTTATAGAACTGTTGTAGCCCGCGTTCCGCGGCAAGGCCCGCTATCATCCCTCCATCAGTGAAGAATCAATCGTGTATCATCATTAAATCCTTATCAAGTGCCTAATGAACCCTTTCCACCCGTAATTCATTCCCAACTGATTCGCTGGCGCTACAACTCAATATTTCGCGCGTTTTCCTCAATTTTTATTTTATCCCGACTCTCTTCGGAAATTGCCGGTGATGTGCATCACATCCCCTTCAAGTAAGGCCGTAAGCGCACGTGTGTCCTAGCTCCTGCTGCCAGCTCATTACTTCCATCTTCAAAGGCTCTGCCCGACCTGCGCTGACAATGCCTGGCGACGCATCGCTGCCCACGCCTTATCTTCCGGTGGCAATGCGCACGCGGACGCTGACACGATTTCCAGACCAAGACTGCTACGATCTCAAGGGCGGCTGTTTCTCGAGGGTCGGGTGGGGTGCGTCTCCCTTTCTGCTTTCTGCTTTGCTCCCAACCTGAACTAGATTAAACTAACCAATCACATTTACGCGCAGTACATCTCCTGGATCAGCGACGACAAGCTCGCGTGGACGACGAACGGCGCGACGACACTGCGACGGAGCTCGGGGCGCGGCAGGTGCCTGTTGAGCCCATGGTGTGTTTTCGTTGCCCTCCCTTCCCCTTCCTTCCTTCACTCCCATCTCCTTCCCTTGCCACTTGGCCGCCTTCGTCGCTCGCACGCTCGAACGCTAAGATACCTCTTCAATCCCTCTTTATTTTCGTTCCGCACTTCTGGGCCTTTGTTGGCGTCGCGTCACATATGGCACATTTGGGAATCATACTGAGGAGGCTGACCGAGGTGCCAGTGTTTGGCGATGCGGGGAATCGACGCTACAAACCCTCGGGAATACACAAGAGCCTGTGAATGGAAGAGATTCAGATAAACGGACATTTGACGATAACAGAAGAAAATTTGCCATTGCATTCTGCCTCTGCCAGTTGCATGGGCCGGACCAGTGGAAAAGCAGCGCGCTGTGCATGCCTAAGTTAAACCAACTGAACAGATAAGAACAAGAAGCAACACACCGCGCTACTTACTGCCAAACTCACCACCATCGCGCGACTCCGCAGACAAAAGGAATCGTGGTATGCAGCGCCTTCGTGGGCAATGCACCGTCTGAGTACCGACGGCCATTGTAATCTTTCGAAAGGTCCAACCGTTTTGCCAGTTCTATGGGAAGCACTCGAGCTTAAGCGTGTTCGCTGCTAGAGTGTTGTAGAATTTTTCCCATGCCAAAGCGTTCACGGGATCGCCTTGTGTGAAGGCGATCCATGCTTTAAACAAGGCTGCGGGTGGCTAACAGGAAATTAATTTCTGGGCAAGATCGCCCCACTGCCAAACTACTCGCGCTTTACATTTGGGCAGTCCAAAAAATCTAGCACACGCTTAAAGGAGGATCCAATAACAATATAAACACCGCCCACGGCCCCTGCACTTGCTCATTATCTAAACACAGTCAAGAGCCGTCACCGTACGACAACGTGGTTAGACTGACAGTCTAACAATCCGCTGCTGCTTCACCTCGCGCGTTTGCTGAGAAACGAGCTAGGTTTAACACAGGAGGAAAGAACTTGGCTTGAATGCAACGTAAAGGGCTTGGCGTTCCTCCCAGTTTATTAATCACCTCGGTCGAATCGGCGGGTACCAGAGTCGGAGGCTGTATTTAAACTGCAGTTGGTCTCCGCTGGCGAAAAGCCCTGCGGGACTGCTCGTCTGCACGGGTTAGCTGCGCAGCGGGCTGGATTGGACTCCCGTGCCGCGACCAGGGAGCGGAATGTACACCCGCGGCTCCGAGTTCCGCTCGAAAGCCTGGGATGCGTGAATTGAGCGGCGAGGGCTTCGCCTTGCGATTTCGTTCAGTACGATGCGCATATCTGCGTACCCGGAAAAGTACACGGACAGACGATGAGCGAGCAGTGGACATACAAAATGGTGCTGCGTGGCGGTGATAGCAAGGTGATAGACTGGCGAAGGAAGGTCAAGCCGGCAGGCGTGCTAGAGCCAGCATATGCGCGCACCTCATGGACATTCACCGTCGAGGTTGCAACAGACAGCTTCACGTAGCGAGCCAGACATATTGTCAGCGCAGGTAGGGCTTTTGAAGATGGAAGTAATGAGCTGGCAGCAGAAGCTAAACGCACGTGCGCTTACGGCCGTACTTGAAGGGGATGTGATGCACATCACCGGCAATTTCCGAAGACAGTCGAGATAAAACAAAGACTGAGGAAAATGAGCGAGAGGTTAATGGGATTCAGACTTACGATTCAAACTTACGATTGGGCTGTATAGTAAGGCCGTTCGTAGCCTTCGATTACAACGACGGATTACAGAATTTACAGTAAGTCCTTGATGAAAGGACACATGGTATACAAGATGCGCCTTCGCTTCGCTCCGGCACGCGAGGACTGTTACGGTCAAAATTGGTAGACTAAGCACTATGCAACACATGTAAGTATCCAACGTAGTCACGGAGGATGTCAAGGACAGATCGTCCATTGCTAAATGCAGCGAAAGAACTGTGACCAGCTGGCAATCTTGAGCAGAGAAACGTCGCGCATGGCAGCAAGCGAATTCTCCAGCGGAAATACTAATCCATGTGTGAGAGTTGACGGTGACAGTTGGTGTGATCAACTGCGAGCGAGTTAGCGGGATGGAGCTTTTGAATCAGAGAAATCTGCTTAAATGTCGAAAACGGTGCTTTGGGATATATTCCGTGGTTGAAATCTTGACGCTCGTCTCTGAGGATCTGAGCTGTTGTGGCGAAGTCTCAAAAACCGTGAATAACGAGCCGTGGTGGCATCCTTGACTAGGTCAACAGAGAACAACCGGACAAAATTGGGACAAAGAGAGCAGCGACGCGAAGACACAGAGCATGATTGTGCTTTGATACGTTGTGGTCCGGCCAGTGAGGTGCGGATGCGCATTGTAATTGATAATTGAGACATACAAAATCAGCCAGCTCGGGTGCGGGAGGGGCAAGCGGAAAATTTCGGTAAATGTCGCAGATGAACGGGCCGTGTAAGTTGAAAATGCAGATGTTTGGAAGCGAGATGGCCCCAAGAGAGTGCCCAAGAAGCCCATAGCAGGGAAAATCCACTCAAGGGAAGCAGATATATGCCGCTCGAACATCTCGAGGAGCGTGAACAGCATTTGAAGGATGGTTCGATGTGGCTCTTCCAGCACACTGCAGGCAGAGGTGAGCAAGCCAGTGATTCGGGATGGAGAGGCAGGGATACGATTCGCCGGGAGACGCTTCGTGAGAAAAGCATGGGCGAGGAAAGGTGGGAAGTGTCCGTCAGACCCACGATCCATTTGTAGTGGAAATTTATCGGAGAAACCCACTGCGTACGAACTGCGAGAGGGTCAGCTGTTCTAAAACCCATCGATACAAGTGGGCTACTCGCCGTTTAGATTGGGCTGTGTCTGCCCAATCCGTGGAGATTTTATGCTGTGCAATAGCTGAAACGAGAACAGTGTGCCCAATTGCCGTGGTTGAAAATTCCGGCACATTGCGTGGCCCTTCGGCGAAGGTTGGGCAGGCCGCAGCGACAGAGAAGCAAGATGGAAGGGACCCCATTAGGACCCCGCGCACCACTATCAATGGAGTAACTGACTTCGTTTTGCAAGAGCGAGAGCAGAGACTATAAAATGGAGATAAATCCCTATGGAGCAAGAGCACAGCTTAAGGACCACAAGACGTGCCGCCGCTTCGCTCAGGCAGCTTCCGAGAACTCATGCATATCAAACACGTTGTGCGTTCATTTTTTTCTCAACAAACATTCAAACAAAGACAATATGTTGTAGTGTAGTTGAAGTGGGTAAGATACTGTATGTAGAAACACTTGCTGGATGCGGTGACTAGCTAACCAAAGGAAAGTTCCAGCCCGACTCGATCCCCATGCCCTTGGCAGACCCTCTTCAAAGGTGGAGTGACGCACCGGTGTCGGAGGCAGTCGGAACATGGTTCGTGGATACTTGTTGAAAAGATGTTGGTAGTACGAGTACGCCTCGGAAATTAACCCGACATGTCGATGGCGACGAAAGCGAGGATGAAAGAGTACCCAGGCAAGTGAACGGGTCGGTTAAGAAAAATTTGTGCTTGAGGCAGTTCAAAATTGAGGTGGTGAGGCCAGGCAGGGCCGTAAACAGTGATGCTTGCCAAATAGGTACCTAGGCAGTGACTACCATTGAGCGGGCTCGACGCAGGGGAAAGATTGGACCACAATGATTTTGGGGAGAGCCGAGGTTTGTTGTGCGTCGTTGGTATTGAGACGGGTGATGGGATGCGCGGAAATGCAACGCTTGTGGCAGTGTTTGTTCAACTTTGTGTTATCTTGCATTTATTGTCGGCGGCGAGTGGTGAGTGGAGGCGAGAGGAAGGGCAGATAGTTTTGGTAAGCTGGACAGCCGTCCATTTATAGTGGAAAAATGTCGGAGAAACGGCGGTTTCCGTCCTGCGTTGAACTGTGCACGGGTCAGCTGTATCGCGGCTGTATCGCGGCTGTACTGCAACCCCTTGGAGTGCGTTCAGTGAATCCTCTGGGGCACTCAGTTGTATGTGGTAATGGCAATGAGATTTCAGGCTGCGCGTGGGCACATGTTCAACTTGAACAGGAGACTTGCGCGTTGCTGCCGTGGTTGATGATTTGCGGCATGTTGCGTGGCCCTTCGGCGAGACTTTGCGGTGCGAAGCGCCAAAGGGCGGACCCCATCAAGACCTCCTACACCATCGCCAATGGAGTAAAGCACCCTGCGGTGGAGGAGGGAGAGCAGAGAACACGAAAAGGAGATATACCCTTATGGGGCAAAGGCACAGCTTACGAGCCATCTCGTTAAAGAACGGTTAATCCGGCAACGGACTCGGCTAATGAGCCAATTCTTGCGTCCTTGCCGTTTCTGGCACGATACTTGTCACTTGACCTCTTACACAGCGGGAATGAGTCGGTCGGATCGCTGTGAGAAGGCCGGCGCCTGTTTGAGTCGCTGAACTTGCGCTGAACAATGTCCTTGCTGGAACTGCTACGGGCTGGTAGGTAGGTAGGTAGGTAGGTAGTATTACACGGCACGGTCCCGCTTAGGAACGCCGGTTTGAGGAAGTATCCGGGTGTAAGTACAGGCTTTTATATACACCTTCGTCCCTCGCCTCCAGTAGTCAAACAGGTCGAGCTCACGCACCCGGTCCCCCGTCACGCTGTAGAACCCAGACGACTAAAAGAAGCAAAAAGTCATGCCCACGCATGACAGATTAGTACCGCCATCAGACACCCGCCGCCAACCTAAATACAGGAATCGCGTAGAAAACTTCAAGAACTTCATGTGCAAATTTAGCCACGAGAGGAATGGTCGGACGTTCGTTTACCATGGCTTTAAAGAATTCAATTAAGTTGAGTTCTTGATTTTCCATGCGACGGCGTAAGCTGGGTGCACCCGCAAAAAGTTGAACCAGAAAGGCTGTCCTCAGATCTACGACTTCGGGTGAAGCGTCACATCCGAGGAGCGCATGTTCCGGAGTTTCAACTTCTGTCTTGCAAAACCGGCAGACACGTCTTGAACGATCATTTTCTCGCGGATGCTCATGATCCCCTTAACGCAAGACTTCAACGGCTAGTAGGTGAGTTGATATCAGAAGTGAGGTGATAGCCTCTCGATGCTTCTGTGTTTTCACCATTGACAAATAATGTCGCAGACGTAAAGTTTGAGGGGCGGGAGGTTTATCTTTTTGAGGTTCTCGGCGTCCTTTCAATAGGTATAACTTGTCTGATGAGTCGACTTCTCCTTGAATCCATTGCAGCATCAGGGTATCCACGGACTTTGCGTACTCCAAAATACTATTAGACGTAGCATTCTGGAGGTCGGGACCCGGGCAAGTGAACGGAAGCTTGGAAGCAGCGGTTATCAGGTCTTTTGCCCACGACTTTTTCCCTAACGCAGCCAGTTTTATGGAACTGTTGACCGCGGCACGAGCAAAGTGGGTCGGGAGAAGACCTAAGAGGTACTGCAGATATCCAAGTGCAAGGATGAACCGTCGAACACGCAGAGGTACTATGCCTGTCTCCGTGTATAGCGGGATAACCATGGATCGGCCATGGACATTGAGCATCTGCCGGATAAAAGAGACTTGAACATCACAGAGCTGCTTGACGTGTACATCTTCGCAGTCGGGAGAAATTTCACACCCATGCGTGAGATGACAGTCGACGCGTGCCATGAGCAGTGTCTTCAGTTCTCTGGGAGTCAACCGGCCGGTTTTGTCCTCAACAGCCATGATACGATGCGCGCAGTATCTCGCGGTGCCTGCTTTCGTCTTATAATGATCTTGGAAAAGGTTTGGAACCAAGAGAATATTAATGGCCGACATTCATCGGTGTCGAGAGGTGATGATGATGGTTTGGGATAAGGAACGATTTGGTCGGTTCCCGGGCCGGCATTCTCGGAATATAATAAGCCACAACATACATTGAGGATTGACCACCATCATCAGTTGATCACAGTGACCACCCCACGCGGAAAATCCTTGGACTCGGAAGTGCGCCGGCTTTTCTGTGTTCTATTCACTCATATTGTCTCACTTTTGTTGCAGAGCGCTCAGCGGAGCCACGATCGTTCTGCGTTGGACACGCGGAGTGATCGGTCATCTCAAGTACTCAGAACGCCGTGGATCGGATACTCTTGGACAGCCCGTGTATCAGGGATTGTATTCAATTCCAACACCCGGCCCCATATTTCTGCCTGTGGGTCCTTCCACAACTCAAGATGGCTCGCCCACGACTGCTCCCCCCTTCCCCTCAGACTCAGGCCCATGGCTCTCTCACCTTTAAACCACCTCCCCTCGACGGGAGTCTCACTATCGCCCAGATGTATGACTGGCATTTTCAAAACACCCCACACCATCGATTATTTGTGTACCCCAAAGAGGATGGGTCGACCAGGACTATATATTGGCCGGAGGCCGTTAGCGCTGCTTACACTGGAGCCAAGATCCTGCGGGACCGCTTCGGATGGATCGCTGGCAAGAGCGAAGTGCCCGTTGTGGGTATTCTGGCGTCGTCCGGTATGTGGCATCTCCGCCGCTGGAACCTAGTTGACGAAGACTCAGACACCATACCGTTCTTCATCCTATTCACGAGCTGCCTTCGCGCTAATTATATTCCATTTCCCATTTCTCCACGCAACTCCCCTCTGGCTGTGGCGCATCTCATTTCTCAGGCCAAAGTTAGCCATGTTCTGATCGGACACGAGGCTGCCATGGTCCAACTCGTGGAAAGTGCCGTCGCGTTGTTGAAGAAGAAATATACAACACCGGCTGTGCCAGACGTGTCCTACGTCCCCCTGTTTTACGATCTTTTCAGTCCGGCGGCGCAGGCAGCTCCAGAGGACTTGCCCTACGAGTACACGGGCCCCGATACAATTGCCTTTATTTCACACTCTTCTGGTATCGTACTACTCGTTCTCAGAGTAGCAGTGTGACTCAAAACTCTCCGCAGGTTCCACCGCGTTTCCCAAACCCATTTATTGGACAAACCAGAAAACGATCGAAAGCGCCTTGATCCCTTGGTTTGGTGAACGAGATCTAACGGACCAGATTGTATCTCTTCACAGCATGCCTATGTATCATGGTACGGTCGAACCATCCTTTAGCGAGTACTCTAACGAAAGGATGTTTATCAGGGATGGGCATTCTCCAGACGTTTTGGACGGCGAGCCTAGATTTGTCGATTATGCTAGCTATCTCTTACATTTCCTCCAAGGCCACGTCTGGTTATCTGATAAGCGCCTTCGAACCGACGTCCCCTCCAACTCTTCCTACGCCTGATGGCATCTTCCACTCTGCGAAAGCCACGGAGAGCGACATCATCTTCTGCGTTCCTTCTTTCATTGAGGTACCATTTTCCCGCTGCCTGAGTCTTCCGTCTCTCTCTGACACTTTCGCCCAGGCATGGGCTCGCAAACCCGAATATATCCAGTGGCTGGCTACGCGTACAGGGGTGGTCAGTACAAGAGCATCTATCCGTTTTTCAGTACGATATTGATGGCACACCAATCCAGCTCTATGGCGGGGGTCCGCTGAACAAGGCTGTTGGAGACTACATCACCTCGCAAGGTGTCTCAATTTTCCAACTCTATGGATCGTGAGCGACCCGTCCGTTCTTGGTCAAATCCACGCTCACGGTGGAGCTTAGGGGCGAGGCCAGTATTTTGAGCCCGATATTGTCAGGTAAACCCGCTCAGCATTGATTATTCAATTAATGACAAGGTCCCAGCGGAGGCAGGGTACGACTGGGAATATTTCAAGTTCCCAAAGCTTGTTACACCGGAAATGATTCCATACGGAAACAACACTTTCGAGTTAGTCGTGGTGGTGCGTGATATTTTTATTGACTGGCAGTACTAGTAATCCCCAAGCGATAGCGTTCCAGTGTAATCCATTTTGTACACCCGCGGTTCTCAATACTCGCGTCCGAGGCATCGATGCGTATGCGACCTCCGACTTAATGGTTCCGCACCCCACCAAACCAGGGTACTGGAAGATTTACGGGCGCGCCGACGATCAAATCATGCACAGCACTGGGGAGAAGGTCGTCTTCTTTTATTACCGCTCTGTACTATGGTTCTGATTTCGTTTCGAAGACAAATCCCGGGCCACTAGGTACGAAACAGGCTGATTGCGATCCTCGCTCATTGTCTGTTTATTAGAGACTATTTTGAACCAGGACCCGCACGTGTTGTCCTGTGTGATGTTCGGTCGAGAACGCTTCCAAGCTGGGGTCATTGTAGATCCAAAGCCCCCATTCGTGTTCGATCCGTCGGATCCAGAAAAGTTGGCTGAATTTCGGAATACGATCTGGTGTGTTCTATTTTTCTAGTCGGCAGATAGGTCCTTATATCTCAGGCCGAGTGTTGAAAGAATGAACGGATTCGCGCCGCAGCACTCGAGATTATTCAAGGAGGTAGGCGACATCACCCCCCTGAACAAAGTCCTCTGACGGACAACTATCTGGCAGATGATTACTGTCCCGAAGCCTGGTAAACCGTCAGTCCCTACCAACAATTCTCGATCCCTGCTGACATCCGTATCGCAGTTTCACCTACACGTCCAAGAATACCGTGCGTCGACAGGCCGTAATTGCAGCGCTCAACATTGCTCCCATCACCCAGTGGGACGCGCATTCGATCCGCGACTTTGTACGCAATGCCATTCACAATGTGATGGCTAACGAGCTCGGCGACGATGAAGACATATTCCAGCACGGGTGCGATAGCTTGCAAGCGACATGGATCCGGAACTGCTTGTTGGGAGCTCTCCGTAACTTGGCGCAGCTTGATACCCGTGGGGACGCGCGCAACTTTGTTTACGACCATCCGACCATCTCACGCCTCGCGGCTCTTGTCTTTGCAATCGCCTCCGGCCAACGCGAGGAGGAGGATGATGCAACGCGGGATAAATCGGCCCTGATGCAACAGGTGGTGTCAAAATATGTTCAAAACTTTCCGACGCACTTGGGAGAACGGCCGCTGCCCTCACCCTCTGCGAAAGTGGTCCTGGTCACTGGAACGACTGGAGTACTGGGCTGTTACCTGTTGCAAAGTCTGCTAGCAGATGACAGCGTGCTTCGGGTCTACTCTATTAATCGTTCTTCCGCGCAACAGCAAGCCCTGCGCGACCGGCAAGCCAGTGCCTTTCTTGGCCGCGGCATCGATGTGGGCATCTTGGATTCGCCGAAGCTCTCCCTTCTATCCGGTGACCTCTCGAAATCTGCATATAATTTGCGTGCGGCCGTGTATGAAGAGGCGAGTCCCACTCACAACTTGTCCGCTCGATACTGAACAAAACTCAGATGCAACAAACCGTAACCCATATCATCCACACCGGTGAATTATACCATGTCGAATCTCGTTTAAATACTGCTGACTGGATACAGCTTGGCCGGTCGACTTTAACCTCACACTCCGCTCCTTTGAACCTAACATCAACGGGCTGCGCAACCTTGTTGACTTTTCCTTGGCCTCGCCTTTCATCGAACCCGCAAGGTTGATTTATGCGAGCTCAATCGGGATCTTTCAGGGTGAGATATCGCGTATTCGATGAGCTGCCTGTACTTAACTATGGCGAAATTGCAGACTCTACCGAAAACAACATCGCGGAGACGCCAGCCAATCCCGAGGTTGTAGGTCCTTCCGGATATCAACAGTCGAAGTGGATCTCCGAGCAGATTCTCGCCAAAGCAGCGGAGCGCAGCGCAGCGAAACCCTTGATTGTCCGTGTCGGTCAGCTGAGCGGCGGGATCAATGGCGCGTGGAAGGTCCAGGAATGGCTTCCGGCGGTCGTCCAGAGCGCCAAATTCACGGGGTGCCTCCCCGATGACAATAGGGTGCGTTCAGTCGCAGCATATTTCAGCATGCGAGGTAACAAGTTCTTTATTCAGGACGTTGCTTGGCTTCCGGTGCAAATCGCGGCCAGAGCAATCATTGACATGCTCGAGTTCACATCCTCGACGCAAATAGTGCATCTTATCAATCCGCGACCTGTGTCGTGGTCGATCTTGGCGAAGGTAATCGCAGATAACTTTGGCGTCCCAGTCGTCCCATATGCGGAGTGGCTTGCAAAACTCGAGAGCGCATCCCAAATCCCAGAGACACCGAAATCTTTTCGTGCGCCTCGTCTTATGCCCTTCTTCCGCGCTCAAAATGGTCGGACTGCTGCAGCTGAAGCGTTCGGATTCCCGAAAATGGTCAGCACGAACGCGGTTACTGCGTCCCAGTCCTTGCGCTTTACGAATTGTCAGTTGGGAGAGAAAGACGTGAAAGAGTGGTTGAGGTATTGGCGCAGTGTGGGGCTGTTCTGATCTGTACAATGGATCCACCATATTCACTCCCTTCGTCTTAGTTCAGTCTCGCTACTGTAGTTCCATGCCGTAGAATTTCGGTGAATGCTTGATCCAAGATGGAAAATCCACAGGATGGGCCGCCCAATTGATCTTGGCGCAGAGCCAGGCGCCAATTTACAAGGACATGGCATTTTTGTGGTCCAACGATCAGCCGCACAAATCTATTGAGACAGTTTAATCCACATCATAATTTGGGGGATATAAACAACGGAATGAGAGTCAAAGTGCTTGTCATACCAGACTACGATTCCAAATACCCCATATCAGTAGAAAGGGAGGTTGGTAAAACATAGCTCGTTGGTGAGTGTTCGATCATGCGCGCAAGAATGTCGAGAGAATATGCCCGATGACATTCACATCCGTCGGCTTTCTGCACTGCAGTTTCCCCTTTGCCATCGTACACCACGTCCGCGAAAAGCCGCAAGCGCGCTATGTCCTGTGGGAATATATTCTCGCACTCTTCGATCTCCAACTCGCAAATGCGCGCGCCGTGTTCGCGCCTCGCCCACAGCAGAGCAGCGAGAATTTCAGACTGCGATGGGTGGAGCTGCTCTGCACATTCACCCAGGTCAATCCCATGGAGGCTGAGGCAACGCAGCGCCGGCCATGCTTGCAGAGGCGCCGCGTTCTCCTCATTGCGTACCATCAGCCCATATCGATGATACCGGAAATGCGTGAGTCCGAGTACAAACATTGCGTGCGTGAACATAAACTCGAGCCACCCGGAAGGAAAGCCCGAGTGTAGGTGTAGCGTACGAATGCAGGGCATTCCACGTCCAAGCACGGTCCACATGGATACACCTTCAGCACAGGCTACGATACCCTGCAGGTGCAGCGCGGTGATGTGAATGAAGTCAAGGACAGCGCTGACGCTCTCCATCGCCCAGGTGATCGGGCGGGTGCTGGACCACGCCTTTCCATGGACGCGGAATTTGCGTGACCACCAAGGGCGTGCGGAGTCACGAAGTGTGTACGTGAGGCCATCGTTGAGGATGATGCGAACAACATCGTACGCGGATGGATGTGAACTCCAAAGAGGGAAAGGAATCATGTCGGATTCGCTATGACGGGGGTCGACATCGCACGAAGCAGAGAGCGTGGCCGACGACGGAATAATGATAAAATGCAAGAGAGCGGAACATGTAGCCGAGGAGGCGGTCTTGATGGTCAGCACGGAGAGCCGGGGGAGATCGACGGCGAATCCGTCGAGTGTTGTGGGACAGCAGTGGATTAGGGCAAGTGTTTCGAGGTGTGGACAGTCGCTAAGAACGTTCAGCAACTCCTCCATAGTCGGGCGCTGCTTGAAAGCTATATTTTCCAGTTGAAGATGGGTCAAATCCATGTACCACCATGAGTCCCACTGGAAAGCGCAGCGTTCCAGATGCAGAGCAAGACCGGGCCCGGTCCCGCTCATCGACACCTCCTCCCTGCCGAGAAAAGTATCGGGTAGTAAGAATCCCTCGTCATCAGGATCTTTGGTGGCGTTCGCTATCTTCACCTCGCGCAGACGGGGAGCAGGCCCAGCGTGTTCCACCCGCCGAAGAAGTTCCTCCAGGTAAATGGATGAGGAGCGAATTTCCAAGGTCCCCAGCCGGGACAGAAGCTCCGAATTTTCAAGGATAGGATAAAGACTGTGAAAGACCGAAAAGGTCTTTCCGAGTTGCGCCCGGATTACCAGGGCGGCGCTTTTGGAATTCGCGAGAAAGATGGGGACCCATGTCGGCCGCGAGAGGACGACAGTGCTCCAGAAATCGGGGCATGCAATTGAAACGTTACGCCACAACCTGCTCACTCTGGTGATATTGAGCCAGCTAACGTCGTTTTGCAGCTTGCGAGGCGAGATTGGGACGCATCGCACAAAGATGTCGGCGAGAAGTTCGGGCGGTAGTGCCCCAATGGGAGACAGAGCGTTGCAATCATTGAGAAGTTCAAACGGAACTTCATTGAGGCCCAGCAGCCTTTCTTGAGCGATTCTTGGATCGGCCCGGGGCTCGCGAGACTCCGAGTCGGAGTCAGTTTCTACTGCGGCTGTGTAGGCCGCAAGCGATCCAGAAGCCCCACACTGTCGGGGATACATCTGGCACATATGAGCGACAGCACAGGGACACAATAGAGACTGTTTGCTTACTCTGGCTTCACTATGTCGTGGTGTGTCCATAAGGCGTTTGGTGGGCGGTGACAGGGTGCCTGTCACAGCGTGTGACTTGTCTTGTGATCAATCACCGGCGATCAAATCGGCATAGCATCGTATTGATACGCGCAGTTGACGCCGCTTGACCAGTTTCAACCACCCTGCACTATTTAGATTTCCCAAGGATGTTATTAGATCTCACCTCAAGGATGCTCACCCATTCCACCAACACCCCAATCTTATATATCGGACTCCGCTGCTAGGCGGCACGAACGTCCGACGGTGATGAAGAGTTGCAGGTTACAACCAGCGAGGTACGAGCTCATTTTTGTTGTAGCGTCTGTTTATAAGAGACTAGTTGCAGGTCTTGATCCGGTCAACTTATTTTCCATCTCGCCCCTGCTCGCAAGAATGACCATCTATCGACAGGCACGGTGTGTCCAGACCACGTTAGCCGGCAAAACATGTTCAACACGGGCATTGCACAGTATCAATGCGTTTACAATTTCAAGCTCCCCGCTCCAGAATCTGCTCCAGCAGCAACCGGCAGCGTCTCGGGGATTCTAGATCTTCCAGCCTTATGTACTTACCTCGTGAAAACAGGTGAAAAAGCACCAAGGAGACTGTACTACGATCATAAAAGCCAGCTGCGGATGCCTGGGCAACTTGAACTGTGTCATGATCAATATTCTAATTTCTTGGCGCATGTAAGTACGGGCAGCAGAATTATCGCAGTACCACCTCATTTCGACCCGGAGCCACCTCAGGTTCAGCTTTTCTTCATCCCACAAGTGTGTGCGTCTCTGTTCGAGCCTCCGTTCGAGCGGGTTCGGAGTCCAGAGCTCGCGCTGCCATGGTTACATGGAAGAAGCCCAGAAGGTGACGTGACCGTGGATCGCATGGTCGGTCGCGTAAGGTCGCGTGAGATCAACGTGAGATCCTCATAAATAGGCCCGGTCCGACGCTCGTCTTCCTCATTCCCCATGCTCGTGCCTCTACTCTTCCTGGCTATTGCTCTCCGCCCAGTCACCGCCCTTTTGGCAAAAGGGGTGATCTTCCCTCTTTATGTCTATCCCGACCTTGTCTTCGACGACGGATGCGCTGCATGGGCTCCCGTTTTCAGCGCGTGAGGGTTCTCAATCCTTGCGTACTGCTTTTGTTGACGTTTCCTTCTTGTGCGCAGGATCACTGCCAACCCGACCCTGCCCTTTTTGATCGTCGCCAACCCAAACAGCGGCCCCGGCGACGCGAACACGCAGCCCGATTCCAATTACCAAACGTGCATCACCAACCTCAAGTCGAATGCCAATGTCCGCGTTATCGGCTACGTTAAGACTGGCTTTGGCGCACGAAGCAGCGCCGATGTGACGGCGGATATTTCGACCTATGCGCAGTGGACGGACGCATACCGTCCCACTGGAATCTTTTTCGACGAAACGCTGGCTACGGCCGAGTTTGTTTCCCAGTACCAGTCGTTTGCGACCGCCGTACGCAGCAGTGCGCTTGGTTCCACAGCATTCGTTTGTCTTTTTCCCTCTCAGTTTTGACGTGTGTTGATTGAATGCACGCCCCTCAGGTTACTGTCAACCCCGGCGACACCCCTGTCGACGATTTCTACACCTTCTCGGATCTCGTCGTTTCTGCGGAGAATTTCTATTCATCGTTCAGGTGCGCCTGAAGTTTCACGGATAAGAAACCGTTTAACGCACAATCGTGTCCAGTGCGTCGCAGCTTGTCATCAGCACCGCGTCTCCAGCGAGCAAGCAATCTGTGATCCTCCACGACGCGCCGTCGACGACTCCAGTGAGCCTGGTGGATCAGCTCGTCGGAGATGGGATTCCCTACATCTTCGTCACGGAAGCTAACTATACCACTATCCCCGTCGATTTGGCAAATTTCTGCAAAGCAGTTGTCGGTACGTGTCCTAAGTTCACAGGCAGTCGGCTATGCTGACGCCGACGCTTATATTCGCAGCCGCCCAGGCCTGATGTGGTAATAAGTAAGTTGCTAGGAAAGTATGGTCGTATAATAAATATATCGGGTACCTTTGAATTCGCTCTTTGGCCGACCCGTAGTTACATAATTGCAGCCCAAAGAGAGTAAGGTGCCCCAAATATCGCTAGTTGTAAGCGGTTTGGCAAAAACCACGGAGATGCAACCATCGGATAATTTTTGCACAGTATGTGTGCCATAAACGGACATGATCCAGGTGCTCCGCGATGCAACTGAGAAACCGAGAACAGATGTTATTGAAGCGTTTGGATTTATCATTGGATATGGGTATGGTATCTTAAGTACACGACGAAAAAAACAGTTGAACGTTGATACAACGTGTACGACACGTAAGATACATGGTTAAGAATGTGAATTATCACTGGAATTCAATTAGATACTCGGTCAAGGAGAGAGGCGAGAAAACTTGGAGAAAACACACCATAAAGTCAAACCACAGAGGCTCGTCTTCCTCGCGCCGGAGTGCAGGTGTGGCTCAGCACTTGGGAAGCACTTGGGAACTTAGCACCAGTCTTGCACCAGCCTGCACTGCGGTTGACTGCGGTCTGTGGAGGAACCAGAGAGGAAGTAGGAAAGCTGGCATTGTCAGACTGGACAGACTTTCGCAGCGCACTTAACGGTCACGGTCTGCTCGCTGGCAAGTCGGCGGCGTCAGAAAGGACCCGGAAAGCTCTAGGTTCGGATCAAGCCTGCCGTTCCATTGCTTGTTGATGCGGGCGGTATTTAGGGCACAACAATGGCGGCTCGCCGGCCCGGAGACAGGCTTGCTCCGAGGAAAGCTCCGCACACGAATGTCACATCAGTCGCTCATCATTCCCCCATCACGCCATCATGCTCGCATCACGCCACCGTTGCTTCAAACCACCATCGTCCCTCAAGGCGTCAAGCTCAGTGCGATGGTACATCCTGCGTTACTTCCCGAACACTTTTCGAAGGTGCACCCCGGGTCAGTTCACTGCCGATCCATCCATACAGTCGGACGTACAATCTGAACCCGCCCAAAGCCGCAGGTGTCAGCCGCTTTGCGGGGAACAGTAAAGGACCTGGCCGACCTGTGCGCCAAGATCGCCACACTGCCGGAAGATCAACGTGTCCTCATTCTTCCGGTGTTTTTTCTTCATCTGAAGCCCACGGTAATTCCGCATGTGGACCTACTGGGTGCGGACCATATAGGCGACCGTCTACGCATCGTCATTGAAAGAGCCATCGAATCGCTGGACGGATTGGCCAACCTTTCCGGAAGCTCGCCGATTCCCCTTGCCTTGGACGGATTGTCTTACCCTTCTGGGTCGATTCCCATTACCGCAGCTCCCGACCTGTGGACCCGGGTGTGGCCCTGGGCAGAGTTTTTGCACATGTATTGGGATATCCTTCCAGGTGTGCGACGGTTTGACAAGATCGGCGTTTGTATGAGGATCGCGACTATTCTCACAATGCTCGGACTGCCTTCGAATGCGGCAGAATTTATCGGACAGACGCATGGTGTCCGTACCATCATCGCACAAGCCTGGGATCATACATTGCGCGACGACGTTCTCTCCTCCCGCCAGGTTTCATCGGAGCAAGTCAATTGGGCACTAGGATTTTTGGCCACAAACCTTCAGGACTCCGCAAACTTGGGCGAGATTGTTGACGGCGTGTGCGGGAGACACAATTTGGTTTCCGCGCTCCGAAGGCATATCGCCCATGCCTGTGCCTTTCTGCCCTCTCCAACGGCCATCGCATCTCTCTCTGGTGTTCTCAACTTTACGACATCACTGGCGAAGCACCATCCTAAGTTCCAGTCTCTCCTCCTCGCAGGCGGCATCACAGTGTCCATCTCCAAGACGCTGGCCGTTGTTAGCGGCTCAACTCACTCCACAGTCGCATCTTCGGCCACTGGGCCCTTATGTTTGATACTCTTGGAGCGTTACCTGCGCTTGTTTCCGGACACCGCCTACGTATGGCTGGCACGGGCCCTGGAGGCGGGCCTCTTGCGATCGATAGTGTCGTTCGGCATGATTCATTCAGCCTCAGCGGACAAGGCAAAGGACATCTCTGTCGTGTTGAGACTGTTTATCGCCGGAGTCCTTACCAACGGGCTCACATCTTACCGCGTCATCAATCAAATGAGGACCGCGCTTCGCGATACCGCAGACGCGGCGCAGAGTGAAAAGTTCAAACAGTGTCTTTTTTTCACGAGCTGGCAGAAGCTGGCAGCTTGGGCGGAGTCGCGAATACGAGTTTTAGATGCATATACCGGTGAACCGGTGCTACGAGCCTGCGACAATATGAAGGTATGTCTCAGTCCTATTCCTCGTACGAGAGATAGTTGACGGCGTTCAGTGTGGGCTATTGATGGCGAAGAACGAGTTGAAATGCTGCTCCACGTGTCTCAGCGCCGCATATTGTTCGCGCGAATGCCAGATCGTGGATTGGCGCGATGCACACCGGGGCGAATGCCACGGATGGCTGGTCTCTCGATCGTGTCAGCCCTGTTCTTCTTCGAATTGCTTATTTCTCACCTATCTGCAGGCCGCACCCTCCCCGCTCGCGAGCGCGCCTTCATCCGTGCGCTACTTCACGATGATTATCTGTGTATGCTTTCGGAGCTTGCGCGCCTCACGATCGAGTTTGTTGCGGAGTTTCCGACACAGCCTTTTTACGCCGCGTGGGACTATCGCGCCCCCAATACTTGGCCCGCTCTCGAAATCCGCCCCCGGGACCGTTTCGAGTGCGATAACTCCGTGGCTCAACTGGATGAACTGCGGTGGGATTTGCACTGGCGGCGTATGTCGCGCTCTGCGGGCCGCATGCGCATGAATGTGGTTATACTTGCACAGGGCTGTTTTGTCATCCCCACACGCTCTTCTACTGCAGCGTTCCGGGATGGGTTGGTTAGAATCGGAGACGAGATTCACGGGCGAGGACGGGTTGAGGGTGCCGATGAACAGATAGACGAGCTCGTCCAGGACCTGCTACAGTCTCTGGATGACGATCCTGATTTTGTGGAGATCCATTGATATAAACGTTGGACACCGCGCCGGTTGAAGTGTGTTCGACCGATGCAGTTCTATTCCTTAGAGGACTGAACACTGTTTTCAAGTTTAGCATCTCACGAGGTACGAGAATCGAACAGCTTGTTAGATCTGAACTGCACTGAACGTTACTGACAGACGTTGAGTTTTGTCCTCTGATGTGTCGGCATAGCCTATACGGCCAGGGCCATAATACAGCCAAGGTTGCGAACAATGTACCTGATGATTTGATCAAAGCTCGCTCACCGCTTCCTTCTTGCCACCACTGACCAGCAACTCGAATTCTCATCTCGCAAAACTATGTATATGCCTGAGTCAGAGTACCATGTACGTTCATATCACCATGGCTAGCATTATTAGCTTCTTTTTGACGTTTTCTCTCTCTCTCTCTCGTACAGATACCTCAGCACCATGCCACCGTGCCCGCGGGCGAGGTCCCATTGATTTAGAGGCGCCCCCCGGGACCCGCCTCCGCAGCTTCTTGAGCTCCGATGAAGCGCCAGACGACATGGAGCTCGCGTTCATCAAAACACGCATTGCCGCCACCACACTTCCGTTGCAGCGTCTCGAGAAACAGATAACGCGCCTCAAGGAACAGTTGGCACAATTGAAGTCGGAGCGGACGCGGCTCTATGGCTATCGGGTGCAGCATAAGTCCATGCTCTCTCCAATTCGGCGGATGCCAACGGAGGTCCTGGGTGAGATATTTGCCTGGGCATCCGTAGTTTCGGACTCCTCGCGGCTCTACGACACCCAAAGTACACGCACCTCATGGGTATTGAGCCACATATGCCACCGTTGGCGTGCAATTGCCCTTGCCACCCCGGCATTGTGGTCGTTAATCTCCATCGAGTACCCCTCCCCCTGCTACCAACCCCAGTCATTATATCCGCTATCCATGGTCAGGGCGCAGATAGCTCGAGCTAAAACGCTCAAAATCCACTTCCGCGGCAACGAAGATGTTGCGGAACAGCCTCAAAACGAGATCTTCAAGTGCTTAGTAGAACACTCTTCCCAATGGGAAGAGCTCAGTATTCAGCTGACTTCGGGCTTGGTTCCGCTTCTCTCGGGCCTACGGGACCGAGTTGCATCGCTGCGCCGGCTCTGCATACGGTGGCATAACAAGGAAAGCCAAGAAGGAGTAGATGTGGTCTCGGCTTTCAAGGCAGCTCCCTCTCTCGTCGACGCCGACATTCAGAATCTTTATCGACACATCCCCATCCTCCTTCCAGCGCATCAGCTCACCCGGTATCAGATCGATGCCCCGTGGAGAACACACATCACCCTACTAAAATTGGGGCAGCACACCATCGTCGATGCGTGCATTATAGTCACCTTCGACTACGAGCCTTTCACTGAGTCGGACTCGGAGGACGTCATCGAGCTTCCAGCCCTTCGACGCGTCTTTCTAGCTCCGACCACAATTGCACACTATCTCAGGACTCCCGCTTTAGAGGCGGTCACATCCGAAATCACCGACGACAAGGATGTCGAACATCTTCTCTCCCTGACCGCTGACACTCCGCCGCCTGTGCATTTACGGAAACCCTTCTGCCCATACAGCAGCTACCATCATTGCCACCGTACCCTCCATTGTCGAGCTCGGCTTCGTCAGCCGCTCTAGCGATGTGAACGATAGGCCAGCCTTCGATGCCCTGATGCCCAAGTTCACCCCGTCTGAGAGCTGCGGTACAACAGCCTTGATTGCGCCTCGATTACGTCTGCTGCTATTTGACAGTGAAGATGCAGCCAACATCGACTACGAAGCAGTGCTCAGTATGTTGCAAGCGCGGGATCATGCACACTTCTTCTGCGCTCCAGACCGTCGTCTTGCTCGCAGCTTCGCATGGCACCCCAATCTATCCGAGACATCAAGGTCTACGTGCGCTTCGACCAAAGGGCTTGGAGATCCAGCAAATGGGAGGAACGAAAGGATGGAACTATTTATTGGATTGGCTGCTGGGACCACGTGCACAGTGGGCTTGATCGCATTTTCCCCTCATATACTTGACGTGCCCAAGACGTGCCCCGATCTGTGTGACGTTGCGCGCCCTATGTATCGCATTTCTACCAATGATGCCTGTTCTGGCTCAAACTGGCGGGTAGTTGAGGACACAAGGAACTTCGAGGCTTGAAGGAAGTCGACTTGAAGTAAAGAGGGACCTCCATCCTGGCGGCAGAGCTCGTTCCCACACATTTTTTTTTTGCTTTTGCGTGCGCTGTATATTCAAAAGGGCACCAGGCCCCAGAGGCTCCAGCGGCTGGTATTCCCCAAGGTAAGTGCAATTCAGCTGGGACAATCAGGATTCAGAAAGTTGGTAATATGTAGAAAAGGCCCGCCCGTGCGCGACGTGCAATTGCGTCCCATGCTTGCGTGGCACTGTCATTCAGAAATATTTATGTAGGCCTTGGGCTCGAGATCGGGAATATGACACCCTACTGCACCGTCGTGTACTTGAACGAACGAGACTTGTGAAAAATCTACCATCGGCACCGTGCTATTGGTTTTTCATTCGAATCAGGAGCGCCTCTGGATCATTATGAATCCCGCTGAGGGCAAATAGCTGGAAGATGACGTACATGAGTGTTGCTGTAGCGATAGAACAGAAACACTTGCCTAGCTCAAAACAAAGTCTTGTCGATCTCCTCATGATCCAACAAGGCCACGTCAAATCCGTCGTGTCGCAAGATCTCGATGTGGGCGGCCACAGTGTCCGATGAAAGACCGAAAAGGCGGAGACGTGAGAGCCGGCAATGAGAACTGGAATATTTTTGAAAACGGGAACGTGCCATGGCAAAGAAGAGGTGCCGAGGGACCGCAGTTGCATGTTGATACCCCAGTTCCAATGTGGTTAAGTGAGGACAGATGTCGGAAGTGGCGCCGGATATTGACATGGCAGTGATCCAGTCAGTGTCGATCTCTTCCTCGTCCTCCTCTAGATCTAGCAAGAGTGATGTGAGGGTCGAAAGAGCTCCCAGGAGGGATACGAGTTCGGAATCGATGTGGCATTCGATCAGGGCAAGCCTTGTCAGTGTGCAGGAGGACCGCCGGATGAAAGGGCCCACAGCGCTGATCGTCTCTGAAAGGAGGAATAAACGCAGTTCTTCGAGGATTGGCGCTGTGAGAAGTGGGAGGATAGCCACGTATTGCGAGGAAAGCCGACGCAAGTTAAGTAGCGTTACGATGGGGGGTGTCTCGTTGTCGAACTCGTCGCTTGTGAATCCAATTGCACACTCCGACAGGGCGGGAGCTGCCGCCCTCAGAATCTCTATCTGTCGTGCGGGGGAATATGTTCCATGATAGTGAGTGATCTGTCGCCAAGGAATCGCGATGTATGCGGACTTGGAGAAGCTATGATGGGTGAGGATGACTTCGCGCAGGTTTCGAGCCGTCAAGAAGACATCAGGAATGTCGATCTCAGCGGCAGGGGAGTACACTTCAACTCTCCGTAATCTATCAAGACAACCTTCAACGGAGTGAAGCCAGTCAAAATCCTCGAGTCCACAATCTTCGAACTGCAGATTACGCCAGCGAGAAGAATGAGGGAGCAATAGATCAAGAACCTGAGGATGATAGTCCGCACATTGCCATTGAATATCGAGAGGTGCATTGGTCGTCCGCAAGAGTTGAGCTCTAAGCCGCGACAGCTCCCAACTCAGCCGAGAGTCAACAGTGACAGAGAGCCAGAGAGCGGGATATGAGAGGGCGTAGCGCCTCCAAGGTCGGCAAATATGGCCGAGATACCAAGGCGGCTTGCTCGCCCCAGACGACGCCAAAAGGAAAATCTCGCAGATGAGCTCCGCAGGAACACCTCGAATGGATGAGATGACGGACTGGTGTCGGCGAACACTTTCCGCCACCTCGTCACGCCGGTTCTGCAACTGGGAAAGCGCAGCTTGCAAGTCGTGGATCTGCGCCTCCAAGGAACGAATCTTTTCATCGAGTGGCTGTATCCTGCCCTGTGCATCAGCGATGGCTTTGTGAATGAACGGGACCTCTGATTCAAGAGGCGGTTCGTTGTTTGTCAGTAATTGGGTCAGATTCGGCGAGGCCGCTGGCGGCGGGTCAAGGAGCGCAAGCGTCCGAGAGGGTGCTTCACTGTTCGGGCAGAGTTGAGACATGCTAAAAAAATGAGCAAGCGATTGGCCCTGGGAGAAGCACTCACTCACCAGGTGGTGGCAGAAGAAGAAGGCCGGAGATATCCGAAACGCTACAGCCAAGCATCCACATATAACCCGAAGCAGAATAAATGATGCATCATGCTGGGCCCTGGCGCATCAGTTCCCGTATGTGGTGCGAAGCCAGCTGGCTTTGATTTCCTTCTCAGCCGTTAAAAAGCACGCGACTTCAGGTGGATAAATTGAAAGAAACCTCATCCGCATTTTTATGAACCTTCAACGTTCTCACCGGCACTTTCTAGCACTTGTTTTTTTTGTCAGCACGCTGCACTGCTGGCCTCCCAGGGGCCGGCGAGACAATGTCCGGTCCTCGCTGTGCAACGGCGTCTCACTTTCCGTGATTGATTGCCGCGCATACCTACGTTCTCGCAAGTTCAACTCTGCCGCTTGTATCCTCTGTACGTGATCCTTTCAGCCATTGTTTAGACCGTCTGGTTTCAATCTCTTCAAAGAACATGTTCGCTGAAATTCAAGTGAGCCGAGCGACTGCACTAAGCTATTACAGGACTCGTGCTCGATCATACCCCGGAAATCAAAAAGCGGGGTAATGTCTGAGACTTTCAGTCCCGGCCAAAGAAGGTGAAGGGGTTGAGTCCGGGGTCAAGCCCCTCTCCCTGCCCGTATAAAGCCAAAGCCCCTCCTGCGGTGAATTCCAACTTCTTCCCAGTTACAACCACCCACCGAAATCCCACCCAACACAATGCCCTTCTCCGCAGCCACCATTTCACGCAAACAGCAGTCGCGCAGATTCTCCGTCGACCTCGTCGTTGACTCCCTCCCGGCGGCGCTCGTTCCCAAGCGGCTGCGCTCGGCGTCTCTACCATCACCGCCATCTCCGCATAACCCTCTGGCGGTCCCGCACAAGTCTGCGCTCAAGCGCCCGCATGCTCTGTCTACCGGGGACTTGCCTTCATCAGAACCATTTCGCATCCAATTTCCGTCCCCCGCAGACGACCTGACCGGTAAGCTCCATGCTAAACCTTTATTTCCCCTTGAAATTTACATGCCCCTGCAGAAGAAGTGAAATTGGCACTCTCCCTTGAGGCAGAGCTGGTGCAAACAACCTCGTTAGTCGCCGAAATATGTGCCTCCATTCGCGAAATTATTCCCCTCGCCCGTCGCCGTCGACGGGTATATTCCATGTCCAGGGAAGAACACCGAGAGGCTGCGCTCCGTCGCCACGCGAACCTGCCCCCGCCCGCCGATTGGGACGAGATTCCTTGCAAAGTGCATTTTTCTGTGCCGGCGCCGGCGCCGGGGAGACCCGCCCTCCGGCGCGCGGACGCAGAGCCTGCGTGGTGTGATTTTATGGTGTGTTTTCTCGCCTTCTCTTTCCGTATCAATCATCTCATTCAACTTCAGTGATCCCATCCCATTCACATATTTCACCCGCGAGATCTCACCGCTTCTTTTTTCAACCGATATCATGAACCGATGTGCCACCTTGGACACGCCGCTGTATCATCACATTGTATTCTCTCGTGTACTTTGGCGATACCCATGAAATACAATACATACCTATTTTTTCATAATTTACCTTTCCAGTTGCTTTCAGCCAAATGTGCGTTTCGGCTTAACCCGTTTTACATAACAGGGTAAACCCCCTGCATACTTCAGCACATTTGAAATTTCAGCAGTTGAACGATTTCGGGCAATTTGCCGACCCCACTAATTACCGCCGCGTTGTAATCAGTGTTTCTTTCGCTCAGCTCAGGAAGGTCAACTATCCAGAGTTATACTCGGCCGCTTGTTATTATTTTCATCCAGAAGGCGACTTTTTTGAAGGGATTATTCATAGTCTAAGATCATAAACTAGACAATCGGCAAGTGAAACGAGACGATACGATGGCCCCGGAGACTGAGCCGTCATCCAAGAAGGAACAAGATATATTATCGGCCCACATCGTCGTCAATCAGACTCGGCCGGTTCGGAAGAGCTCGCCCCATCTGAGTCTGAGTCTACATCGTCAGATCCCGAGCCATCTGTGTCGTCGGAACTATCTGTGTCGTCCGAGCCATCCTCAGAGAACCCAGTGGCGGGATTTATGACCAGGTTCACCTCGGGAAGCCGCGAGCGGTAATACCTCTTCGAGAGCTGCGCCTCGTCAATGAAGACCGTCAGCGTGTCCAGGGGGCACTTGGACCGAGCGACGAGGCTTTTAATAGCAGCGATCGTGTCAGCCGGGAAGGCCGGCTCAGGGACCAGAAGCTGGCGCAAAGAAGGGACAGTTAGCTTGTCCATTAATTGAACGTGGCCTGTGGCATTCTGCGGGAATCCCGGCGGGGAGAGGATTACCAGCGAGTGTAGATGGGGGAAGGATGGAATATCGGGGAGGACCGCTGATGTTTCGTCATCCACTACTAGCACGGAGGAGCCGATATAGACACTGAGATATTCGAGGTTGACGGTTACACGTAAAACTTCCAAGAATGGGCGGAAAAGGGCAACGGGGACAGTGAGCGATGTCAATTGAGCCCATGGGAAGATGAACGGTGTGGGGAAATACGCGATGGCTAGCACCTCCAATTTCGGTGCATGTCGGAACACGTTCCAAGGGGGAAATGGAAGCATCGCCTTGTTTGCCGTGGTTATGTCACTCAGTCCTATCTTCACTCGACGCAGCAGAGGTAATTCCCCGCTGATCAGAAGACTCTGTTCACAGGAAATCCACAAGTCCAATTCCTCCCAGCGTGCACGATGGGGCAGAATCGTTTCGATGAAGCTACCCGGGGACGCCGGGGCCCCGGAGTGGACGATCACGATGTGTAGGGGACATTGGGCAGACCGCGCTAACCAAAGTTCGAGGAGACGGAGGCGTCGTTCATTGGCGGCGGCATCAGCAGAAGACACTGTTATCGATGCCCAAAGGGGAGGTGTGGTCAAGGCAATTTCTCTCCAGGCACGGCATATATGCCCCAAGAATAAGGGAGAGGTCGGGCTGGAAGGCGACGTGTCCTCGGGGTCAAGGGTCTGAAGGAACACTTCGGAAGTGATTTCGGTGGGCAAGGTCAAGACGGGGTAGATATAGGTCTCGAGAAACGTTTTCAGCTTCTCTCTTTCCGACGATCTCAAGAGGGAATTTTTTGGGGATTCGTTGAGCGTGTCCAGCTCTTCCAGACGTGCACGGGCGACGGTTGGCGTCAAGCTGTCCGGCAAGGCGAAATGGGGTACTTCCATTGCCGTTCAACTTGTAGTTTGGTCAGGCAGGCGGAAGATCTGGGGTGAAGAATGCCTGGCGTACCAATTCTGCTTTTTGAAAACAAGATCGAAGTCAAATCCAAATCCCAAGAGTATCGCAGCCAATTAAAGTCGCAGCCTGCAGGCGACCGTTCTTCGACGCCGGAGTGAATCAGAAACGGAGGGACACAAGAATATCGGGCACAAGACAAAACAGTCGACGGCGCAGGCCAAGGCACTAGATTTCGCGTACTTGGATGGTCGCGAAAGAAAAGAAGGTCGATGCATCACGTGAACCCGTCGAGACCGTGACGGTCTTGTTTCCTATATCCGCACGCGTGTGTACCTGTAGCTAGCTATCTACCTACGTCCTATCCTACTTTTATCGATATTGTATCCAAGCCAATAATATACCCCACCCTCCTCCATCCTTCCCTCCATCCGTCCTTCCTTATAACCGAAAACCAAGACGACTTGTCCTACGAATCCACCTCCATCTCCTCCTCTCCTTCACCCTCCTCGCCTGTGCCGGGGCCCCTCGCAGACCGCCGCCGCGCCGCCCCCTGCGCCTCTCTTCCCGTCCCGCCTTCCCGTTCCCCGCCCGCACGCGCTTCCTGCATTTGAGGTTGCGCCTGCGTCTGCATCCTCCCTTGTGCTTGCCCTTGCGTCGGCGCGTGCGGACGCGGACGAGCCAGCGCGGACGTCGATGTCGGCGACGTGGGCGAGAGGATGTCGGACGCGGAGGCGAGGCCGCGGCTGCGCGGGGAGGGGTTGAAGTGCCCGCATTTGGGGCAGGTGAATTCTGGAAGAGAACGGGAGTTAGCGAGCGGAAGTGGGGAGTGAGGAGGGAAGACGAGAGGGGCGAGGAAGGGCAAACGGGGGAGAGGGATTGAGAACGACGGCGGGCAAGAACGGTGCAATTAAGACGAAGACGTGGGGGACGAGGAGAACATGAGAAGAGGGAGGGAGGAGGAGGAGCGCGGCGGAGGGACGGCGTGACGGCGGGAAGAAGGCGGAGGATAAGACGAATGAGAGGCAGGCGGGGCGGAAGAGAGAATGGACAGGGAGGGGATGGGATGGAGGGAAGACGAGAGGGGAGAGGAGGGGTAGACGGGGGAGAGGGATCGAGAACGACGGCGGGCAAGAACGGTGCAAGTGAGACGAAGATGTGGGGGACGGGGAGAACATGAGAAGAGGGAGCGAGGCGGAGGGACGGCGGGAAGAAGTCGGAGGATAAAGCGAGTGAGAGGCAGGCGGGGCGGAAGAGGGAATGGACAGGGAAGGTGTGGAAGGAGGCACTGAATGGCAAGGATGGAGGCGAAGGCATAAAGAATCGAATAAGGAAGAGGGGGAGGGAGGCTGGGGACCAATTGGGGACGAGGAGGAGTAAGAAGGCGAAGGGGGGAAGAGCATGAGGCGATGGTGTGCGCATGCCCAAATACTGGCGCGATACCGAGCCACCGAGCCCTTCTCGCCACACAACGCTCTCGGGAAGACACCCGCCTGTCGCTGCCCCGATCGCGCCACCGTATCCCCCAGCACCACAAGCGCCGTCGTCGCCCCCTCCTCCTCCCCCTCCCTCTCCTCCCCAAAAAAACCCCCCAAAAAAGCCAAAAAAAAGCCAAAACAAGTAAAGAAAAAAACTCACGCATCCCCCCCCACACCCCCTCCCCCACCAACCCACAATGCGCAAAACACCCCGCGCACACAAGCGCCCACCGTTGCTTCTCCTCCCTTGCCTGCGTCTCCGCGGCCGACAAAGCCGCGTCGTCCGGCCCGACGAGGACGTCGGCGAGGACGTCGAACCAGCCGCGGCGCGAAGGGGGCGGGGGCTGCGAGGGGTGGGCTTGGGGGTGAGAGGCGGCAGAGGATGAGTGGGGAGGAGGGAAGGAGGTGGTGGAGGAGGAGGGGGTGGGGTGAGAGAGGGGGTGAGATTGGCGCGCGGCGGCGGAGGAGGGCGGGAGGACGGAGGGGCGCGGGCCTGGGGGTACGAGTTAGTATGGTAGTATGGTAGACGGATAACGGGGAGAGAGGCAAGGGGGGGAAGCGAAAGGTGATTGCGTGCGCACTGATGGAGGGAAGGCAAGCACGCCCGCTCAGCTGCGGCACGCACGACGAGCCCAGTCCGGCACAAAGGATAGCAAGGGGGAGAGCAGGAACCCCGCGCGATGCCCGTGGGCAGCGTACGTGCCGGAGTACGACCGCACGAAAAACAGGCAGCACCAGCAAAGCAGTCCGACACTCCCAGCCCCAAGATCCCGAGCGCGGCGTGGCACCACCAAAAGTGCAGGTGCACCCCCGTCGTTTAGCGCAAGGTGCTGCCGGCCGCACGTACAGCCAGCTGCACGCAGCGCCGGACGCACGGCACACGGCCAGATGAGGAGGGGCTCACCGCGCAGCTCCACCACCGACACATCAGGCTGGGAGCAGCCCGCAAGTAGCGTACGCGCCATCAGTACGCATTAGTACGCGCCCCACATCCCCGAGACGACCACACCAAAAGCGCGCAACACGACCCCCGACACGACACCGAGCAGCGCACGCGCCATCCAATCCAATCCAATCCCAGTCGGGCCTAGCGTAGGGACAGCGCCGAAAATAGCGAACCGAGCTCTTTCGTCCGCGCGCGCGGGCGCACCGGAGCGGCGGAAGCGAGGACGCACGCAAGAGCGAGACGAACTCGTCCGACCCCGCTGGCACAGTGCGCCGTGCGCCCGGACGCGAATAAGAGCGTAGCGTACACCTCGCCACACAAAAGCTGGCCCGGTACGCCCCGCAGAAAGAAACAGAGAAAGAGCATAAGCACGATCCCGATCCCGAGCACGAGCACGGTCCCGACCCCGAGCACACAGTATCCCACTCAGTCTCGTCTCGGTGGAGGACTACTGCGCGCCGACCACCCAGGGAGAACCACGCCCCGCGCGCCCAAGCGCTCACGCCAGTAGCAGCACGGCAGCAGCAGCACACACTTCACTGGACGCAAGACACGCGCCACGAAAGCAATCCGCAATCTGCGAGCGCAGCGCAGCCAGCCCCTCGCGCGACGCCAGCGCCGTCCCCTTGACCGACAAGACAAACAAAAGCGGGCTCGACACAGCACGCGACCAAGCGCCGGGCTGCCCCACGCACGACGGACGATACGCGCGCCCATCCCCGCACGCCCACCGCACAAAGAAGAAAGAAAAAACGGCACGGGCACAAGCACGACTCCAAGCACGCACCCTATCGCGCAGCACAGCCGACTTTTGCTCAACGGGGCGCGAGCGAGAGCAGCACGCCGATGGCGGAGAGCACGAGGACAGTCCACAGAACGCGGGTGAGGCGTGCGGTCATCCTCGCATCCAATGCCGGCTCAAACAAAAAAGAGGATGAGGGCGAGAGACAAGGACGCGTACCTCGCTGCGGCGTATTCGGGCTCGACACGCTCCCGCTCCCATCCCCGCTTCCCCCAGACTCGTACCGCGAGAGCAGCTCGCGCGTCTCGTAGAAGTTCGTCTTCTTCTTGATCTCCTCGACCTTTGCGCGCTGTGATTTGAGGAGCGTTTGGAGGGTTTTGTCTATGAAGAAGGAGTTAGTTTAAGCAGAAAGAGGAGAGGATGGGGTATAAGGAGCAGGTGGAGGGTATAAGGACAAGGGCGAGCGGGGTTGCGACTCAGTAAGGTGTGCCCCGGACCCGTCATCATCTCCCCAGGGGAGCAGTACAGCGGAGCGGCTTGTGCGTGAACAGGCGTGCGGCGCGGCTGCCATGCAGAGGGAGGATGGAAGACGCGCGCGGGTCTCTTTGCCACAAAGCACGGCACGCGATCCCCGCTCGTGGAGCGCATCGCAGGAATGGCTGAGGGAAAGAATGTTGAGAGGGAAGGAACGCACCCTCAGCGTCGCCCTTCCGTGCATACCACACCTGCACGATCCGGCGAATGAACAGAATCCTGCAAACCGCGTCAGCGCCCGTCTTCTCTTCTCCCCCAGCATCGCACGCACACAATCGGCCCCACGAACACCGGCAGCGCGCGCACCGCGCGCTCCACGCCCCGCACCCGTCCCGCGCTCCCCCCGCTGACGAACCCGAGGTACCACACGCCGAGGTACACGAGCCACGCCGCGAGCGCGTAGAGCGTCACCAGGGTGGAGGCGGTGCGTTCGCGCGCGCGGAGGGCCGCGAGGAGCGTCTGGCGGCGCGCGATGTCGCGCGCGAGGGAGGACAGGACGGTTTCGTCGTCGGGCGGTTTTTCCTGGAAAGCGGCTCAGTTTGAGCGGGGTTTTACGCGGAGGGAGGGAGGGAGGGAGGGGAGGGGACGCACGGAGCGGAAGAGACGGAGGAGGAAGGACATTATTTGGGATTATGCGAGGCTAGAGGGAGGATACACAACGAAGGAAACAAAGGGGGGGAGGAGAAGACGTGTATTGCAAAGGCGATGCCGTGTACAATCAACAGAGCATAACAATGACCGTCTCTTTTTCTTTCCACCAGCTCAAGCCTTTCAAGGCTTTCTTCTCTGTGGCGGCTTACTCCCCCTTCCACGCTATCTACGGGCTTCTCGGACGCACTCTCGATCCCTCCTGACCTCTCGACGTTTTCTTCTCGCTTTTTTCCCACTCCCAGGCTTTCTGGAATCTGGCAGTGGACTGAGGACTCGGAGGCTTCCCCTTAGACTCTCGCGGCCTCGAACTCAAACAAGCGCTGTGCATCGCATCCAGACAGATCTTCAAATGGCATACGATCATCAGATTCACAGGACAGACTCCCCCGAATCACTCTAGAGCTCCAACGTCCTCTCCCAGTCGTTCAGTTAGTACACTCGCGCTCGTGAAAATCCCCGCAACACGCTGTCCCCCGAAATGGACCCTCTGCGGAAATGCATTATGCACGCACTGTTTTAGTCTGATCTCGACCTCATCCTGGATAAGATGCGGGCACGAAAGCTGTCTTTCATGTTTCGGCTTTCGGCTTTCGTCCTTTGTCTTTCGTCCTTCGTCTCGGGAACGAATTGCCCTTTTCGCCACTGCAGCACCCCGGACCCCTACACCGATCCAGATCTGTGCTTGGTAACGACGATCTTCAACCTCCAGCCTGACACCGGGAATGGCCCCATATTCAATGCTTCACGAATCACCGCCGACCTCTCGCACTGTCGCAATTCCGGAATCCTATGTCACCGAGTTTGGACGCGGTGCACTGGCTATGGACCACCGTGCGGATTCTGCGTGATCTGCGGGACCTTGCTTAGTCATTTTCATTTTCTTTTCCTAGCGCGCCGCGCGCGGCCGAGCTGAACCTAAATTTCAGGCTAGCAATTCTCTCCAACTCTTCAACTCCCCAACTCCCCAACTCTTCAACTCTCCAACTCTTCAACTCTGCAGTCTGCACGATACAGCAGGAACGGAAATGGAGACGCCAATTATCAATTATCTGCGCCAGGAGTCACGACTCGCCACAAGACGGCCTTTTATCGTGTGCATGATGTATCCGCCGCTATAAACTGGCCGTTCACGGAACGCATCTACTCGCTGGAGCTTGAAGCTCGGCGGTCTCGTCCGAGCTTCGCTCTACTGCTAAATTAAAGTCGCCCACTATCAATTCCACGCACACTCGCACACACCGTTCTAACTTCTTTGATCCATGCACACCGAACCCCGGTCCCCGACGCGCCGTCTCCCTCCTGCGAGTGATGCCAAGAATCAATGCTATTGATGTGTAAATCTCACCCACGACTGAAACTGCCCATTCTGATGTTTTCCGACGCGGATCCGCCTTTCTTTTCGTGCATTATCGTTCTTTTCGTGCATTTTCGTTCTTTTCGTTCTTTTCGCGCATTATCGTTCTTTTCGTGCATTACCCTTGCGGGCTTCGGAGACTGGGAGATGGGCAGCAGTCGTTTTCTGCACATGTTCCGCCTTTTCAGCCTGAGGCCTGGACGTTCAAATTCGATTCTTTCTGCACGAGGCTCTTAGGCGAGTACCAGCATCGTGGCGCGCCGACAACAAATTGAACACTGTTGCTTACGCCAAGGGTAGGAGACCTGTGAGTCCAAATCATTGGAACTTCACCTAGCGGAAACGATCACGACGCGAAGGAGAATTTGAAAGCAACGTGTGGTATTTATCTTTTAACAGGGGTATGGTGGTACACGGCGTAATACAGTTACAGTACAATGATACAGCGGCCAGACTTAAAATACAAGGTTGCGCATCAGTTCATGGTATCGGCGAGAAACGATGGGTCGACTCTTGCGGGTGGAATGTATGTATGTGAATGTGTTCACTGAAGTTGAATTAGCCCATCGCTCCAATGAAAGGACACGAGAAAACACACCATAAAATCACACCACGCGGGCTCTGCGTCTGCATCTGCGCGCCGGAGCGCGGGCCTGGGCAGCGGCGCAGGCACGTCAAAGTGCACTTTACAGGGAACCTCGTCCCAATCAACGGGCGGAGGCAGGTTCGCGTGGCGGCGGAGCGCCGAGGCGCGGTGTTCCTCGCGCGACATGGAGTACACCCGCCGACGGCGACGAGCGAGGGGAATGAGCTCGCGGATGGAGGCGCATATTTCGGCGACTAGGGAGGTTGTTTGCACCAGTTCTGCCTCGAGGGAGAGGGCGAGTTTGACTTCTTCTGCCGGGGGAAAGTAAATATTGAGGGAAGAAAAGGTTGGCATGGAGCTTACCGGTCAGCTCCTCTTCTGGGGATGGAAATTGGATGCGAAATGGTTCCGATGAAGGCAAGTCCCCGGCGGATAGAGCACGCGGGCGCTTGAGCGCAGACTTACGCGGGACCGCCATAGGGTTATGCGGTGATGGCGCTGATGGTAGAGACGCAGAGCGCAGCCGCTTGGGAACGAGCGCGGCCGGGAGGGAGTCAACGACGAGGTCGACGGAGAATCTGCGTGACTGCTGACTGCGCGAAACGGCGGCGGCGGGGAAGGGCATTGTATCGAGTGGGATAGGTGGCTATTTGATGGGTGGTTGTAACTCGGAAGAAGTTGAGATTAAGTGCGGTACGGCTCTGGTTTTATACGCGCAGGGAGAGGGGCGTAGCCCCGGACTCAACCCCTTCACCTTCGTTTGCCGGCATCCGGACTGCAAGTCTCAGACATTACCCGCTTTCTGATTTCCGGGGTCTGATCGAGCAGAAAGTCCCTTACATAGATACTTTAGTACTAGCAGCAGGAGCTCCGCTCAATAAAGTGGGCTTCAATTGAGTGAGCTCGAACGGTCCTACAAATTACTGAAAGGTTTAGTATGTGGGATGCAACCTGTAGGGTTGAACAAGAAAGTGGTCCGGCCAGGCGCGGCACTCACGAAAAGTGAGACGCCGTTGCACAGCCGAGGACCGCCCACTGTCTCGCCGGCCCCTGGGAGGCCAGCAGTGCTGGGAAATGGCAGGCTTTGGGACGAAAAAAAGCAGTCTGATTGAGCCTGAGTAGTACACGGTGTAGTGCTAGAGATCATGAATGATGACCCGTGAGAACGTTCAAGGTTCACAAAAATGCGGATGAAATTCATTTATTCACTGAAGTTGCGCGGTTGAGAAGGAAATCCAAGCGCAGTCACACACGTCAGGCAGTGATGCGCCCGCTGATGCGCTGGGTTGATCCCGCATCATTTATTCTGCTTCGGGTTATAGGTGGATGTTTGGCTGCAACGTTTCTGATATCTCCGGCCTTCTTCTCCCGCCACCGCCTGGTGAGTGAGCACTTCTGCCAGCGCCAATCGCTTGCTCATTTTTTAGCATGTCTCAACTCTGCCCCAACTGCGAAGCACCCTCCCGGACGCTTGCGCTCCTTGACCCGCCGCCAGCGGCCTCGCCAAATCTGGCCCATTTGTTGACAAGCAACGAGCCGCCTCTTGAATCAGAGGTCCCGTTCATTCTAGTGTTGCCGCGGTCCGGTTCGGTCCAGTTCAGCACAAATTTTTTCGAACGCTGAACCGGACTTTCGGTCCGGTTCAGCCAAACGCCCGAACCTTGAACCGGACCGACGTTCAGCGTCCAATTCAGGTTCGAACGCGTTCGAACCTATTTTTTCTTCCCACGCCTCGAAACCACTCAAAATCCCTTCCAGAACTTCTCAGCCTTCATATACAAAGGTTCGTGGGTAAAGAACTCATTCCAAATCAAGCTGAATCCCAGGGACAGCTGGATCCTGGACAACTTGCCATCCATCTCTATCTGATGGCTGGTTTGATTCCATCAGTACTCGGGAAGTGGGTAGTTCGTGCTGATTTTCGAACTACGGTGAGCGGATTTTGTACTAAATTAGCATACGAAGTGAGATTGAGCTAAAACAATCTTAGTTTGTTGACAATGAAACACCTTTAGGCTCACTTGGGGAGGATAATGATATGATTGTGTTTGACGTTCGAACGCGTTCACGAACGCCCGAAATTTTCTGAACGCTGAACCGAACCTTCGGTCCGGTTCAGCGAACGTCACAGCCACTGAACCGGACTTCGGTTCGGTTCAGGTCCAGTTCACGTTCAAAATCGGTTCTGAACGGGACCGCGGTAACACTAGTTCATTCACAAAGCCATCGCCGATGCACAGGGCAGAATACAGCCACTCGATGAGCAGATCGGTTCATTGAAGGCGCAGATCCACGACTTGCAAGCCGCGCTTTTCCAGTTCCGGAGTCGACGCGACGAGGTGGCGGAAAATGTTCGCCGCCACCAATTCGTCCTATCATCTGTTCGACGTGCTCCGGCGGAGCTCATTTGCGAGATCTTCCTTGCGGCGTTGTCGAGCGAAGATGGGGTGAGCAAGCCGCCTTGGTATCTCGGCCATATCTGTCGATCTTGGAGGCACTATGCCCTCTCATATCCCGCTCTCTGGGCCTCAATCACTATCAGCTCCTCCCCGCGTTCACTGTCGATGCTGAGAGTCCAATTTGCTCGGTCGGCAAACGCCCTCCTCGACATACATTGGCGATGCGTCGACGACCGAATGGATCCTGACCTTCTGTATCTGCTCCTCTCGCATCCGAATCGCTGGCGTACTCTGTCTCTCCATGAACGCGGACGCAGCGATTTCGGATGGCTTCAGTCCATGCATGGCCGGCTTGAGCAGCTACAAAAAGTCCAAGTCTCTTTTAAAATCGCGCGTGCTGCATTTCCGGTCGCTTTTTCGACAGCTCCAAATTTACGGGAAGCTATCCTGACCGATGAACAGTTCTCGCGTTCGCCGATCATCGATATTCCCTGGGAACGGCTCACCCACTACCGTGGAGCATATATGCCCGACCGGCAGCTCGAGATTCTGAGAGCGGCGGCCCCCACACTGCAGGAGTGTGTCCTTGGTTTCATAGACGACGCCTTCCCCAGACAGCCGTCTGACACAATGACTATGCCCAACCTCCGTCGGCTTTCTTCGCAGTACGTGGCGGTTCTCGCACATCTCACAGCGCCGACTTTGGAGACGCTGCGGTTAGTACTCGGGCCCGAGTCGATAAGCTTGGTCGCCCCATTCGTCTTGCGATCCGCCTGCACTCTCACAAGGCTGACGTTGATTCAATGCGACATGTCTGATGTCCTTCCCGTGCTCAGGACTCTCTCGAGTCTTACATCCCTATTCATTTGGCTCGGGTCTCGGCGCGAGACCACCCCAACTGAGTGGACCACAGCGATGTCCATCTCGGGTACCCCTGCCGATATTTGCCCTCGTTTGACGTCGCTCGAATTCGGGTGTCTGATTGCCATCCAACTTGAAATCCTCGGGGATCCCTTCTTCGCCATGGCGCGGTCGCGTTTCCACACACTTTCCGGTTGTCGTTCTCGATTATCCTGCCTCCGCCTCCTCAGCGCCGATAGCACCCCCGCACCGGCCAACATGTTAGCCCACACGAAGACGTTGCAAGAGGAAGGGTTTGACGTGGCCATTCTATATGGTGTCGATCTCATGCACGCCGATGTATTCTGAACCAGGCAGGTGTTTCTGTTTTGTTCTTTCTTCACCGCGATGGTTAGACTCACTATTCTGACAGTTACGTCTTGGAATATTGGGCCAGTCATGCCTACATATATCCTTCCCAGACAGCCTGTGAGCCGCGGCTCACAATGTATCCATTCGCTACTTTCTGCGCGAGTCTCTCGGGACGGAGTAGGGACTACGAATGTATCCGGACTTGTGGGCGTTGAAAACAATGTATCAGTGCGATCCCTCGCTGTTGGTTGAATAGGATTGCTCCCGATTCCACTAAGAAACTAAGAGTCCTATGGCGCCGAAGATGTTCTGGCGTGGTGTTTCATCTGTCATGAGTATGGTATAAGAATATGGTACAGTTCAATGGTATGGCCAGACTTGAAATACAAGGTTACACATCAATGGTATGGCCAGACTTGAAATACAAGGTTACACATCGCTCCATGGTATTCTCATGGTATCAGACGAAATGGGACGGAACGATGGGCGTTTTTGTTGCGCGTAAAATTTGTAGGTGAAATGCATGTCAATGGATCACTGAAGTTCGATAAGACGATTGGTCCGGGGAGAGAAGGCGAGAAAACACACCATAAAATCACACCACGCGGGCTCTGCATCTGCGCGCCGGAGCGCGGGCCTGGGCGCCGGCGCAGGCACATCAAAGTGCACTTTGCAAGGAATCTCGTCCCACTCGGCGGGCGGAGGCAGGTTCGCGTGACGACGGAGCGCAGCCTCTCGGTGTTCTTCCCGGGACATGGAATATACCCGTCGACGGCGACGAGTGAGGGGAATAATTTCGCGAATGGAGGCGCAGATTTCTGCGACTAGCGAGGATGTTTGCACCAGCTCTGCCTCGAGGGAGAGGGCGAGTTTAACTTCTTCTGCACGGACCAGGTTAATATCGACGGGAAAGAAATGTTCAACATCGAGCTTACCAGTCAGGTCGTCTGCTGGGAACGGAAACTGGACGCGAAATGTTTCTGATGAAGGCAAGTCCCCGGCGGATAGAGCACGCGGGCGCTTGAGCGCAGACTTGTGCGGGACCGCCAGGGGGTTATGCGGCGATGGCAGAGATGGTAAGGAAGCAGAGCGAAGTCGCTTGGGAACGAGCACAGCCGGGAGGGAGTCTACGACGAGTTCGACGGAGAATTTGCGCGACTGCTGTCTGCGCGAATCGGCAGGGGCGGGGAAGGGCATTGTATCGAGTGGGATAGGTGGTTGTGGATTGGGTGATTGTAACTCGGAAGAGTTGGGATTCGCGGCAAGACGAATCCGCTTTTATACGCGCAGGGAGAGGGGCGTAGCCCCGGACTCAACCCCTTCACCTTCATTCGCCGGGACTGTAAGTCTCAGACATTACCCCGCTTTCTGATTTGATTCCCGGGGCACGAGTCCTGTGAGAGCTTAGTGCAGTCGCTCGGCTCACTTAAATTTCAGCGAACATGTTCTTTGAAGAGATTGAAACCAGACGGTCTAAACAATGGCTGAAAGGATCACGTACAGAGGATACAAGCGGCAGAGTTGAACTTGCGAGAACGTAGGTATGCGCGGCAATCAATCACGGAAAGTGAGACGCCGTTGCACAGCGAGGACCGGACATTGTCTCGCCGGCCCCTGGGAGGCCAGCAGTGCAGCGTGCTGCCAGAGGCCTTGAGACAAAAAAAAACAAGTGCTAGAGAGTGCCGGTGAGAACGTTGAAGGTTCATAAAAATGCGCATGAGGTTTCTTTCAATGCAACCACCTGAAGTCGTGTGCTTTTTAACGGCTAGAAGGAAATCAAAGCCGGCTGGCTTCGCACCACATACGGGAACTGATGCGCCAGCATGATCCCGCATCATTTATTCTGCTTCGGGTTATAGGTGGATGTTTGGCTGCAACGTTTCTGATATCTCCGGCCTTCTTCTCCCGCCACCACCTGGTGAGTGAGCACTTCTGCCAGCGCCAATCGCTTGCTCATTTTTTAGCATGTCTCAACTCTGCCCCAACTGCGAAGTACCCTCCCGGACGCTTGCGCTCCTTGACCCGCCGCCAGCGGCCTCGCCAAATCTGGCCCATTTGTTGACAAGCAACGAGCCGCCTCTTGAATCAGAGGTCCCGTTCATTCACAAAGCCATCGCCGATGCACAGGGCAGAATACAGCCACTCGATGAGCAGATCGGTTCATTGAAGGCGCAGATCCACGACTTGCCAGCTGCACTTTTCCAGTTCCGGAGTCGACGCGACGAGGTGGCGGAAAATGTTCGCCGCCACCAATCCGTTATATCCCCAATTCGACGTGTTCCTGCGGAGCTCATTTGCGAAATTTTTCTCGCGGTCTCGTTGCCCGACGATGCGGTGAACAAGCCGCCTTGGTACCTTGGCCATATCTGCAGATCTTGGAGGGAATACGCCCTCGCATATTCATGTCTATGGATGTCCCTCACTGTCGACGTCGGCTCCTCTGTGATTCGAACGATTTCGAGGCTTAAAGCTCAAGTCTTGTGGTCCGCCAATGGACCTCTCGATATCCATTGGCGATGCGCCCATCATAGCCTTCTGGATTTACTGCTCCCTCATTCCGCCCGCTGGCGTAATCTGCGCTTCGATGACTGGGAATCCACGGATTTTGACTGGCTCACGTCGGTGACCGGCTGTCTCGATCGACTACAGAAACTGCACTTCGAAATCCCCGCCACACCTCGTTATGACTTCCCGGACATTTTTTTGACCGCGCGAGACTTACGCGCAGTCATTCTTACCGATGGAAGCTTCTTCCTTTCCCAGACTATCGCGATTCCCTGGGAACAGATCAGCCATTATCATGGAACATATTCTCCCGAGCGGCAGCTACAAATCTTGCGGGCAGCAGCTTCGACGCTCGTGGAGGGTGTGGTTGGTTTCACAGGCGACGACTTCGGCGACGAGCCCCCACACAACCTCACACTACCCAATTTGCGTAGGCTTTCCTTGGAATACGTGGCTATTCTCCCGCATCTGAAAGCGCCCATTCTCGAGGAGCTGCGTTTGATATTCGGGCACGAACCCATGAGCTCGCTATATCTTTTCATCCACCGTTCCTCCTGCAAACTTACAAGACTTGCCTTGATAAAATGCCAAATTGACTCCGAACTTATGTCGCTCCTGCTGTCCCTTCCGACTCTCCGTTCCCTGCTGCTAGACCTCGAGTATGACGTGCACGAGGTTGGCAGGTCTGACTGGATCGTTGCGATGTCTATGTCAGGCTCCCCCACCGACATCTGCCCTAGCCTAACGACGTTTGAATTCGGGTATAAATCCGCGACTCAGATCGTGTGGGACGTCTTTGTTGCCATGGCACGGTCCCGTTTCCACGCACATTCCAGTTCCCATTGCCGCCTCTCGCATCTCCGGCTTTTTGCGGGACGTAGTTCTTCGTCGGACAATGTGGACGCTCATATGGTGACCTTGCGAAACGATGGATTTGACGCGGTCTTGCTGGATCGTGACGATATGAGCAAGAGTTTATTTTGAACGAGGTGAGTGTTTCTATTCTCTCCTTACAGTTACACTGACGTGCATCCAATTTTCCGGCTCCTGTTCTATGCTTTCCTTAATGGCCAAACGAATAGTAAACGGATGTACAGTTTTCTGAAAATGAAACCACTTTCAAATCAAGTTCGAGTACACGGCGTCATTGAGCTGCTTGGGTAACGAAGCAGTTGGCGTGCCCGTGTCAAGTACCGCCACCAACTTGCCTGGCGGTGTACCATCTACGTTGGAAGCAGGAAGGATGATATCTTGCGCGCCCTCGACGGAGATACCGTCCAACAAGACACTCCATACACGATTAGTGCTTGGAAACAACGGAAGCGGAGGCGCTTGGGAAACCGCCGCGTAGGTTGGGTCAACCTCATTAATGCCGAATGAAGCACCGGCGGAGCCCTCGAGGTCGTCCGTACGGGAAAGCGAAATACCAATGAAGTTGCTTTGCCCAGGTGTTTGATCGAAGATGTTGAACAAAAACGTTTCGCCGAGATTCGGATCCATCCCTTTGTTTTGGAAAGTCCTCATAATTGGAGATACTGCCACAGCATTGAAAGAGAGCCCGAGCAGCCCATCGAGGCCGAGTAATATTCCGCACCGTCGTGGCGTTATTGAAGGCTGCATCAATTTGCGTTGGCTGTGGTCAATTGGCAGGTGGGTCGAGCACGCACCTTGATCATCAATTGACCTCCGAACTGCACCGATGCAAATCCTATGGTGCCGTTTACATCTCCGCCAAGAAACCCGTCGCTGATGGGTATTCCTGTGTTGTTAAACGCAAAACCTCCGCGTGGAGCGATCCTGAGTCCGAGGATTGCCGTCAGTACAACGCGGACAGTTCGGAGTGAACAGACCACAGATCAGAGCTTCCGGTATCAATAGCGACCCTGAAATCTACGACGCGGCTGAGGGGTTATATTTGAGTAAACCGAACGAAAATGTCGTACTTCGTCCATTGACAGTGATATTAGTCGCATACTAAACAGAGCTATGATAATGAAGACACCAAAGGGAAAATAAAATGACTCACTCTGACGTCGAGCCGATCTGCCGTCCCCGTAAGTAAACCTTGCATTGGAGATTGCGTCTAACGTCGCTCCTGTTGGCTTGTCCCGGACAAGAATGGAAGAAACTCGCGTGCTCTGCACCACGAGTCCACATGATAGTCGTACGCTGACAGCGAGGAGAAGGGCCAGCGTAGGAGACCACATGGTGGAGAAAGTGAATGGAGGGAGCGTCGTGAAGGCAGCGAGCGAATTTATAGTAAATCAAGAGCACCCACTGGCGCTAGTAGTACCCGCTATCTAACGGCAGTGTTTGTTAGGATAATAATGTAATGGCCAGGTTGAATTGAAAGATGGATACCTTAGATGATTACGAAGGAGGAAGGCTGTCCCCGGGATGAACACGCGCAGGTGCAGGAGATTGGCGCGGCAACCCGACAGCATCACACATCCATCGGCCGGCACTGCAGCGAGTCCAATGCACCCCATACCAGTTCCGGGATTTTGACTGGAGGTGAATGGGAAAGAGAGTCTCTTCTACTCCGTCTGAGATGTGCGTACTGGGGCAAGCATGCTGCGAGTAACAGATAAACATCGCGCTATGTTCAACCAGGCGGGAGCCTGAGGTCACTGACCCAAGTCATCACGAAGTTCGAACCTGTATACAAGCACCCGCTGAAGCAGATCACATTGATTTCTTTGCCGCGACTGCTGTGGAATAGCGGCTGTGAGACCGCCAGTCCTACATAGCCGAGTCGTCAAGTCGACCTTTACCTTGCCTTTACCACCGCCGACCGGTCAGACTCAACGAGTCACGAGAAATCAACGAGAAATACTAGTCTCGCGCTAAACCATTTAACCAACGGAGGCGGTACGATCTTGGTACGATCCGGTGTACGAGAATGAGCGCTTTTGGAATCGGAGTCGCCAAGCAGCGTGGTCGACAGAATACAAAGCAAAGCATCCATTAGTAGCGCATCACAAGCGCATCATCATGACAGCCAGAAATCGCCAATCATGATTCATGAGTCATTGACAGACACGTTGCAAACTCCGCCCAACTCCGCCGGCAACTGCCGGAAGAGTACTTACTGCGTCTATGTAAGATGTTTGCCCTCTAGGCTTCTTTTTTCCCTTGGCACTTTAACACTGAAAGTACTGAACTTGAATGCACTCGTTTGCTTCACAGCTTCCAGAGGTGGTTCATCTTCGCTTGCCATCAGAGTGTTGTAGGCGGATGTTTGGCCTGATATCTCCGGTCTCCAGCTTGCGTCCTCCACCATCTTGCCACCATCATCGAATATTCAGTGAGTGGATACAATTCACCATTCACAAAACGCTCACTGTCCGTAGCATGACCCAACCCTGTCACCACTGCGGAGCGCCGTCTTTGACACTCAGGCTGCTCGCTCAGGAATTCGAATCGCAACCAGCAGTCTCCTCTGAGCTGACCCATCTGCTGAGAAGCAACGACCCGCCGCTTGAATCCGAGCTCCCATCCATCCGTGAGGCCATCGACGATGGAACGGACAGGATCAGGGTGCTCGATGCGCAGATTGGTTCGCTGGAGACGCATATTCACGATTTGCGAGCCGCACTTTGCTGGTACCAGAGCGGGCGCGACGAGGTCGCGCAAAGCGTTCGCCGACACCAATCCGTCATATCTCCGATCCGGCGTGTTCCCGCCGAGCTCATTTGCGAGATCTTTGTCGCGGCGTCGACGAGCGAGGATGGGATGGCCAAGCCGCCTTGGTATCTCGGCCAAATCTGCAGATCTTGGAGAAACTACGCTGTCTCATATCCAGTTCTCTGGGCCTCCCTCACCGCCGGCCCTTCTGTGGCTCTGACACTGCGGAGGTTCAAAGAACAACTCTCGCGGTCGGCCAATGCACCTCTCGATATCCATTGGCGATGCGCGGACTGTCATCCTGAACTTCTTGGTCTATTACTCCCTCTTTCTTCGCAATGGCACAATCTGCGGTTCGACGATTGCGGACTCGAGGATTTCGGCTGGCTTCACTCTGTCGATGGTTGTCTTGATCGATTACAGCGAGTTGAAGTGCACTCCACTGCCGCTGAGATTCAGATTCCTGACGTCTTTTTGACCGCTCGGAATCTACGCGAAGTCATCCTCACCACCCAAGGCTTCTCGGAGTCCCCAGACATCGCGATTCCTTGGCAACAGATCACCCACTATCATGGAACATATTCCCCCGCACGACAGCTGGAGATTCTGAGGGCGGCAGCTCCCACCCTGTTGGAGTGTGCTGTGGGATTCACTGGATTCACGAGCGACGAGTTCGATAACGAGCCACCCATCGTAGCACTGCCTAACTTGCGTCGGCTGTCCTCGCAATACGTCGCTGTCCTCCCATATCTCGCAGCGCCAATCCTTGAAGAACTGCGTTTAGAACTCCTCGAAGAGACGATCAGCCCTGTGGGCCCTTTCATTCGTCGCTCCTCCTGCACACTTACAAGGCTTGCCCTCATCGAATGCCGAATTGACTCCGGGCTCATGTCCCTCCTGGGGGCTCTTCCGACTCTCACATCACTCCTGCTAGATTTAGAGGATGACTGGCATTGGATGGGCACTGAGTGGACCACTGCCATGTCTATATCCGGCGCCACGTCCGACATATGTCCACGCTTGACGTCGTTCGAACTGGGGTGTCAACACATGAATCCGATCTCGTGGCATTGGTGGCATCGCGTCTTTGCCATGGCACGTTCCCGTTTCCAACAATATTCCAGCGCTCATTCGCGCCTATCGCGCCTCCGCATTTTCGGTCTTTCGTCGGACAATGTGGCCGCTCACATCAAAGCCTTGCAAAACGAAGGATTTGACGCGGTCCTGCTGGATCGCGACGATTTGAACAAGACTCTATTTTGAACGAGGCAAGTGTTTCTGGTCTATCTCTACAGTGACCCTGATGCACGTCCTTTTCTCCAGTTACGCCGCATCATATGTTCTCCTCCTCGACAACATATCTGTTCATATGTGAGGATTCAATCAGCCCGGCGGGATTGCGTGCGAGAATAACATAATTAACATGCGATCTTCCAGTGGCAGCGACCATCGATTTCATGATATATTCCTCGTTTCACTGTCGACTCGTGCCTTAGGATACTTAATTCTTTATCACCCAGAATTGAAAATCCACGTACCCGACGCTAAACTACCACTAGTGTTCGGCTGGAGACAGAAAATCTTTCCATGATTCAATCATGAGTAGTTGGACTTCATTTGTGAAGACCGTCGTCTTCGTTCCAACTTACCATCCGATCCTACATCTCCTACATCGAAATTGGGCGCAGTGCAGCTCTCGTGGATAGCTACTACACCCACCACATTACAAGCTGCGGGTGGAGGTGCACTGCAATCTTTTTTTCTCGTTCTTTTGTCCGTTGCATTGCCATCAGCGAAGCTCAAGCCAAGAATCAGTGGACGGCGACTCGAAGCAGCATTCAGGTTGAGACTGACGCGCGTTCATGGATTGTTCCTTCCCCTCATTTGTGTTCCGACTCCTGCCTCACAAAACAATCCAGATACGCTACATGTTGGAGCTGCGAACATGAACCACAGAAGGAATGCAGCCTACGCCTATACGCACTCATTCTCAGTCTCAGATCCATTGCTCGTCAAATACAGCCAACACTGCATACTTGCATACTTGCAACTACCTACCAGACAGACATGTAATCTGCTATATCCTCACAGGATTTCAAGCCCCGGCGGATCTCGGTGGATTTTTCGCTTTGAATCTAGTTCAACATGCTTGAGCGGATGACGCGGGATCGCTCCTGGCCGGGATGTAGTATATACCTAGATTGTGGGAGCACAATTTTTTCTCTTTGCTTACGCCTTTCATCTAGATCCCCCCTGGGCGTGCGCAGTTATGAAGTATCTTGTTTCTGTGGTATTGTACAAATCGTTCCTATTGCCACAAATTTCTATTGCCACAAATTTCAACTTCAGCATTCCGTTTAAAATTGAAGTCATCCACTGCAGTCCGACAGTTTGCATGAACAACAGCTGCACCGCGAGTACATGTAGTTCGGCAGAATATAACCGCCGTCTGGGTCACTAATACTAAAACCAAATCGAAGCGAAACTGAGACTTATAACCAACTTATCATGCCCTGGCTGATCGGTTGGTAGATCCTCCGCGTCAGGTATCACCGCTATCTCACTTCAGCGCATATCCCGCCTGAGCCATGAAGTGTGTGGGTCTGCTTTTTCTTTTTCTTTATTTATTTCTCGTGCCTGCATGTCAAGTTTCAGTAGGTTTCAACTTTGTGTCATACTTGTAGCCCTGGTAGATCAGTTGGATGATCATCCGCTTTCAGTGTTGGGCATCAATTAAGTCTCAGCGGACGATGCGGGTTCAAATCCCGCTTGGGGCATGCACATTGCTGGGTGGTTTTTGCTCCCTCGTCCACGCACGAGAGCGAGAGACTCATCACACATCGCAATTCGGCGGCGAATCACGCCTGCTACGCCAACCAGCACTTTTAAGTTTCAACAGGATTGCCTCGCCTCGAGGGTTATTTCCCACGAGTCGGCATTGAGAAACTACAGCGCCGTGCACCCAGCGCCACCAAGCCCCAGTAGAAGATTCTTCGCTCGAAGTGCAGGGGACCGTTGTACTTCAGCGGACGACGCGGGTTCGAATCCCTTCTAGAGCGTTAGAATAGTCTGATAGTTTTGCTCTGCCTTTTGTCCGTCCACTCACGCAAAAATTATTGTGGTGAGGGCAAGCACTGCTCAACGCTCTTGGGTAAACAACTTTGAAGAAAGATGCAAGAAATCATGTTGCAAAGCGAGTGCTGTGCTAGAAATACAGTACCTTATTCAACGATCGACCTCTAGAGACTCCGTAGAGAGCACGGTCCAAAAAACGAGTCCCGAACCACAGGCCACAGCAGACCCTACCCAAATGCATCCCTCGGCTTAGAGCGGCGTACTCGAGAAAAAATATGGGTGCGTGTGCACGCTGCTCGACCCTGAACCCGACCCCGACCCCGACCCTGACCCAGCTGAGCCCGCCGTGGAGGCGGACGCAGCGAGGTGCAAAGCGCGCGGGAGACGCGTGCCAAGTGCGCGGCGCTTGCAGTTGCTTGTGCACGGGAATCTGGCTTCGATCTACCGCATGCGCTTGGGCTGGCGCTGGCGCTTGACTTGGGGCGGCGGCGGCGGCGGCGGTGGAGACAGCGGCAGAGGGAGAGGTGGAGGAGGAGAAGAGGAGGGCACGGCGGGGGAGTAAGACGCAAAGCGCACGGCGCTTGCGGTTGCTCGGGCACGGGAATCTGGCTTCGACCCGCTTGGGCTGGGGCTGGAGCTAGCGCTTGGGGCGGCGGCGGCGGCGGCGGTGGAGGCGGTGGAGGCGGCAGGTGGGGAAGATGCGGAGGCGTCCGCAGGAAAAGAGGAGGACACGGCGGGGGAGAAAGAAGACACAAAGGACGCGGTTTGAGTGACGAAAACGACGCAGTTACCGAAGCGGTGGTGGCCTCGACGGACTGTGGGGACGCGAGTCAGTCCTGCGATCGGACGAGGGAAGAAGAAGACGAAGGAGAGAGGAAGCGAGAAGGGAGCGGTGATGAACGGAAAAGGGAGGGTAGAGTGGGGAGCGAGGGAAAGGAGGTGAAAGAGCGGGACAAGAGAAAGTCGAGGGAAAGACACTCACGCGCAAGGTGACACCGATTCCCGTCCACACCACCGTGCAAATTGTCCCCGCGGGGAGGGAGAGCGCGACGACGCGCGTACCGTCGGTCTCAGGATTCTAAGGGCGGGCATCAGACGAGGCATTGAAAGAACTACAAAGATGAGACGCACGGCTGCCATCCTTAGTGACTTTCGCTGCGCCAAAGTTGTCCGTCCCAGTCGTGTCCACGAGCACCGAAACTGAGCACGAGCCATCGACAGCGGCGGACTTGCGATGCTGCCAGTAAGATTTTGACACACGCTACGTGCCGCTGCGCTTGGGGTCCCCAAACACGCCGAACACGGGGGTGGCCTTTGGGTGTAGGTTGACATGCACCGTGAGTGCCAGGAGATCACGAAAGTGTTCGATGGTACGCATATTCAGCGGGAATGTGGTGTTTCTGGATCGTCAGTTTTGAATCCCGCGAGTGCCAGCACGATCAGCGTCGTCGACCACGGCGGACTTGAGGATCGCAAGAAACATTATCGTCGCTGGAAATCGGAAGACACAATTCAGGAGATCTGGCGGGCAGCGAGTGGACAGGGAGAATAGCGTTCGAGGTCACGGTGAGGACGTGGAGGATGCGGGTCGGGAAGAGCAGGGCGCCATCAATGATCAATGATCACCCCGCCACGTGTCCATCAAAACCGTTCCTCGTCCTCCACCAGCCTTGCTTCGAGTAACTAGTTGCTTCATCGTGTTCTCTCCACAGTGCCTCCGAACAAGTTTATGCATGCTGCCGAGGAATGTTGGGCGCACCGAGGTTTTTCAAATGTCTTTGGGCACCAGCACTCAGTCAGCTGCGCATCTTTTCGCTCTATCAGTAAAGAAGCAGCGCAAACAGGATGACGAAGGGATGCTCTGGAGTCCGTCCGCCTGGCTGGCCGATCGTTGATTTTCTTGGGGGGCCCAGCGGACCGCACTGCTTGCTGTGACGACGCTAAAAGTGCCGACTGAACCTTGCCCTCCATATTCTCAAGGCGTATCAGCGTTCTCAATCGACGTGCGTGCGCAAGTAGTCCTCACCGCCGTGCCTAATTCGATTCTCTGGATGTAAATGCCCGTGCACAGTCTCACTGCGGGAAGAGGTCTTGCTGCTCATGGCCAAATCGAGGCGTCGGAAATGCAATGAAAGACATGCCCTTGACGTATGGAAATTCGCCGGCATGTCGTGGTTCTGTGTCTCGCTTCTCGCTGACTCCTCGTAGTCCCAGTTGTCGCCGTACGTCTGGCGCTTGCATTTCGCGTCGGAATCCGACTTTAGAATCGCATCGCCCGACTTCAAGAAATAGCGCCTTCGCGGGCGCGCGCGGTGGTCGTACCATCTGAATGTACCTTTACCTTGCCCAGTGGCTCGGTCTGATGCTGGATTTATGTATAGCTCTACTGTCTCGAACGCCACCGTCCCAAACTCCGTCCCCGCGTCACTCGCCGCCCTCCTACATACGAGCTTTCTTGTTAGAGCGTCTGTCTACAAGAGACTACTGAATTCCTCCCGGGAGGAGATCTTGAGACAATTTTGGCTCTTTGGTCGCAGTATCTATCGGCCTGGAATATCAACTCTTACCTTGTCCTCAAGTCGCGGAACAGTCATTGTCGGTCAATTCCAGTCAATTCTTACTCGTGTTGCCGGACTCAGACCAATCTCGAACTCACCACATCTGGGGTTGCAACGTGCAACGCCGTCTCGTTCAAACTGGCGCTGCCGGTGCCTTTCCCGTTCATAATTTGCTCATGACTGTCGTACAACGCGCCAACAACAGCTCACTGCGCTGACTCAACCACATACGGTAGCCTCAGGCAGACCGGATCGCGCAGGTTTTCTGGCTTGTTTCCGGGGACTTGTTTCTATCCCCTCCTTCCAACTCCTTCAACCGCCTTTTTAAAGGTTCACAAGCTGGCGCGCGGCTTTTCCCGACTATCGTAGCCGGACATTGTCTATCCATGCACTTGCGGATAGTTCGACCCTTCTGCTGATGCACGCAGCAGCTTAAACCGCCGCTGTGCGGTTCCTTCAAGCTGCTTCAACTTGTTCGCGCGACGATGCAGACCCGTGGAGGCTTGCTCGCAGTCCACCTAGCTCTCATTGGCTTTCAGGGATGGATCGGTCCATCCGTGATTCCGATTAGCTTCTACTCTCATCAGAAGCCTCCTCGTGGTCTGACGGGCTGGTTCGTTGAGAGATTTTGAACCGATCCCTACCACGCCCATTATTATAGATCTACTTACACTGTACAGTCCTCAAAATTCACCTGAACTTTATCTATCTGAACTAATACTAGTACCCTCAGGCTGCTCATCCTAACTCGCAGGGCTCGGCAGTACCGCGTGCGCTTGAACATCCCGCAGACATTTAACCGGCGAGGCGGGCTCTTGTATACCGATTACTCGATGCTGGTGTTCGCGGGACTCGAAATGCTCCGGGGAGCGCCATCTACAGTAAGTAGAGATAACATCAGACTCAACAGCTGTTCACTGCCCACTAAATCGACGCTGACTCCCAATGTACCTGCGGATTTCCATCTGGTGAGCCAGTTCTGGCTCGTCGGTGCTGCGTGCCATCATTTCTCGCTGGCTCCGAATTCTAGGCTCACTCATGATGGCAGTGCTAGGGTGCTGTTTAATGATTCTGTTTATAAACCGGTTTATAAACAGCTGTTTATAAACATGGTTTTCAATCTTTTGGTCAAACCATTGGTTTAAAAAGATTTGTAGGGGGGAAACTGGGACCAAATCAACATCCGAAATCGCATTTTCCTGGCCGAATTTGGTTCCGCATACTAATCTGCCGGATAGAAATAATCATGGAGGGAAATTATACCAGTGAGCCAAGCTCAAAGCCCCTGAATAAGCGTACCGTTTCCAGCGACGACCAGGATATGTAGATTTTGCAGCTGTAGTTGGCTGTAGACATCCTCTGAGGTTCCTAAAGTCTGGAGCAAGCCCTGTGGTTCTATTTCAAGGACAGTGAGCGAAAAATGAACTTTACCGCCCGTCTACACGCCGAGAAAGGAATTTTGGCACCTGGTTTATAAACATGTTTATAAACAGCCTGTTTACAAACCAAAAATTATAAACCGTTTATAATTCGCTGGGAATAATGAACAGGACCCTGCTTGAATGGCGAAACTAAAGGAGCTCAACGCGCTTTTTCAACATGCCCCACCATGCGGTAAGTAACTCTTGCCCATTGGACCCCGTTTAAGCCGTCTTGAAATAAACAGCGTGGTCAGTTGCGGAATGATTGGATGACCGGACGTAAAAAAATCCCACGTGAAGCGTGGTCTTCAAGGCATGTTGGTTTTGGAAACCATAATGTATCTTCGATGCCCGTGGACATTCATCTCTTGAAATTGGCGCCTGTTTTGTTCTGATTTGCGGTTTGCTGAGATCGATTGAACTCCGAGTCGAATTGGTTGTCGCGCATGTTCCATGTTCATTCATATACCTGTTGCATGCGCTACCTTGTTATTTGTCGTGTTCGAGTTATGTTCAACTTTTATGCAAAGTACGATGTTCGCCCGCAGGAATTTTCTTGGGGGCCGGTTTGTGCCTTGGCACCCTGATTGATGCGCTCGTTTGCTTGACAATTACGAAAGTTGGTGAAAACCTGGTTCATTTTTGCGGGCCATCAGGGTTTTGTGTTCGCGTGTTTGCTTGATATCTCCGGTCTCCTGCTTCCGTCCATCATCATCGAATGCTCGGTGAGTGGATACAGCAAGGGTACAGTGTTCATCACCGAATGCTCTCTGTCCATAGCATGACTCAACTCTGCCACCACTGCGGGGCGCCGCCTCTGACACTCACGACGCTCGATGAATCTGAATCGCAGCCAGCAGTCTCGCCAGAGCTGACCCATCTGCTCAGAAGCAACGACCCGCCGCCTGAATCCGAGATTCCCTCCATCCGCGAAATCATCGGCAGTCGAAAAGAAAGAATCAAAGTATTCGATGCGCAGATTGCCTCGCTGGAGACGCAGATTAACGATTTGCGAGCCCGGCGAAACGGTGTCGCGAAAAGTATCCGCCAACACCAATCCGTCATATCTCCCATTCGGCGTGTTCCTGCGGAGCTCATTTGCGAGATCTTTCTCGCAGCGTCGTCGAGCGAAGACGCAGTGAGCAAGCCACCTTGGTATCTCGGTCACATCTGCCGATCGTGGAGACACCACGCCCTCTCATATCCCGCTCTCTGGCTATACATTACCGTCAGCCCCTTCCAATCTGTGGACATGGCGTTAGCGAGGCTTGAAGCCCAACTCGTGCGGTCGGCCAATGCGCCTCTTGATATTCATTGGCGACGTGTCCGCGACCATTTGGACCCTCGCCTGTTGAACTTGGTCCTTCCTCAGTCTAATCGCTGGCGCAATCTACGGCTCGAAAATTGCGGACTCAAGAATTTCGACTGGCTTCATTCAGTTGACGGCTGTCTTGATCAATTACAAAAAGTCGAATGGAACTCCGTTGCCGCTGAGATCGGCATTCCTGACGTCTTTTTGGCGGCTCGAAACCTACGCGAAGTCATCCTGGCCGATCATAGGTTTTTGTATTCGCCCGCCATCGCGATCCCTTGGGAACAGATCACACACTATCACGGAACATATTCCCCCGCACGGCAGCTGGAGATTTTGCGGGCGGCAGCCCCCACCCTTTTGGAGTGTGCGATTGGACTCGACGATTTCGACAACGAGGCACCCCCCATCGTAACCCTGCCCAAGTTGCGCCGGCTTTCCTCGCAATACGCGGCTTTCCTCCCGTATCTCGCAGCGCCACTCCTTGAACAACTGCGTGTGGTACTCTTTGAAGAAAGAATCGGCCCTGTCGGCCTTTTCATCCGTCGCTCTTCCTGCATACTTACAAGGCTTGCCTTGATAGAATGCCGAATTGACTCCGAGCTCATATCCCTCCTGGGGCAGCTTCCGACTCTCACATCCCTCCTGCTAGATCTAGATGGCGAGGATTATGGCGTTGACGATGACTGGACCACTGCCATGTCTATATCCGGCGCCGCTTCCGACATATGTCCACGCTTAACGTCGTTTGAACTGGGGTGTCAATACGCGCCTCTCTCCTTGTGGCATCGCGTCTTTGCCATGGCAGGTTCCCGCTTCCGAAGATATTCCAGTGCTCATTGCCGCCTATTGCGTCTCCGGCTTTTCGGTCTTTTGTCGGACACCGTGGCCGCAAACATCCACATCCTGCGGAACGAAGGATTTGACGTGGCGTTGTTGGATCATGAGGAGATCGACAAGACATTGTTTTGAGCTAGGCAAGTCTTTCTGTATCCAGAGAGACCCTGATGCGGATCCAATTTTCAACCACATCCTGTTATACTCTCCTCGGTGTGCGGAGATTTTATCAGCCGTCGAGAGCGCTAGATTACCAAGTGGCAGCGACCGCCGACAGTCAAACCCGCGTACATATATTTTCCTCTTTCCCTCTTGCGCAGACCTAGCATCCAGCATCAGGACTGATGTTTTGAATGAACAACCCACATTGCGGAAAATTGGTACTCATGTGAAAGCTACCAAGCCCAGTGGAAGATCCTCCGCCTTCAGCTTCAGCACGCCCAATATTTTCCAATTTTCAGCGGACCCACGCGAGTTCGAATCCCGTCTCGGGCGTGCACCTCGCGGAATGGTCTTTTTTTCCCCAGGAGTGACGCCAGGGTTATCACAATCCTAAGCTTCTTGACGAGGCCAAGGACCGCTGGACCTCAGGCATATACCGCCACTCTTCGCGAAACAAGGAATTTCAAGATACAGAAATTACATTACAAAGAGAGCGCTGGGCTAGAAATACAGTACCGTAATCTACGCATTGAAAACTACGTCTATCGCAGTGCAAAACCAAGCTCGTGTCAACCCATGACAGCCCGCCCGAACGCGCCGCGCCCACAGGACTCAGAGCGGCGTACTCGCGAAAAACGGATGCGGGTGCAGCCCCTCCTCTGAGTCCGACCGCGAGCCAGATGAGGCAAGACGCAGAGCGCGCGGGAGACGCGTGCCGGCGGCGCGGCGTTTGCGGTTGCTGGTGCAGGGGACTTTGGTTTTGCTCTTAGTCGAGGAGCCGCTGGCGCTGGCGGATGCGCTGGGGGCGGCGGCAGCGGTGGATGCGGAGGGGGAGGCATCCGCGGGGGACGATGAGGCGGCGGGCGCGGCAGAGGAAGAAGTGACCTGTGTGACGACGACGCAGTTGCCAAAGCCGGCGGTGGACTTTACGGACTGTGGGTGGGGGTTATTCAGGATGTCGTAGGGGACCTTGAAGAAGGGTACGCACCAAGAGACACCGATTCCCATCCGTGCCACCCGTGCACTGGGTCCCTGCGGGGAGGGAGAGCGTGACAACATCCGTGCCGTCCGTCTTCGGTTTCTGCATCGCGGGGTGGGGTTAGACGAGACACGCTTAAAAGATGCAAAAGACGCACGGGATCACCGTTCTTCGTAACCGTGGCCGCGACGAATTTCTTGCCCGTGCCCGTGGGGTCGACGAGTACCGACATCGAGCGTGAGCCGTCCCCGCCGCTGCATGCTACGTCAATCACAGTGAAACGGCAAGAGAGAGGGCGACGCACGCATTAAAATTCGTCACATTGAGATTAACGGTGGTGCCATCGTCCTCGACGGGGACAGTCGCCGCCTTATCGAGGTTGGACGCGATGTCCACGGTCCCACAGGGTGACTTCGTCGACGGGCGCTGCGTGTCGCTGCGCTTGGGGGTGCCCGAGATGCCGAGCGCAGGCGTGGCCATCGCGTGGGCGTTGACGTGTAAAGCGAGAGCCAGCACAACTGCGGTGGACTTCAGGAGCGAGGAGAACATCATCGTAGGTTCGTTCGTTGGTGCGTAGAAGGGTTAAGTAGAAATATTGGGTGAAATGAAGAGGGAACGTGGTGTTCGTGAGTCGTGAATGCTCTTGAAAGTGAAGAAAAGTGAAAAAGTGAAGGAACCGGTCCTGATGTCGTGGTCGTGCGGGGGTGAGTACTGGGGATCACTAGCAGGTCCTGTCATGGCTTTATAGTACGGGATTTGGGCCACCGAGCGCTTGAAGGAGACAATGGCGGTGTGGGAGAACAATGGACGTGGCCTTTGTCCTTATTTGGCCACTCAACGCCGCCTTCTCCTTTTGGGAATAAGGGCTTTTTGCTTTTGTTCTGTGAACAAAGAGTCGCAAGCGTTCATTTAAGACTACAAAGGGTGCTGCCATGCCGTCCGTATTTACGAAATAGGCTGAAAGTACAAGGATTTTGAATGAAAACCAAATGTACCTAGCGGGAGCTGAGCCAATGCCGGACCCGCGTGTTGCGTTTTCCTGGAGCCTGTTGAAACGATCCGCAAATCAGAACGGCAGCCAGTTTGAATACAATTCTCTGTCTCACCAGCTACAAAATACTTTCTGGACCCTCCGCGACATCAAAGGGCCGCTCCGCTTTCAACTTGAAAGAAGTTCAAAGCGGCGCTTTGAACTTTGTTGTCACATAACGTCAGACCAAGAGCTGGTTTTGTAATCTTTTTCGCACAGCCTAGACACTGGTATCAAGCACAGAGCGCTGCTGTAAGACGAATCTGGCAAACAGATTGAGGAAAAGTAACCCCCTGCGACCGTGACTTACACCCAGGCTCGAGTCAAACGAGCACTCCCTGCAAATATTCGATTATACCACGCAAATAAAGTTAGGGTGCGCACCCCGCGTCCCTGGGTCTTGATTTCGTCGCTTTTACATTATCGAAGTTGGAGCTTGGAGCTTCACGAGAGAGAAAAGCGCAAGGCACAGATGCAGATAATCAACTATTCCCTCGCACACGAATCATTTTTGCCAGCGCTAGGCGTTGAGGATTCGACCGATAATTACAGTAATCCAACCATGCTGCGCGCCGAGGAGTCCAGAGCCGCGGGGTTTCATCCCAATCTGCTGATAGGGCACCGCAGCGTCAATAAAGTGTGTCGCAAGAGACAAGCACACATACACCCAGCCAGTACTTCAGCGCGTGCCCGCAGTATACGAGGTCCGTCTTGCACGACTTTTTAGCGATAACTCCCGTGGTTGCAAGAGAATAGAGGGCGACGAGGAGGACGGTTTGTTTCATAGTGCGGTTGAATGTGCGGTAAAATTGGTGGTGCGTCGTTTCTGTAGAGCGCCCGGGATTTATATGCCGCGACGTGAATTCCGAATGCAGGAAAAGGTCTGAATCCCGGAAAGTCTTGTTTCAGTCTCGATCAGACCATAATCCACGCCGAGGGTGGGGGGTATTCCTGACGGGATTCGCAGATGTAGTGCAAACTGCGTTTAGAAGCTGGAGTTCAATCAGTCGCGCATAATGGGACACTTCCCCGATAAATCCAATAGTCAATTTGAACGTCAATGTGCTTATCTCGCATCGCGGGAGAAGGTGTACCGGAATTCAGCCTTTGTGAGTGCCGGTATGTAGCCACTTGACAGCGGCTTTATCGTATCCAGGCTAACTGGTCGACCAGGATGTTCTGAAAGCTGAAAGCAAGCAATAGGATTCCGCGAGCGAGCGCCGATTCAGATGCGAAATTCCCCTGACGCCAATCGGGAGTTCGAAATGCTCCCGACCAAGAATCTGCGAAGAGAACAAGAGGACCCAGGAATCCCGGCAGCATAATCAGTATGCCCGTGATGCCCGAGAAAACTGCAAGACGACCTATGCAGGGAAAGCAACATTACATTCCCGGATGGCGTCGACAGAAAACAAAGCGGTGCCACGCCAGGATGTTTACACACATTAATATCGATCAAGGCTGCCACCTGAACTTGGGGACCGTAATGTGGTGGTGTAGCTACGTAGATGTAAGTACATGCTGACGGCAGAGAGAACAGATATACTCGCCTCGTTCAGAACAGCTGCTTGGTTAGATAATCCACGTCCGAAAATGCTACATCAAATCCCCTATCTCGCAACGTCTTCATTTGAGCGACCATCCTGTCCGACGGAGCGTCATATCGGTGCACGACGCGGAGGCGCGATAGGCGAGAATGAGAACTCGAATCTATCTGAAACCGCGACCGCGCCATGGCGAAGAATGAATCCCAAGGGATCTGTGCTTGGTGTTTATACCCCAGTTCGAACGACATCAAACGAGGGCATATGTCGGAAGGTGCGCCGGACGTGCGCATTATCGTAGTCCAATCACTGTCTGGGTCAGTGTCGACCTGTTCGTCGTCCTCGAGATCTAGTAGGAGGGATCTGAGGTTCGGCAGGGTCCGCAGGAGGGAGATGACTTCGGCAGTGATTCCGCATTTAACCAAGGCGAGCCTTGTGAGTTTGCAGGACGATCGCCGAATAAAAGGAGCCACCAGGCTCATCGGGTCATCACCGATTACCAGTCGAAGCTCTTCGAGCCTTGGCGCTGTAAGATATGCGAGGATAGTGACATAGTCCGAGGAGAGCCGACATAGGTTGGGTAGCATGAAGATGTCTGCTGGGTCGCTGTCCAACTCGTGTGGAAAGCCGATTACACACTCCTGAAGCGTGGAAGCCGCCGCCTTCAGAATCTCCAACTGTCGTGCGGAGGGATATTTTCCATGATAGTGAGTGATCTGTTGCCAAGGAATCTCGATGTCTACGGATTCCGAGAAGTCGTGCCGGGTCAGAATGACTTTGCGCAGGTTTCGTGCCGCCGAAAAGACGTCAGGAATGTAGATCTCTGTGTCAGGGGAGTAGACTTCGACTTTTTGTAATCGATCAAAACAAACGTCGATGTCTTGAAGCCATTCGAAGTTTTCGAGTCCACAATCTTCGAACCGCAGACTGCGCCAGTAGGAGGAATGAGGCAGCAATAAATCCATGAGGCGAGGATGGTCGTCACCGCACCGCCAAATGATATCGATAGCTGCATTGCCCGATCGCAAGAGTTGCTCTTTGAGCCTCCACAGTGTCAGACCAACGTCACGGCCGACGGTGAGGGACACCCAGAGAGCCGGATATAATATAGCGTGGTTCCTCCAAGATCTGCAGATTTGGCCGAGATACCAAGGCGGCTTGATGACCCCATCTTCGCTCGACGACGCTACGAGAAAGATCTCGCAAATAAGCTCCGCAGGAACACGTCGGATCGGGGATATTACGGATTGGTGGCGACGAACACTTTTCGCCACCTCTTCGCGCCGGCTCTGGTACTGGGAAAGTGAAGTTCGCAACTCGCGCATCTGCGCCTTCAAGGACCCAATCTGCGCATCGAGTACCTTGATCCTGTCCTGCCCATCGCCGATGAGGTCGCGGATGGATGGGAGCTCGGATTCGAGCGGCGGGTCGTTGCTTGTCAGCAGACGGGTCAGCTCCAGCGACTCGGAAAAAACTGCTGGTCGCGACTCCGAGTCCGCGAGAGGCGTGAGGGTCGCAAGTGGCACCCCGCAATCATGGCAAAGTCGAGTCATGCTACGGAGAGTGAGCGTTTGGCGATAAACACTGTATCCACTTACCGCGTATTCGATGTTGGTGGACGGAAGCAGGAGACCGGAGATATCAAGCCAAACATACGCTCACAACACTTCGCCAGTGATGGTGCGCGAACATGAACAACCGACTCTAACCAACTTTCAAACCGTCAGGCAAACGAGACTTCGAGCGCATTCTGCAAGAAGGAATCGCATACTTCGAAGGAGAAGAAACAACAGAATCTGAATGAAGAAAGAGTCGTTCCCACAACTTAGAGCTAAGAGGACAGATCTGGGGGCCATTACGGAAAATTAATGTACATGGACATCCAAAATACACTATGGAGTCCAAAAAGCCACGACTGTGAGCGTTTTGGTAAGCGGGCTGCATATAAGTTGAGGAAGGCATAGTACCTTGGAGAAATCACTTCGCAAAAGTTGGTGGAGCATCTTGAGTCCCGTGTGGGACGGTCCAGAATACTGGCACGGAGTTTCAGAGTCGGATTCGATGGGGCCCACGCAAGAGCCACCTACCGCGGTCTGGAGTATGACCTTATTTCTCATCAAATATTCGAGCATCGGATTCGAAGTGCAGCTGTGCATCAGAAGTTTTTGGCAAGTGCAATTGGAACTTCAACAAAAGTTCAACTTGAAGTTCAGGTACACCCCAGCTTTTTGTGAGTCGGATCACTTGGCTGTGTGCCTTGCACTCACAATTCAACGGTGTTGCTCTTGCGTCATTGTCTTGTGCTATGCATAACTGTGATGTTTTTGTAGGATTTTGTGCCTTGTATATATGGTTGCACCTTGTAAAAAAGCTAGCCTGATTGGACCATCAGATGTGGTTCCAAGTCATTGGGCTGACCCGGGCATACCTTTCTGGATAACCTGTCCGCTGTGTCCAGACAATGTCCAGTGGGCCGGCCGGGGTCGTGCCCTAGTACTGAAATAGGAGTACGATGAGAGATGTCTAAGTTGTGATCATGATGCAATACAATATTTCTTGAACTTGAAGTTCAACCTTGCAAAAAACTTCAGGTCGACTGTTCCATCTCCCCAAATAGTACTGATCACGACCTCGATTGCGACGAAACCAGATTATTTAGTGAAAAAAGAGTTTATACTGGAGTCATGTTATTCAAGTATTTGAGTTTCCTCATGAGTGGCAGCTAACTCACAACCTGAAGCGAGAATATCGAGATGCAGTGTCAAGGGGGAAGTTGAAAGTCGCTCACATCCTAAGAGCACAATGAATTTGGGACCCGACATCCAATACTGAATCATACCTTGACCTAAAACAGAGTCGGGATCAAAATCTGACATCGACCTACCATAGGGGGGGAAACCCACAAGCTGCAATGAGATTGAACTGAATAGCCAAGTTCCTCAATCTTAGTTTATCACTCACCGTCTGGAAAGAAAAACTGCAGTTCAGGAGTCAGTTCAAAGATGGCCCGGGGGTGACGTACATTCTGCGAAATGCGTGTTATGCACCGGGCGTTTAGTTCGCGATTCCGCAAGGCGCATGCATCACGTACAACCTATAGATGCGCACAACTGTCGAATCAGCTCCATTTCCGATTCCAGACAAATCACCCACGTCCTGACAATGAGGTCCAGTTGGTTGTCATTCTGTGCGACGTGGTTTGGGGCAAGTCACTCACGGCCTAGACTACGGTTCAGATCCGGGAGCCAGCGGTCAACAAAAGGGGCGTACCACAATCACCGCAACCTATCAACAACGTCAGTGTCAGACCCCCAGCTGCGAGCTAAGCTGAAAATTACTCACGTCCTGGTAATGAGGTCAAATTTGCGGCTAAAGTCGTCGTTCCCGGTGGATAACTCGCATGTACAGTCTGGACGATGAGTTGGGCTGGATCCTGCGGTGGGTGAATTCGAAAACATACCTTCGCACCCTCACACTACAGACAGGATCGGTAGTAGAGCCCAGCGTCAAGCATGTCAGGCTTCTGGAACAATCACTCACAGGGCCAGCCTAGTGCAATTTCGGCGTCACATGCGTGGTCCCTGACGAGTCGCTCACCCCCTGGAAATGGGTTCAGATCGCAAGTTAACAGCCGGTGAATGTATTCATACGAAGAAGCCCTTGAACTATAAACACAAATCCCTGTTAGAATGAGACTCGATATTCGTACTATAGAGCACTCACAAACTAGACAGCAGATCAAACGAAGCAATCAGATTTGTCGCTCCTAGGTAAACCTATTCACTCACATGCTAGGGAGACGAGGAAATTAGCGGAGTTACATGACAACTTGTAGTTACGCACCCCCTAGGGAAAATGCATTCGGTATGGGTTATTACGCTCCCAGATGCGTCGGATTGACTCACAACCTACAAATACGCTGGATGTTATGGCACGTACCGAGGAGAAGCAAATGACACCCACAGCCTGCGAATGAGGCCGGGTCAGAGAGTGAGGCTCGCGGGCGTTTGGAAATGGCACACCCCCTGGAACAAGAGTTCAGGTTGGGAGTTAAAAGATAATTGACTTGGCCATACATAGTTTTCGGCACAGGCACTCTCTCGTTGACCATCCTTAGCAGCGGGCCATGAGTATCGGGTACTACAATCCAGAACCGGAGACACATACCTTGGGGATCGCGGTTGCCTTTGCGGTGAAGAGGACACCGGCGAGGGCAAAAAACTTGAGGAGTTGCATTGGTGTTGGGGCTGTACGAGGGTTAACAAGTAGAGGTAAGGAAAAGCCGCATGACTGACCCTGATATATACTGCTCCAGCCCACCTTTCGCTTCTGGACGCGCGCCAAAACTCGATGCCCGATAAAGAAGCGGGACGTCCGAGACGTATATGCAGTAGGCTACGTAGCGCGTTCTGGAGGCGGCTGTAAAGACTTATGTCTGGTTTGGGAGGTGTCAGCGGTAGGATGCATAGGAGCGACGAATGAGGACATTTGATCACGCACCAAAGTAGTCCTCCCTCGCGGGCGGGCTTCAGTCCTGGAAAACCGATGTCGCGCTGTCGGCAATGCGCTAGAAGACACATCTTACTTTGGGAATTGACCACGTAGAGAGTTAGAGTCTTCGTCCTGTACTTATCTGTGTCGAACTAGCCACATGCCATGCCACGGTGCAAGGATATCCGCCGGCTACTGGGACGGTTTGGAGATGATCTACCGAGACAAAACGCATCCCAAGCAATGACTCAGCAAGATGCAGACGTCCGCGAGGTTGCATGCCGTGTCGTGGCAGCCCCTAACGAGTTCGTTTTATGACAGAACGAGCTAGACGACACTAGGTTCCCCCGATTGGAACATTGAACCGTGCCCAAGACATTGAACCGTGCCCACTGAGACCAGGCTAGACCAATAGCCCGCTATGAGTGGGGAGTCGGATGGTCCCGAAGGCTAGGGCTACGAGGTTGACGGAGTGCCAAGATGGAGCTTCGCAGTGCAGAGATGAATGAGGAGGTTGAGAAGAGTCAGAGTTGGCAGCTCAGGCTCGAACCAGCTGAACTCGAGCGAGTTGGCGACGGGCGCTGGGTGGCGCTGCGCGATTCAGCCGTGCGTGTAGCTGCGCATGAGCCATTTTGACAGCGTCCGAGCCTTCAAGTCTTCCGAGTCGACGTCCGGTTCCCCGGCTTGACGCCGTGAAGGAAGCTTGGGGTGACGTGGTGATGCATGGACGCATCAACAAACACCGTATCGGTCCGCCGGCCCGCCACCCATTTTTCTCCCAACCTACATACTACATCGAGGACCATCGCCGACTCGACGGTGGCCCACTGGCAGCGCCTTCTACCATACCGGAAAATTTACCAGAACATTGAGCTTTAACGCCTCGGGCTATACCACACGCACGCGCAGCTGCAGTGACCTGCGGTGCCTGTTGTCATTGACAAAATCAGGGGGCACGGTGGTGTAGTGGCCATCGTGCAACGTTCAACCGTTGCCTGCGGTACGTAATTTTTGGGGCCGCAGGTTCGAATCCCCCCAAACCCAGAAAGACACACTTTAGAAACTTTCCGGCTTCTCGCTGCCGATCTCCACTCTGCCGTTGTTGTGCCCAGCTTTGGCACCACTTGCCATTCCCCTCTGATTATCACCGCACGCCATCACCATTCCATCATCATCTCGTCGACGGATCACAGCAGCGAATCACCCGGCGGCCCGCACATTCACTCCACAGTATTGCGGTCATACTCCGAAATTCCCGCCGGCTTCGTCCCCCGGCCAGGAGTTTGCCCAGGAGAGAGTCTGGGTTAAAAAAGAGGGCCACCAAAAAGACCCGGAAACATCACTGCACAGTGCCGAAAAAGGGAATCACATCAGTCTGGGTTCGAAAAATGGGATAATGATGGGGGTGGGGTAGGGAGTGATGGTTGGGAGGTCTGGCGGCGGGAAGTCGGGCCGAAATGACAGAACGAAGGGAGAGATTGTTGTGGCCACTTTGTTACTGTCCACCAGTATGCGGGCTTTTCCGCTTCGCAGCCGTCCCGTCACGGCTGCAAAGTTCCGAGTAGTAAGATGGCCCCTTAGCCAAGCCGAATTATGTCAGATACCAATTATGCAGTTTAATCTCTACCATATGCGTTTCGCACAAAGGAGAATAAACAATTGAATAAAAAAATAAAAAAATAAAAATTGACAAAATCAATCCCGATTCCCGAACAAGACCGCCACCGTCCTCATCGAGTGCAGCGGCAAGACGATCAAATTCAATGTCTCAATGGGACGTCTCGGTGCTCGTCGACCCCACGGGCGCGGGGAAGAAGTGTTGCAGCCAAGGCTACCCGAGAATAGCAATGCCGTGCGTCTCCTCTGTCGTCCTTTCGTATCTCGTCTAATGCGCTCGTGGCGAGCATCGAGGACGGACTCACGGCACCGATCGTCATGCTCTCCCTTCTTGTTGGGACTCGGTGCACGGTAGCACGGACCGGGACCAATGTCTGCTCATACATCTCCTGCCCTCATCCCTCCCTTCTCCTTGCTCCTTTTTCCTCCTCCCCCGCCCCCTCTTTCCATTCCTCCCCTTTTCGCCTCGTGTCCCGGTATCTCTAGCTCCGGCTGCACCATCGTCCCACAGCTTGCGTCCTTTTGTTCTGCTGGTGCCGCGCCGTATCCTCCTGCTCCGCGCTTTCCTCGTCCGCTACATCCGCATGCGACGAAGACCAAGGTGCCCTGCCGCAGCGAACGCAACCGCCGCGCAGTCGGCACCCAGCACGCGTGACCCGCGGGCTCTGCGTCTTGTGGCAAGTCGGAGGAGTAGCGGAGGCTGGGCCGTTTTGACTTCTACTGGATGCCTTTTTTGAATGATAGTGCGGTACGTTAGGGGCCAAGGCGGCTATCCGCGGGTCGTGTTAAACGAACGTGGGCTCGATCTTTGGTGGCGACTGTTTTATTTGAACCCATAGACATAGAGTAAGGTACTGCATTTCTGACAACGCGAAGTCAAGGTATACCGCCCAGGGCGGATCCACCGGGGTGAGTTGAGTATAGTTTCGGCGTCTTCCAAGTGTTGGAGATGGCAGGTGCGCCGTTGGTTGAAAGTTGGTTCGAACTTGGAGACAAATCAGAGAGGGATTAAGTGCCAGTGTCAGTCCGTGCTCTATAAGAAGTTTGCAAGTTGTAGTGTAGTTCCCGAGCATCACTCTCGAGCGAAGTTTCAGTTCCTTGAGGATGGACGCAGTGAAAAACGATAGAATCATGCGTCTTCCATTGCGCATATGATCCCGCGTCAATGTTGAAAGTATTTCTTTACCCGATCTCCGTTTCTTCAGGCCCTCGCTCTACGGAAAGTATGTTAACACGAAATGGGGAAAAAGAGACATACTAGAGCCTGGTAAGGCGCATTTGATTTACCCTTGAGCCGCCGAAATTCACGGTTGAATTTGACAGCAAAAAGTCCAAATCTCGAGGGCTGCTGCTGCTGCCTTGTTCGGGGATGGAGTCGATGTAACGGTGAATTCTACCGAGGCCGTTGACAATGATTAATTAGCTCAAGGAATTAGGTGGAAGTGTTCGCTGGATCCCATGTCCCCGGCCAGAGTGCGAGATCAAGATTCTCCCTGCAAGGGGGAATGCAGGTGGTCCAAGACGAACCATCGCGACAGGAGCTCTCGTCATAGAAGAAAGATCCAGCCAATGTGTACTTCGGCTTCGTGCCCCACACCATCGAAATCAGCGCAGCGAATCAGCGCAGCGCGAGCGCGGTGCTGCACCGTGAATCGAAGCCAGCCCCGAAGACCAATGAAGACGAATTAAAGTTTGGGCTGGAGGACGCGTCGTCAACAGAGCATGAATCGGTGCAGCAAACAAAGGCACAACGCAGACAGCTAGTAGCGGCGCGCATCAACGCGAATAGCACTGTGACATCCGCCCAATAAACCCTCGTACGCACCATCCCCAGCCACCGGAATGCGTGCAAAACAAGTGGAGAGCAGCGGATGGACGGCAAAAATTTAGAGCGATCGCAGATAAACCGAGAAAATGGAGACGGCCACACAAAAATGGCGAGAAACCGAACGGGAATGGGGAGAAACGCACCGAGTAGTCGCCGGAGAGCACTGCGGACATGAGCGTAGCACCGTCCCCTTGCACCTCGTCGTTGCCACACTTATTCTCGTTCTTGTTCTCGTTCTTGTCCTCTCCTTGCTCAAGCTGTGACTGCCCAGTCCCAAAATTTCCTCTTGTATGCGGTGCAACTTGGGCATCTTGCTTCTTGTCGTTTTCGATGACTTTGATGTTGACAAGATTTCAGGAATGTGGCGATCAGGGCACACAAAGTGCATGGCAGGTAGTCTCTCCAGACAGACTATCACTCGTAACCTCATTACTTAGGGCCCGGAACACGACCGTCGAAGGCTGAGATCGCGCCGGGCCAGGTCTTACACGAGCGGCGAGCACTGGCGACAGGGATGCAGAAAAATTGAGCCACATTCCACACCAGATGGTTGCGCAGACCTGTTTCGCCACCGCTGTTGCGAATGCCAGTGACGGGGTGGACGAGTCTGGAAGCAAGGGTGGAGCCAAACAGGACCACACCGGGTCATGGAAGCCGGTGATTGCCGCCCCTCCTCCTCCTCCACTCCATGAGACGCCCACCTTGCGCGGCCGCCGCCGCGGCGCCCACCTCCGTGAGGCCAGTTTCTTGACCCTTTCCTTGCCACTTTCTCACTTGCGCCTGGTTTTCACCAATGCATCTTATTTACCGCGCATGTTTGCGTTCCGCTCATGGCGGCGGCGCTCCCGTCGTGATTCTCAGTCCGATTCGTCTGTTAAGTAATCGTTTGTTGCTCCTTCAAGTTCATTTTTGGTGAAGGAGCATCGCGCCGGGCCTACTTTTGGCGGCAAGTCACAACAAAGAAGACATCCATTCTTTTGAGTCTTTTGACCTAGTCTGACCCAAGTCTGACGGCCCCTGATGGCCTTTTCTGACCTTTCTGACCGTTCTGACAATTCTGACCCATTTCTATTTATGTTCTCCCGCCAAGCATATTCCTCACGCCTCAGGCCTGAGGCTGGGCCGTGCGCGGCGGAAACTGACTGTCAGTAAAGTATCCACCTTACTCCCTGAACTCGACATCTCTTCATCGTAAGTCTTTTTGCTTGCTAACCCCGCCATCCGGCAACCGCTGATTAATGTCGCTTGGACCCAGGTAATATAAGTCAACCTGTCCAAGACTGGTCGTGCATTCCACCATGGCGCTCGTATCTCTTTTCCCCGTTGCCTTTCTTTTTCTTCTCTCCGTCCGCGCTGCGGGATCCTCTACTGCTCCAGTTATTGATCTAGGTTACGCCAAATATCAAGGAGTAGTCGACACAGCGCTCAACGTTACCGCCTTCCGAGGTATTCGATACGCTGCGGCTCCGATTGGTGAGCACAGCGGGCCTTGATCCAGGGCAAAATTTATGCCTTAGTAGGCTCGTTGCGATGGCAGGCGCCTCACCCGCCCTTGAAGGTTGGTGGAGTCCAGCAGGCATCCAATGATCCGCCCCAGTGCTACCAGGGGAGCACCGGTACCGCCGCGACCAACCCACTTGCCGTGCGAGATGTGCAGCAGGCCGAGGACTGCTTGTTCTTGAGGTATGGAATACTTGCGCTCTTCTTTATTGAAATGGATGTGCCGCTCTCAGTGTCTATTCACCCGCAGTCAACTCGACGGCTTTCTTACCGACAATCGTCTGGATCCACGGCGGAGGGTGAGTGCAATAGTACTAATGCTGCGAGTCGCAATTGACGCACCTGTAGATATATCCTTGGTTCAGCCAGTCAGTACAACGGCGCCGAGCTTGTCCAGGAATCGAACAGCAAGGTCGTTGTTGTTGTGATCCAATACAGACTTGGGCTCTTCGGTAACCCATCTTCCTTGAGAAATCGAGCGTGTGATTCATAGTTTTTTAGGATTCCTTGCTGGCCAACAGGTGAAAGATGGCGGTGTTCTCAATGCTGGTTTACGTTTGTGTTCATTTTTTTTCTGTTCCCGACTCCCACTCATCTGCAGGATAGTCGATCAAGATTATGCGCTACATTGGGTCGCTAAAAATGTCAGTCTTTGTCCATGGGTGCGGGGGATAAACTCATTCCTACTGACAGATTCATAAATTCGGGTGAGTTGAGCGCACCCTCCGTAACTATGGCCGACGGTACCTCCAGTGGCGATCCTCAACGCGTGACTATTTGGGGAGAGAGTGAGCTGTTCATTCTGGTGACGAGACGACCTTATCATCCATTCCAGGTGCTGGCGCCGGCTCTGTCCTCCAACATGTTGTTGCCCGCGACGGCAAAACAAGCCCCCCGCTCTTCAGAGCGGCGATCACCAGCTCCACCTTCCTGCCTTCGCAATATCCGTACAACAACCGAGTCCCCCAGGTATCTACATGCCTGCGGTTCTTCTCTTTCCCGGGTTGACAGACTATTACTAGACCTTATTCGATGATGTTGTCGCTCAAGCAGGGTACAGTGGGTCTCTTCAACCTCGTATCTTACTCACATTCCAATCGCAGCTGTAACGGCACGGAAGTTTTAAATTGCCTACGCACAGTTGACACTGCGACGTTGGTGGACATCAATACAGAGACGACCACTGCGGGCTTCCAGGGCACATGCACCTTTGTTCCTGTCATCGACGGCTCGTTTATAACGCAGAGCCCGACGGATGCCCTTCTCCTTGGGAAAGTGAACGGGGTAAGTTTTCGCTTTTCGTTATCAATCCCTTCTCAGTCCACAATCCAGGACATCTTACTGTCGGTGACCAATACTAACGAGGGTGTTACCTTCGTCAACCAAACTGCGGAATACGATGTCGCAGAGTACGCACGCAACCTCTTCCCGTTATTCGGCGCCAAAGAGAGCAATGCAACGGCCGCCATCTACAAATCGCTTGGCTCCCCGCTTAAACAAGTCACTGCAATCATGGCGGAATGTGAATTTCTTCCGTCGGTGATACATAGGTGGAAAGCTGACTTGCTCGCAGCAATATTTATTTGCCCGACATACCTTCTACTCGACGCCTTTCCCGGCAAGTCATACAAGGTTTCTGCATCTTCCCCCACCTCAGCTTTCAACTCACGATCCACAGGGACAATACGCGATACCTCCTGCTTTTCATGCACAGGACTTGATCAATTATTTCCCGTCGTTTAACGACTATGGCGTAACCTTGATCTACAATAATACCGACTTCATCAACGCGTTCGCGCAGGGATTCGTCTCCTTCGCGGTTAATCTCGACCCGAATGATAAACTGCGGCCGAGTATCGCGCCTTTGTGGCAGACGTGGTCGCGCGCCGCAGAGACAGAGCTGCTCTTCAACAAAACAGATGATGGCGCACCTGAAATTGCGCCGTTCAATACATCCAGTGCGTTGCTGGAGAGATGCGAGTGAGTCTTAGTTGAATGCCACGTTTACTGGTCGCTCATAAATTACTCCGCAGGTTTTGGAGGAGTGTGCGGCATCTTTCGGCGCAGTAATGAATCTCTACAATTATATTAGACAGCATCTGTATGAAAAGTCGAGTCTCTCATTCCAGGAAAGGGACCATTTTACACCTTGCTTCCTACCACGACGCTTCAACCACCTGTCACGGCCGATCCAGAACGTACTGGTTAGACCTGTCCTTTTGGTTGCCTTTTCGCCTTTTATAAACTCAACTGGACAAAAAAAACTGGAATATCCAGAGGTGCATGGGCTGAACGGTCGAGTGGAGCTTCCAGTATCGAAGTCATCCGACTGACGCCAAGGGGGCGGATTTTATTGGGATCGAGGACCAGAGGGCAGGGGATGAGAGGGCGTAGCGCCGCCGAGATCGACAAATATGGCCAAGATATCAAGGTGGGTTGTTAGCATCTTCCCTCGGCGACGCCGCGAGAAAAATCTCGCAAAGAAGCTCCGCAGGAACACGTCGAACGGGGGATAAAGGAGATTGAGGTTGGCAAACGCTTTCCGCGATCGCGTCGCGTTCAAGTCGCGTTGCCTTTGGAACTGCAGAAGTGCAGTTTGCAACTCGTGTAGTTGTGCCTCCAAGAAACTGATCTGAGACTCTACTCTTTTTAACCTGTCCTGTCCATGGCAAATGCTGTTTTGATTGGACGAGACCTCGGATTCAGGAGGCGGGTCGTTGCTTGCCAGCAAATGAGTCAGATTCGGCGAGGGTGCTGGTGGCACTGGCGGAAAGAGCGCGTGCGTCTGAGGCAGACTGAGGGTGCCTCACAGTTGGGGCAAGGTTGAAACATGCTAAATACTGAGTAAGCGATCGATTGCGAGGGAATTTTGACTCACTACAGGTGGTGGCGGGAGAAGAAGCCCGGAGATATCAAAAACAGCCAAACATTTACATATACCCCAAATTAGTGATGCGGGATCAGCATGGCGCATCAGCCGGCGCATCATTGCCGTCTTGCGCGAAGACACCACGCGCAATTTCTCCCCTTGTATTCTTTTCCAGGCATTAGCAATGTTATGAGAGCCGCCCGCGACCTGGACAACCCCTCTGCATTGTTATCCACTGCATACATATATTTCATTTTCGCTAAGTGATGCTGGAAGCAGTCATCATGATCAGTGGAATCAAGCTCGGGAGAAATCGGCAGGGGCCGGCGAGACACAGGCCGGTCCCGGCTGTGCAGATTGCAATGCCATGAGTGATCGCCGCGCTTGTTCAACCCTACTGCAGTTGGTTGCGTCCCATACAGCCAACGTCGCTCGGGCTCACTTTCTTCAAAGAGCATGTTCAAGTTCGCTGCAATTCAAGTGAGCCAAGTTATTCGTAGTAGCTACGCAGAGAGCGGGGCGGGGTAATGTCTGAGACTTCCCGTCTCGGCAAATCAGGGTGAAGGGGTAGAGACCGGGGTTAATCCCCTCTCCCCTGCGCGTATAAAGGTAGAGCCGTACCACGCTGATTCCCAACTTCTTGCGAGTTACAACCACCCGTTAAACAACCACCCATTCCCCTCAACACAATGCCCTCCCCCGCCGCCGCCGCCGCCGCCGCCGTTGCGCGCAGACAGTCGTCACGCAGATTCTCCGTCGACCTCGTTGTTGACTCCCTCCCTACCGTGCTTGTTCCCAAGCGGCTGCGCTCTGCTTCTCTACCATCGCTGCCTTCGCCGCACAACCCCTTGGCGGTCCCACGCAAATCTGCGCTCAAGCGCCCTCGAGCTTTATCCGCAGGCGACTTGCCTTCATCGGAACCATTTCGCATCCAATTTCCGTCCGCAGAAGTCAACAAGGCTGTCATGACCGGTGAGCTCAATACTAAACCTTTCTTTTCCCTCGATATTTACTTTGCCCCTGCAGAGGAAGTCAAGCTAGCCCTCTCCCTAGAAGCAGAGCTGGTGCAAACGAACACCCTAGTCGCAGAAATATGCGCACACATTCTGGAGCTTATTCCCGCTCATCGCCGCCACCGGGTATATTCTATATCTCGCGAAGAACATCGCGCGTCTGCACTCCGTCGCCACGCGAACCTGCCTCCACCCGCGGACTGGGACGAGATTCCTTGCAAAGTACATTTCTCTGTGCCTGCACCGCCAAGACCTGCACTCCGGCGCGCAGATGCAGAGCCCGCGTGGTGCGATTTTATGGTGTGTTTTCTGGTCAATTTCCTCGACCAGTTATCTCATTGAAATTCAGTGATCCCCCTCAATCACGTAACCCACCCGCAACAATGCAACCATTAGTTCGTTTGTGGATGTGTCAATGGGTTAACATGTATTATATGGTTTTGACCGTTGTATCGTCGGATTGTATCTCCGCCGTGTACTTATACCATACCCATGACACACAATGACAATAAATCCAACGCTTGAACACCACTGGGGGCATATTGCACAAACTCTCATTCGAATCGCGGAGTACATTCTCAAGAAGTTCGACAGCTACGTAGCGCCACACAATATTACAACCCTACCCGCAACAACTCCCGACTCGCGCTTTCAAGGCGTTCCAGCCGTTTCATAAACTCCTCCCGCCTCCCCGCGACGCTTGGACTCTCTTGAGCGAGCTCGCGACAGATGCGCAAGCCCTCAGGTCCATTGATCCCAAGCCCGCTGTACAGCGTCGCCAGCAGATTGCGCCCCAACCCGCGCACAAGCTCATGGTCGATCGCGCGGGGGACATTGTCCGCGATACGCTTGTACGCAACTGAGGGTCAACAAGGAATGAGAAATGTGAAGTTAAGTAATCCAGCATTCAACTCACCTTGGAAGTAGGCGCGCACGTCCGCCATGATGGTGAGGGCGGGATCCATTCGGTCGGGCGGCAGGAGTTTTGCAAGGTCGTTCGCAGTGACATTCTCAAGCCCGATACCAGAGAGGCCGCCGAGCACCTGTGCAATCCCCGTCGGCGCTGGAAAGTCGTAATCGTCCATCGGCGGGACGGCGTTTGGCCTGAAATCTGCAATCGCCCCCGCGAGAACTGGATTCTCCTCTGTCTCGCGTGCATGCTTGTAGTGCGACATAAACTTGTTCTTGTAGTCGGAGAGATAGTGTTCGTTAAGCGTGAGCGGTCCGTCGGTTTCGAGCGCGATGAATTTCGCAATCAGCGTCTGAGCTGCTTCAGCACGTTGGTTCATGCAGTCTTGTACGAGAATACTATTCGACTGTTATCAGCGCAGAAGGAAAAACAGTAATTCAAAGATCAACGCACGTAACGCGCTGCTCCAGCCCTCCTTGACCAAACTCCGAAAAATGACGGGCAACCAGGGTCTTGACGTGCTGCACGAGAGTACCGTGTACGACGCGACAGAGGATCTGTGCGGGCGCTGCCCATTTGGCGGTGAACTCGGTGATGAAGGACTCTTGCACGATAAAGGGAGAATGGCCCGGTAATTCCCGCGTGCGGGCACTAGCCACGACGAACAAATGAAAAGCAGTTCGGGAAGGTAGAATTAAGGGGAACACTACTCACGAGTGCGAACGATTCAACACGGCGTCGATGAAGATGGGGGGTGATTTCATAACGCAAGACGGTTCAGACGCGTCAGAAGACTCCTTCCCGTCTTCCTTCAACAAGAAAGACGGCTTGCAGAACGTCTTGATATCATTCAGATCAGCTGGCGCCTCGAAGGGTCTGAAATCCGGGGCAGTATCGCGGATCTCGCGACGGAATCGCTCCTGCGCAGGACGGATGGCTTGCAGAAGACCATCGGCGCGAGGAACGCCACCTAGAATCCTGTCGAGCTCTCCGACGAACGAATGCAGGAGGCCAGCAACTTCGCCAACTGGATCGCTCGAAGGCGGCTTTGGGAGCTGCTGAAGTCCGGCACGAGTCTTCTGGATGGTATTTTCAAGCTCGATTTGAATTTGCGGCAGACTACCAGTATGGGTGAGCAAGAGCCCTTCAACTGAGTGAGCAGATCACTCACCGCTTCGAAATGAGGTCGGAGAGAATTGAGCTGAGGCGATCAATCAGGTTGGAGGTGCGGAGGTACTTCTGATACATGGGATCGAGCTCCGACCAAGGAGAAGTGACGGTGAAGAAATCGTTTTCGCGGGACCGCGCCTCTTCCCAGGTGATGCCTTGCTTCAGATCCTGCGAGCTGGGTTGTTTGACGCAGTACCAGTTGTTTTCAAGGGTCTCTTGCTCGTTGCGGATCAGTGGAAGCCAACTCTCCTCGTCCCCGCGTGGAATCCTAACAAATATTATGTTGAGACCTCGGGCGTGCCAAAAAAATCATAAACGACACTTGCCTGTCTGGCTTTGTGAGAACGCCTGGGGTAACGTCAGGATCCGGAGGGACGTGCGTTGAGCGAATAATACGAACCTATGGTGCGTTTGCCTTCGGGGTCGTGTTTCTTAGTGAGATGGTGGGCGCCTTGGTTCTCGAAGTCGGCTATGAAGCGAAGCGTTCAGCGTAACATATTGACAGTGACCAACTTAAATAGGTACTTTCACAGGCGACTGTGAGCAGGATCACGCAGCTAGGCTTCGATATGTACGCGGTAACAAGGCTCTCGACCATTGCGATGTCGCGCTCGTTCCCACCGCGACTGCTCACACTCGCGATGAGGCCTACGTGTCAAAGGTCAAAGAGAGGCTTAGTACAATGGTGCCGGCCTCACCAGGCAAATCCACGAAGGAAAGATCTGCCACCTCAGGCCCACTGATCTGCAACGAAATGAAATTGGTGGAGAACGAGACTTCGGAGGCATCCTCGTCATCGTCTTCCAGGAAGGAACGAGAAGGCTTGCTCGGGTTGAGAATCGCCCGTTGAGCCCGTCGGATGCGGTCCTGGACCGCCGCTTTCTCGTAGATAGGATCGCCGAAGGCCTCGTTACGCGGCTGACCGAGACTTTGACCGTTCTTGTCGGTGATGAAGTGCAGCTCGACGGTACACTTCCACGGCGAGTCTGAACGAGCGAGTCGGCACTCCGTGGGGCAGCTGGCAATACGAATGAGAACTATCCGGATACACATAAAGCAGAGATCGTACCGAGTGCATGTGCCCGCCGCGCGAGGAAGGGTTATACCAGAGATGGATTCTATAAGCGACGATTTTCCAGCGCTCTGAGAACCGATTACGGCGATCTGGGGAAGGTCGATATCGATCTGAACGCTATAAGCAGGGGGGATTATTATTTGCGATCATCCGTGGGAAGGGACAGACCCAGTGTTGTGCAATCGATTGACGAGATCCAACATGCGGCGACGGCCCTCAGACAAAGAAGGGTTGGACAAGCCGACGCCAGAGGCACTGTGGTGATCGGTGGTCGAGGCGGGGTCGGCAGAGAAATCAGAGTTTGAAGACATGGTATGGTAGGCAGAACGGGGGCGCGAAATTTCCATGACGCCTTTAAATATGTATCAGTCATTAGCGCTCGCTCCAGAAGCCAATCATACCCAGTAAATTAGGGCATCAAATCGGTGGTTCAGCTGCGCGGTGCTTTGAAACATTGAGCGCAATTGAACGCGAAAGTTTATCGTACAGTTTGGCGCCGAAGAATTACGTTCCAGCCAGGGTTGCTCTATACATCAACGTATGGTGCGAGACAAATGCTGAAGCTTAGATTGTTTTGGACTTCTGGGATCAGATTTGGGTCATAGCTGCGACGCGTCCCTGCCAATTTTCGGTGAAAGACCCAGAGGACTCATTTGGAGTTTGGAGGATTTGTCATTTGAAGGAGGGGTCGTTGAGGGGTCGAGGAGGAGGAGGTACTGCACCGGTTAAACATAAACATGGGTCACTAGGCAAATTAAACCCGCTGGCATGCCCGAAAGCCTCGAAGGAACGGCAGCCCTGGTCGTTTGCTGGTCGTTGAAGTAAAATTGACGCCCCACCGGCCCCCACGTCACCGTACGCAATCAAGCCGAGGTTGTTGGTACTTGTGTATCGGCGGCAGGATCATCGAGGCCGGTGATAGCCGTGGGGTTCAATACGTTCAATGTTCAATATATAGGGTTTTGCAAAGTTAACTTCGGGCCCAACTTGACCTCCAACCTGGGCCAACTTTGGCTAAGTCAAATTCTTCTTTTGCGATTGTCAAAAGTATGTCCGTAGGGTGTTCACAGTTGAGGCTCTCCAACCTGGGTCCCAACTTCGCAACTTGAGGGTCAAGTTGGAGCACGAGTTAAAGCCTGGGCCTAGAGTCTTAACTTTGCAACACCCTAATGGTTTCTATGCCCTCGTGAGGCATCAAATGAGGTTTATGATCGATGGGCTCTGACGTGAGCGGACCTTCTTTGCTCCGCGCACCCATCAGCAGTTGTCGAGAGTCGGCCTCTCTCTTCATCCTTAACTCGAAACTCAAAAGGCTGCGGTTTTTTTTGCTGCACCCACCCTGACCCTCTTCAAGGAAGCAGGCACCCGGGATCAGTGAGGACCGCCATCCCTCAGCCTTGGTGAGGATGTTCGCCGGCTATTCCTGCCGTCTCACAGGCGTCAGGACTTTTTCCCAAACCCGTATGATTATCATAACCGCCACACTCACTCACTGCTCAACTCAGCTTACAGAGCTCAAAAACTGAATTAATTGGGAACTGCACTACATGGGGATCTTTCCCCCATTGCAAACGACCGACCGTAAGTCTGCTACTCGCAGTCAAGTGGCATTTTGGTCAGCCTTGGGCGAGCCTCGCGGCTGCGTTTTCGTTGCTTTTGATTTTCGCAGAAAGAACGGATGGCCCGCTGCGCCAACTGCGCTTGGGCTGCGCAAACAGTAACAACTCCAGAAATTCTGGGATGAGACATTTCTTCAACATCAGACTGGGATGGCCTGCCTATGCCGCCAATCGTAAGTATTGTGTAGCTTGCGCGCTCCCGCGCTTTGGGCCGATGGAGTTGCCAGGCGATGATCCGAAGTTGATCCGAAGCGGCCGAACCCTGATCCACTCACGTGACACAGACAAACTCAGACCGGCACCACGATCTCCTGATTCTTCATGTATGCAAAGAAAGTCGATCCTGGGGAAGTACTGGCCGAGCTGAGCGAAATCTTTGCATGGAAACCTCCCCCGCTCGTACAATCCCCAGAATTCACCTCCCTCTGCCCCGAGCTCGCACTCCCGCCCAACGCGTTCTATGACAAACACGTCGACGATAGGCTATCTTTGCGTCATGTCAAATCTTTGGCGTCTCTTGTGGACGATATTGGAAGCATTACCTCAGCGCATGTCGACACCATCGCTGAGAGAGGGCTCTTCTCCCTCCTTCCGAGCGAAGGAATCCGGAAGTCATTGTGGACGCCCAAAACTGCGGGAAAAACTGTCGTGGATGCAGCTGATGTAGGCGGAGCCTATAGAACCTCGACCGCAGATCTATGTCTGGGACTAGCAACGAAACTTTTTCTTGCCCCAGTATCAAAGGATTGGTCGCCTATCATCGTCTGGGGTCGCTACGGATTTTCGGTGGAGGGACGCGTGGCCCGGGACGAAAATTACGGGATCGTGCTCCCGAATCGACACGGGCGAATGGACTTTGTGCAAAAGGAGCTGGATTGCATGGATCCGGAGATGGTGAGCAACTTGAAAATGGTAGTTGCCCGGGCGCCGTTTGTGGGGACATGGCAAATTCTGGCGGCGTGTCCGGAAACACACCGACTATTGCGAGATCTCGGCCGAGTAGACTCATTCCCCTACAAGAGATGTAGGACCACCAACGCCCCACCCACACTCCCTTCCCCTCTACGTCAGATTGATGCATCGGCGACTCCTTGGACGATTCCTCCCGCTGGTAGCCACCCTAAAACAGTACGACTCCTCCCACTTCTCTATGCTGTTCCGCTCACTAGATACCCAGGCCACACGGCGCAGTAATCGATTAAACTCGTCGCTGAGTGAGTTATCTCAGCCAGCACGGCCGGCAAAACGTCAGCGCGGGGGAAGCTTTCCAACATCTGTAATTCCTGCCGTTGCTCGTCGGCCCAATAGCACAGCACACTCCGGCCCCAAACTGACGAATGAATCTCTGTTGCAACTAGTGCGTTCTGTCATGTTATCTGGATGAAAGCTGACTCGAAACAGGCGTGGTGTCGAGCTGTCCGAACGGATATGACGATCATTGTTTTCAATTGCGGAAACTTCGAGCGTATCGGGATTCGACATCGCCAAACGCAAACACTTTATCTGTCTGACTTGATTGATGTCACCAATTTCGAGTCCGGATACGTCAAACTTCACGTCGGATTGTACATCGCGATGATCCAGGACACGATCGATCGGACAGCTCAAAGGGCCAAAGTTGAGGAGCGGCCCCTTCGCACTCGCGGCGAAAAAAGATCACACAGCGATGCTCCCTTGCGCGCTAGCAAACGCCGGAAAACTTCTCGTGTCGAGAGCGCGGAAACGCCGGAATCAGAGGTAATGTCAACAAATCAGTCTCCCATCCTTAGCTGAACGCATTAGTCGGCGGTGTCTGTGGCCAGCACCCGAAATCTTGTACTCCTGTACATTCAGTACGATGTCTACAACTCTCCGGTGCCGGCATCTTTCATCCGGTCCGCCCCCGCGCTGGTGGAGAGCGTTCCAGACAGGCCCTTTACTCGACCTCCGGTGAAACGCCGCTATGAACAAAACGAATGTATAACGATTACTCTCACCTCCGAAATCGCGGCGGGCGCGACTGGCATTGCGCACACTGCGATACTGAAAGTTACCACTGCAGGAGGCGCCACTGCTGAGGAGACGGTGGTGGTCAAAATAACATTCACTTCCGAACAGCAGGACCGCCTACGCCACGAATATGACGTATACCGACGTCTCGCTGACTCCGACGTTCAGGGAGTACCCAAGATCTATGGTATCTTCGATGATCTAGAGGGCGGCGCTATTGTGCTTGTTATGAGCCGCTGCGGTGAATCTCTCTTGACGCTGAGACCTGACCCAAGCGCATCAATTTCCGTTTCGCACACTCAACGGTACGGCCACAAAACTTTCTCGCCACTATTCCTCACCACAATTTTTCAGTACCCAATTTCTAGCGATTCTGGAAAGCATACATCGCACTGGGATCCGCCACCATGATATCCGTGCTGAAAATTTGATGCTCACGGAGGACGGAGAGGCTTTCATCATTGATTTCGACCGTGCTGACTTCGATCCAACAAAGGGGAAGAAGCGTCATGAGATGGAGTTACTTACTGGTCTCCTGGATGGAAGATACCCGGATTCGGACCTGGCAAGTCCTCTGACGACGCGCGGCTCGGACAGTGGTATGTAGCCAAAATGCATAGTAAATAATTTAAGCGCTCGCCGCATATTACACCAGTAGATGCTCCCGCCCCACAAAAGAACCATCATGCATCCAACGTGGCGTATAATGCAGAACAGTGGTCCCGAATGGGCACCGTTTGCCATTGAAAAAGAAAAAGCTCTGCCTCTGCTCGCGTCACGAACTCGACGGCGATATACTTTTTACCCCGCTGGGCCTCCAGAGTGAAGCTCAGAACCTGATGGCTGGGAAAATAGTCCATCGATGCTAGACATGCGGTTTCCGCGCGGAAGATAGCCCCCGGCTGATTAGGGTCTATCTCGTAGTGGAAAGGACCGAACGTAACGACGCGCGATCGAACAGGGGTGCGAGTGATCACTGTCCGGCCCAGGATGGCTTGGAGCTTCTGCGTCTCTTCCAACTTCTCAAGTATAGCCCGGCTTCCAAGCGATGATTGGGGCCGCGCGTCACCTAAACCGACGATGAAAACCCGACCGCCTTGGTTGATAAGCAATTTGCTCGCAGTCAGCTTTCCATGCAGATAGCCAGCCGCGTGGATCCTTCCGAGAATCCGAAGATATGACTTTCTGACAAAGACATCAGCGGCACGTCAACTGCGAGACGAACATGGTTCACTCACTTTGTCCGGTCGGGCAAGGCATGCGGTCTCTCTACCGGGGTTCCTGCGTGAGACAATACTAGAGTCGCCCGCTGCGCATGCGTCCGTCCTTCTGGTTCGGTGCAAAAGAAGCCGACAAGTTCTGGTATCCCCTCGACATTGAGGTGAGGAGAATCCTCCAGACGCTCATAGATGTTTGCTTCTGATCTCAATCTTTCGACGGTGGCCGGCTTTGAAGCGTTTTTGATGATAACGCGCCCTGGGAAGTCCAACGAGAACCTTTTTGTCGCTGCCAAATCTGGATTATAGACTTGTTCGTCCACCCGGAGTTGCGCTGAACATATTGCTGCGTCGCCACCAATACATAGTTCGGTGGCATGAACAACGGCAAACATAGTTCTTTCCATGTTGCTGAATTCAAAAACGTTGGCTTCAAGGTCGTCATAGGCTTTTTGCCGGCGATATGAAGTGGCTGTGAGGAACGGAATTGACTGAGTGGCCTGAGGGATGACTTGAAAGGCAAGAATAGGGCGATTAAACGATGCCCCGACCACGGATCGTTGAATACGCTTGGTCAATCATAAGTAAACCAAGTATGTACGATGGCAAGGCTCTCACGCACCTCAGATTCCGACATGGGTCGGGACGGTGGCCATGGATTCACAGGGGGTCGGGCGACTTTGAGCGCGTTGGATGGGTTCCAGGACCGCGGGACCTTGTGTGCCAACATCCTCGCTCGTTCCGTGGCGTCGCGGAAAATGGCAATAAAGAGACCGGTCTCGATCTGGCCATATTGACGCTGCTTGGGAGCAAAGATGATATCGGAAAGGTACAACGTCTGCTCCGCTCGATTGCGGAAACCAATGATTTCGAAATTTCCGGCATGAAAGATGACGAAGGTCGCGTCCACCCGCACGCCTTCAGCCCATGTCTAGAAGCAAACGGAGATGTTTCAAAACTGCTGCTCTGTACGTGATTACAATACGCACCTGCTGGACGAGATGCCTGACGGTTGTATTATCTTGGAGGCTCAACTGGGAGTCCATTTCAGTGGACGACCAATTTTGAGTCGTCGTAAGGTCCAGACCCAGGAGGGACGCGGGTGCATCGTATCCCATCGGAGCGCCTGTAATCGGAGGTGAGGACCCCTGGTGCGAGTAGCGACATCGCTCTCCCGATGGGCATCCCTCCCAAGAGAACTCCGAGTTCGATTTTGTGAGCTCCATGATGCCTTGGAAGATACGTGCCCGATTATCCACGACCTTCAAGCTTTTGAACTCCCAGATTGCGAGGTCCGGGAACCACCTCGAGATGGCTTGCATCTCGGACCACATTTTCTCCAAGGTGGCGCGAGAATCGGCATCTTCTGCGCTGGGAAGTTCTTCGATCACCCGAAGGTGTCCATCTGCGATCGCACTGCTCTGTCGCCTGCAGGGGGAGACAGTCCACTCCATGAACCCGCACTCCCAGGCAGGAAGCCTGTATTGAAGAGTGCCAGCGACTGTCGCGCAAGACTGCGCAGTGGTTGTGGCGTAATAATTTGTGAGGTCTGCTTCCGCCCGGATGGGTGCAAGCTTCGCTTGGCGGGCAAGTAGCTGACGCTTGGCCGCGTCGGGAAAGAGCGTGTGTTGGGAAACTGCTGGGAGATTGGGATGGGAGTCGAGCGCGTCCCGAGCGATCTCGAGGAATGCGTCTATGAGAGAAGGAAGATATCTGACGTTTTTGAGCACGAGAGACTCAGCGAGATGCTGGTCCCAAAATGCCGGCCTTCTCGACTTGCTGGACAGCGCATGGCTTCCCGCTGCCTCAAGTTCTTCGGGCATATGCGCAAAGAATTCTTCCACGCACTGGTCGGTCGAGGAGATCGAGGAGAAGTCCATGGAGATATGTGTGTGTGTGGGGGGGGGGGGGGGGGGGGGGGGGGGGGGGGGGGGGGGGGGGGGGGAAAGTCGTCGGTGAAGGGCGAGGGTATGTGCGCAGATTACGTCTCGTATATATGCGGCGACGCTTGGACCCGTTTCCGAAGCAGGACAATAAGCACAAAGCGAGGCCCGCCGTGACGGCTCGCAGGCCAAAGCGCATCACCAAGCCCACCTTTGAAAGGACCAAACTCATGAAGAAGTGCAGGAGCGCCAGTAGACCTGCTAGCCAGTCCAGTTGCAATTCGAGGAGGCCAAGATGGGGATCAAGAAGCCAACAAAGAAGAGCAACATCAGAGCAAACTGTGATGGGAACTTGATGGGAACGGCAACAAGGTCAAGCAAGGTGCGCAGCTCCGGCCCGGCATGCCGAGTTTTTCGACGTTTGCGCTTTCCCACAACTTTCCCAGCCTCGTCGGAAGGCGTTTTCTCCCGCGTTCTGTAACCACCAAAATCCTCGGCCCTGCTTTGTGCGGTCGATGGTAAGTAAGTACCTTGTATGATGGTGATGTACTAGAGCCCAACGTGAAGCTTCACATATCCAGCTTGCATTTCAAGTTGTGTCTATAACTGCATGAAGCTGCGCCGCAGGTCCGCCAATCGATCCGCAGTTGTCAGCATCATCACGCACCGTATCTTCGCGGACTGGATAGTCGTCCGCTGAGCGCTGCGCAACACGGCATGTCGTATGAGATGCGGAACCTTCTTCCGCATGCTTCGTTCCTGGGTGATAAGGTGCCTCCTTGTCAATCCATTGCCACTTAAAGCCAGCTCGCGCTTCGAAGCCCAATATCCGCGCCTTCTTCCACCCCCATGCTGGCCAGGATGCTGATATCGCTGCTCGGGACCGCCGGAGCATACGCGCTGTACGAAGTCTTGCGTGCCGTCTACCGGGAGCTTACGTCGCCGCTGCGACATATCCCGGGGCCCAAGTCCACGCACTGGTTTTATGGAAACATGAAAGAGTTCATGGAAGATGTACGTCTTCCTTCCGGTTCAATTTATTCGATTCAAAACATCATGCTCGTATGCAGGAGGACTCAGGCCTCGAAGAGCGCTGGGTTCAGGAATACGGTACCACGTTTAAATTCCACCGATTCTTTGTAAGTTGGCATTGCATATTCGTTGCGGCCTATTGATTTTTTCACCTGCACAGGGTCAAAGTGGGCTGCACACGACCGACACGAAGGCGATGCACCACTTCGTCTCCAACACTCACATATACCAGAAGTCAGAGGCGTCCCGATTTTCGCTCGGGCGGATCGTTGGTCCTGGAATACTTGTGGTGGAGGGCGACGTCCATAAGCAGCAGGTGCGCGCTATACATTTCCGTCTGCCTCATTGAATTGACGATTCGCCAGCGCAAAATTATGGTACGCATTCACGCATATATACTATCTAAATACGGCCTTTCACTTCGTGTTTCTGAACACAGAACCCGGCATTCGGTGCCCCGCAAGTGCGCGAGCTCACCCAGATCTTCGTGGATAAGTCAATACAACTGCGCGACATCTGGGCCTCCCAGGCCTCCAACGGCGGCGGCGTCGCACGCGTGGAGGTCCTCTCGTGGCTCAGCAAGGCGACCCTCGACATAATCGGGCTTGCAGGTGCGTTTTATGCCCGTGCGATCATTATGCCCCATAGTAAACCGTTGTGTAAATAGGATTCAACTACAATATCAATGCTCTTGGCGCATCGGAGGGCGCTGCGCAAAATGAACTTGCGGAGGCGTTTGAGGCGGTTTTCGCTGCCGAGACGGGCGGTTTCAGCGTCCTCCGTTTCATCCAGCTACGCTTCCCCGTCCTGCGCCGCTTCGTCAGTCTATTTTATTCTTGCCCACGACAGAAGCGAACTAAAAGCTCTCTCTAGTTGCGCAAGCGCGATCGAGTCGCCGCAGACGCGCAGGCGACGATGATGCGCATTGGGCGGGAGCTGCTTGCACAGAGCAAGAGCGAGGTAGCACAGAACGGCACGTTTGAGACCGGCACAGGGCGCGCGCGCGACCTGCTCAGTCTGCTTGTCCGCGCCAACACGTCGAAGGACCTCCCTGCACACCAGCGGCTTTCAGATGAAGATGTTATTGCCCAGGTTCCGACTTTCCTGGTTGCTGGGCATGAGACAACCAGGTGCGCTGCCGTGTCTTCCTACCGTAGTAGCAGTCTCAATGGTTCCCTTGTGTTACCTGCAGCACGGCGGTGACCTGGGCTCTCTTTGCGCTCACGCAGCACCCTGAAGTTCAAACGCGCTTGAGAGAAGAGCTGCAGGGCGTGGACACGGACAGACCCACGATGGATGAGCTGAACGCATTGCCGTTCCTCGACTGCGTCGTGCGCGAGACGTTGCGTCTACATGCGCCTGTTCCTGGGACGGGTGCGATATCTTGTTATTTTTCTTCTTGCTGCTTCCCCCGGCCTCAGCCGTATCTACTTGGCATTGTACTTCCTGTTGTCAGCCAGGATCCTTCCCATGCTTTTTCCTCGTCAGGCAGACACTTAAGCCCAACTGACTCGCGATCCCAGGCCGCATCGCGCTGCGTGACGACGTCGTCCCGTTGGCCACGCCGTACACCGACACAAAGGGAGTGGTGCATCAGAATCTGTTGTGCGTTTCTTCCTGTCATCTGTCATGATTGCGTCCTCACCCCATCCCTCGTTTCTTCATCGCTCGTCCCGTTCACAACTGATCAAACATTCACCTATAGGATTCGCAAAGGAGAAAGCATTTTTATCCCCATCCTGGCCATCAACCGCGACAGGAAGATCTGGGGGCCTGACGCGATGAAGTTTCGGTGCGTTGCCTCTGTCCTTTGCCGGCTCTCATTCCCTTATTTTGTCCTTTCGACACCGACGTTACTCTTGACCCTCAATCAACGAATTTCGCTCACACATTTGAACGCAGACCCGCTCGCTGGGAAGAAGGACCCGACCGCTTGGCTGCCCCGCCGGCGGGCGCGCACGCCATCCCGGGAGTGTGGGGACACATGCTTACTTTCCACGGCGGGCCAAGGAGTTGTATCGGATTCCGATTCGCGCTCGTCGAGTGCGTCCAAGCAATTTCCCAACCCATATTATTATCCAGCCCGCTAATCCGCTTGATTATGATTCCCTCCGCAGGATGAAAGCCCTCCTCTTCACGCTCATCCGGACGCTCGAGTTCGAGCTCGCTGTGCCGGTTGCGGACATGGGACAGAAGGGGACCGCGATCGTGCAGCGGCCTATTGTGCTCAGCGACCCCAAGGCTGGGAATCAACTGCCGTTGTTAGTGAGGGCTGCACCGTCCCGGGGCTGAGAGAGGAATTACATGCGTCGCTTTGACTTTAACTTGGTTTCAAGTGAATTAGATTCAATTAATGTATGGTCTTGATGAAGAGACGCTGGAATGATTATGTTGTCCGTCATTTGTGCGAAAACACTGTGTGAAAAAAAAGTCCGCTTTGCCTAGCCGGAGTGCATACACGTTTTCGATCCAACGCAGCTGGTGCGCCGGCCAAGATTGCCGAAGGTCTTTTCATCTGGATTTATCACAGCTGCCTGTAAGTAGTACAAATCCAGTATATTCCTAATAGCTGTGCATCGCAATCAATTTCCGGTAGTAGCTCGGATAACTGTCACAGTCTGCGGTGACCGCGGTGCAATTGAACATTCGAAAGGAAGAGGTGCCCTGTCAGTCGTGAGCTTTCAACTGACATGATGCGATTCAGCTCACGATACCAGCCCCTCGAAGTACTCATACGTCGGCTCAACGATTTTTCCATCTTTGTCGACCGCTTTAGTTATGTTGAAGGTCGATAGGATAGACGCGATTGTTATCCAGAGGGAGGATGCAGCCATATGTTTTCCTGGGCAGATTCTACACATCTTACGGTGAGCCTTGTTGAAGCGAGATAGACCTGACATTCATTCCGTGGACAAAGCTATTACTCACCTCCTACCGAAGCCAAAAGCCACCGTCTCGGGATCTCTGACAGCGGGATTCAGCTTCCCTTCGAGCAGGAAACGTTCCGGCTTGAATAGGTATGGGTCAGGATACATATTCTGTCGCTGGTTCAGCCCCAGCATGTATAAATCAGGCAGATGGACCCGCCTCATCGTGGAGGATCGCCCTGGTGTTATCAAAAAACATTGTCAGGATGGACAATAGTAAATACGAACCAGGTGTTCCCCAGCACAATAGAGCGCGCGGGAATTCTATACCCTTGAAACTCATCGTCGACGGCGACATAGTGCGGTAGAGCTGAACCTGTGAATGAGTAGAGAGAGACAAACGAATTTCAACATCACGCACCAATAGGCGTAACATTCCTCCAGCGAAGTACTTCCTTCACGATAGCGGAAATATAAGGGAGTGCTCCTTCGTCCGCGTAATCGGGCAGGTGGCCTGCGCCAATAACAGAGTCGATCTCTGCTTGTCCTTTCTTTTGAGCCTCAGGGTTGGCGAGCATTGCTAGGACAAAAGTCCCCAGTGCTGCGCTGGTAGTGTCCGCTCCGGCAGCATACATATTGGCCGCTGCTGCTTGAATGACGGCTTCCTGTTCCTGCTTGTTGCTACCGGTCGAGTCGTCCAAATTACGCAGATGCAATGACGTGAAAGACATCGCAGCGGCTCCCACAGCCTGCAGCGTACCGTTGGTTAGATCGGCTTTTCAAGGGCAGCCAATGAAATGTAGCGCACGATGTTACACTTAGTATCAGCGAATGGAACATTCACTAAATCTCGCGTGACCTTCCGCCACTCCTTGGCCTTGAGCTTGAAATCTGCACCGGGCACCCAATCCGGTACGTATTTCAGCGCTGGGATACTATCCTGGGATTCGGTCATTTCGTCAGTCGTTTTTAACGAGCACAGACAAAGGAACGCACGACGAGAAAAGTTCCAGGGATGCTCGCGACAGAAAAGCCATGCATGGCTTCCTTTGCCAATTTGATATATGGGTCGTGCGATGTACGGACGGCGATTCCATAGGTAACGTCCATCATGAGCGCCGCGGCCATGCTGCCTTGGTCAGTACGGCGGTTGAAGAAAAGAAACTGCTTACTGCCTGAAATGTTCCATCGGGTCGCGGGGATCCTGGAGAAGACGCCGAAGAAGTCCATGGGCTGCAGCGCGGTTCTGTGGGTGAAAGAGTTTGACTGCTCCAACATTGAAAGCGTCGTGAAAGAGTTTTCTGTGGGCGCGCCTATGACTTATCAGGAACCGCGTCCAACGCTAGGCAGGTACGAGAACTCACAAACGCTCCCCTGTCTCGTGAAATCAGGAAATGGCTGACAGCGGCAAAGTGATACACACCGTATTTCATGAGTCCTGCAAGTCTCTGCGATTAGAGTTTTGAATCGAGTGGGAGGTGGAATAACCTACCCATACCAAAGTCCCACCCCATGAGATCAGTCAACATCGGTGCGGATGGTCTGGTCAGGTCAGCGACGGTAATCGAGTACAAAATGCAAGTAATTCACCGATCTGAATACAACGAGGATCGTTTATCCAACAGGTTTTTAACGGCTTCCATTGAGGATAAAACAACGATGGATGTCCCCGCCACATTCACGTGGATGACATCTGAATCTGAAGCCAAATTACTAGGAGGAAAATCGTTCGAAGGAAACCAGTGGACCACTCACTGAACTGCTTGCTCCATTCAAGATAGGTCTCCCACTGGCGTTCTGAGGGGAGGTCGAACAAGTTGCCTACAAGAGGCAATTTCTTGGGGCCGGGTGGCAACGGAAGCTTGGACCGCTTGGGCCTCCAGTTGAAAGCATAGAATAAAAACACAGAGATAGAAAAGGCCAATGTCGAGTTGCTGATCTCAATCATGGATGAAGAGGTGGGTGGTTCATCTATCAGTCGGTCCTTGGGTTATATATAAGGGTCCCATGAGATGGACAACTTAGCTGGGCCGCGGAGTTCCTTCCGTGGAGGATATTTTGGGGTAGATAGCCAACTCGGACACAAACGCGGGCTGAATAAGGGTAAATGGCACTGTCCTCAGGAGTGGCGCAGTGGAAACCTTACTGCATACGTCGGGGAGCCATGAATAGCCAGTAGCACGATGGGCGGTGTCCCGAGAGTAGTCAGGGAGCGTATATACAGGTGTAAAAGGGAAATTCGCAAAACGGAGACCACGGAGTCTGAGTACTTTATCGCTCGCACTTCCCACGCATCGCAAAGCATAATGTCAGATCTAGATAGTGGATTGCTTAGCATGCGCGAAATACATAGGTGGTCTCCTTACCTGAAATCGCCGCTGTGCGCGGAATCGCGGACATTTCTTAATTTTCCGGTGCCAAACTTATTGGCGTGGTTCTCTTGGTTCTCAGAGGCTGGACAAGCATCGACGCCACGATGCGACCAAAAGCATACCTCATTGACTCAGATACGGGTTGGGGTAAAGATTTGATTCGGGCCCTTGATCACCCACAGTACACGGGTTCAACGCAGCTGCTGTGGCTCGCTGACTATAATCTTGCGGCTCCCGCGGCCCAACAGATCCAGATTCGATGGGGCGCTCTAAGAAAGACTGAGATTGTGCATGCATCGTGTATATTAGTTAAGCATGAATGGATAAATACAAACTGACCCGCAGAATATCGACACCGTCGTCCCCATGAATACCCCTAACAGAAACCTAATGCATAGACGCGACGGGCATCTGCTTCCTCTGGGTATATTGAGTTTGCCGGATGTAAGGCGGAAGGCAACTTGTAAGCCCAATCTTCACGCCCGACCACGGCCTCGGGGTCCAAGACCGGCGTGGTATCAGTGGAGTGCGCCTTCTGGCTTGGGTGGGTTCTTTTAGGTTTGTGTTCATAACCACACACCCAAACCGCTTATAATCATAAACAGACTCATCGTCGCCATTGCGTCGCCAACAACCGCCCGGCGGCAGATCGGATGATCGACCGGAGTGTGGGCTAAAGACGAACGCCGGAATTGGAAGAGCGCCAAAAGAAAAGAAACCTTGAAGAGTAGGAAGACGTCTCGCTGTGTGTGGACGTGGCTAAGGCAACGGCTGTTACGTCATCTCCAATGACAGTGATGTGACCTTGATGTGACAACCATCCTTGCACTTGCCACAACGCCCACACGCCGCTGGATCTCAGGTTATTCCGTTTCTTTTGGTACATACCTGATGATTTACAAACCTAATCCAGATGAAATGCCCTCACTGTGGCACCGTTGCTTCCGCGGATCCACCGGACTGGGTCCTGAGCACTCGTCGTCTCCAGCTCTTGAGCAGCAACGAGCCACCGGACGATACTGAAGCGGTTTCATTACGCTCGGCTCTATCAAATGTCGCGACACGCTTAGTGTCTCTCGACGAAGAAATAGCTGGCCTTCGGCATCGACTGAGAGAACTGCAGGACAAACAAGCTTCGTTGTCGAGATTCCATCGACAGAGCACTTGGATCCTTTCCCCACTGAGGAGGATGCCTGCCGAGATACTTTTGGAAATATTCTCCTGGACCATTCCACCAGTTGCCCTGTTTCGACGACGCGCCAAATTCGGCCTAAAGTGCAGCCCTTGGGTGTTGACACATATATCTCGCCGCTGGCGAAGCGTTTCCATCTCGGACCCCTCGCTTTGGTCGCTTGTAGCCATCAAATATCGCACGGACCCAGATCCGGAGCAGTTTTTCTCTCATTCCATGGTCGAGAATCAGATCGCACGCGCTCAAAAGTTGAAGATTCACTTTTATGGGCACGAATCATCCGACTCTGGACCCCAGGTGGGGATGCTGGAATTGCTCGCAAAGTACTCTTCACAGTGGGAGGAGCTGAGCCTTGGGTTGACAGCGGCTCTCGTCCCTGTCTTGGCCGGCGTACAAGATCGTATCCCCTCATTACGCAGATTGCATATCCAATGGGATACTCAGGAAAGCCAGGCTGGAATAACAGAGTCTGTGTACTTCTTCCAGTCGGCCCCTTCCCTAATCGACGCCAGCATCTACAACGAGTTCCGCTCGGTCCTATTCATGATGCCGTGGCATAATCTCACGCGTTACCTGCTCGACGCGCCATGGGACGTGCATCACCTCCTACTGAAGATGACTCCAAACCTTGTCGAGGCCCGGATTTCTATCGCTTTCGATCCAGAGCCATGGCCGAATTTCAAGGAGATCACCGATCTGATATTCCTTCGCCGGCTCTTTGTATCCCACGCTGAGATTCTGGACTACCTCAACACGCCGCACTTGGAGGAACTTGCCATTGAACTGCTGGCGGACGAACGTGCGGGGTTTATAGATCGACTGTTGGCCTCGTCATGCTCGCTCCGGATAGTGACTCTCGCGGGAGGACCCACTCTGCAACCCATGACCGAGATACTAAGAAATTTCCCGTCCATCGTCGAACTTCGCGTCGCCTTCCTCGACACCGTGCCAAACGCACTGGTTGATGAGCTGCTGTCGCATCTCACCGTCAAAGACACCGACCCGGACGTCCCGGTTCTCGCTCCCCAATTGAGTGGGATTCATTTCGCATTCATGAACGGACAGTACCGCAACTGGGATCTTTGTCTCGGAATGATCAAGTCGAGGTGGAGCGCTCGCAATTGCGCGCTGAAGTCCAGCGCTTTGCTCGCTGACTCGACCGCACGCATAAAGCTCTTCGGGCTAGAGGGTTACGACGTCATTTGTTCCGAGGGGCTGGACCTCGGTTTGTTTCATGGCCAAGAAGCTTCAGCCATCAAGGATAGGTGGCTCTACTCGACCAGCTGGAACTGAATTCTCGATGTGAGTATGTGTCACGAATCGAGTCTTGAGGCCATTTACTCGCGCTTCCTACTCAGATATATCAAGCAACCCCCACTGGAGTATCGTAGCTAGGTTAATTCGTGTTCGCGACAACAACAATTGAGTGGTACTCCCGATGAGACGCAATCTTAAACCACAAATTCAGTCTGAGTAGGCAGATCTCGATGCTCGACTCCGATTTCTCGTCCGTAATTCGGCTACCGTTGGACTCGGAGCCGCTACCGACGTGACCTGTGAGTCGAACCTTTCTGCAAATCAATCATTGAATCTGGGACCGCGTTCGCGACCATTGGCACAGTCTAGGCAAATCTAGAGTGATCTGAAATGCCTATGTTCAACCTCGCCGCTCGAGTTCCACACCGAGAATATGCCCCACATCGGGGAGGCTACAATCTGATAAGGTACAGGTATGGATGAGGGTCTTGCTGGGGGACCGGATGTATATATTTTATCCAAATACATCCGGGTCAGGTACCGCAGACTTCTGCCGTTCGAGTGGCATCTGGTTTCGGTGGCGCAGTGTTTTCGCTAGTCCAGGATGAATTGCAGGTGCGCACCCCGCGACTCCAGGGCTCAGATTTTGCTAAGAACTGAACTAACCCAGTGTTACGATCTGGTGCCAATGTATCGCAGTGTTGAAAGAGGTGTGGAAAGAATATATCATCAGCTGGCACATACTTATGACCTACCTAGGCTCGAGTCAAACGGCCTCTCGCACTAATCGCGTGATTGCGCAGACGCCCACGACTGGGCCATACTTATGTCCTGGTTGAATCGAACCTGGCAGTGAGACTAAGACTGCTGAGGCTGAGTGAGTGCAGCCACTGCCAGCCTGCCTTCTACGCTCCCAGTGAAAGGGAGAAAAACCAAATTTCACAGAGAAAATGGCTGAAATGGCTGAATCCACCACAGTTGCGACAGTTTCAATGCGTTGCGAAGTTGAAAGAGGCAAAAACGATTCGGGGTTGGCCGCCAACGCCTTCGGACCTCGGACTTCGGCGCAAACCGGATCCCAAGCAAATCCCAAGTGCCACGTGAGGCCACGTGGCATCGGGAGACGTCTCCTTCACGCCGCCACCATGGTTCTGGATTTTATGAAGGATCCGAATGCGAAGCACAAACCCTGGTCCATAGCGTATGTACTTCCTGCGCTTGAACCCAATCGAATAACTCCTCGCTCTCCAGAGCAATGGACGCGACAGAAAAGACGTTGCGCGGCACTGGCATTGCAGCATTCTCTGGATTGGGGACGTACGCGTTCGTCGCTGCCCGTCGCGCCGCCCCTGTGCGTTGTATCACAACACTTTCCCCCTGAAATGCTGACTGTTTGCTCCACAGGGATTGCGCCTCCAAGCTGCGCGCACGGCTACACAGCGTGGCCCAGCGCTATTTTTTGCTCCATTCTTCGCAGGAGTCTATGGTACCTACCAGGGGGTTGCGCAGGTCCTCTTGAAAAACGATATTTCCTTCATCTGGGCCCAACCGATTACGGCCGCCCTCGTCTTTGCCGGCCTCTCAGTGAGACAACGATTCAGGTTCCCTTCTTGGGCGCTCCAGATGGCGACGCGCGATGCTCAAATTCGCCTTCGAGCGGCTGGGAAGCCTGAAGAACTTCGAGAAATCACAAGAGGTGCGATTGTAAACCTCGCGCAGCCATTCATCGTCACCGTGGTGCTTGCCACGGTCTACGAGGCGGTCGCGCTCAATACAAAGGAGTCCAGGGACTTATGGGAACAGCGAGAGAAGGACCTCCTGAGGGCTTCATCGTTTCCTAAAGACTGAGAATTTTGCGGCGGATGTCCTCAGTAGAAAGGTGGAGCCAGGTCCGAATATCATCCTTGCTCTCTGTTTTTGGATATCGTCTACACCGAAAGCTCCAATGCGAAGTCGAGGATAGATTTAAGCATGGCTTCTTAGGTGAGGACAAGAAAGCTCAATCCCATTTCTTGACAAACACCTTGTTCAATGACCGCATACTCAATTCTCTACTCCACATACAGAGAGTTGCGCGACACGGAACTACGTATACGTCACCCTTGAGTTGAACGACGTCTGCTAGATCCACTGAAAAAAAAAGCCGACACTCGTAGCTTACAGCTCTTTCCGAAAACCTTGAGACGCATCAATTTTTTTTGCCGCGCAATTTTTTTTTGGATTGATAAGGATTACCTGTTTAGGACAGCCGACGCCAGCCGATCACAGCCGAAGCTCCTAAAGCCGGGAGGACGGCAATAGGTTTCTTCGCAATGTTCACCGGAACAATGCAGAGGGTGTCTCAATTCACTCGCGAGTCCATGAAACAGCTCCTATGTGCTTTTGAGTTCTCCCGAATTCCCAGCAGCTTTACAAGATTTTGGTGACACGGCCTGGACTGGGCCGGCTGTTGGCCGGCTGTCGACCCGAGCCAAATTAGGGAATCCCTATCACTCGGAAAAAAAAGTTGCAGCGGCAAAAAAAAAAGATGTGTCTCATTGTTTTCGGAAAGAGCTGTAAGCGCTTAAGGCCCATGCTCGAATCGAATGAGCTCCCCGGATAATTCCAGCATCTGAACCCCCAGTGCGCACCCCGTGGTTCTGGGCCTTGTTTGCGTTGAATAGAACCCGGTTGGACTGCTGAAAAGACTAACTCTCATACTAAATTTCTTCCCATTCGCTCGGAAGAGATTTGTTGCCTTGTGTCTGAAAAAAGCGACCTTCGAACGAGCTCACCGGCAAATTCGAACACATTATCAACTCAAGGATTCCGGGTGCGCTCTAGGCCTCGTCCTCGTCAAATTTAATTTAGCTCCGTCTGTCCTTTCTTTTGAAGCAAAAACCAAAGAAAAGCTCACCAAAAAAACGACAATTTGAAGAGGCTAATGGCCCAGACTCGAGTCGAACGAGCTCCCCAGCTAGTCCCCCTGCTCCTCAACATGAATTCCAGGTGCGCACCCCGCGCCTCTAGGCCTTCTCTTCGTCAAATTTAATTTAGCTCCGTCTGTCCCTTCTTTTGAAGCGAAAACCAAAGAAAAGCTCACCAAAAAAACGACAATTCGAAGAGGCTAATGGCCCTAATAATCTCTTATAAGCAGACGCTACATCATTCGAAACTCGTAATACCTCGTTTATAACGGCCCAGACTCGAGTCGAACGAGCTCCCCAGCCAATCCCCCTGCTCCTCAACATGAATTTCAGGTGCGCGCCCCGCGCCTCTGGGCCGTATGCTGCGGCTATACTCTGGATAGCCCATCGGTGGTTGAATGTTGAAGGAGCACGCAAGTGTCGGTAATTTGCGACCATGGAGATTTTCTTTCGGTGAACTAAAAAAAACCGCCAACCAATCGATCTATGGCCCAGGCTCAAGTCGAACAAGGGTGCTCTTCTATGCAGGTGCGCAACAAGCGCTCCCAGGCCTTGAATCGGCTCCCTGGATGTCTCGTCTCGTAGACTCAGTCGAAGCTGACCACCGGGCCGTCGATGTCATCTTCATACATCCTTACCATGAAGTCGCTCGCTATCAAACAAGAGCACCACGCCGCAAACAAAAATCTTCGTTACCTTCCTCTGATGGCCCAGGCTCGAATTGAACGAGCTCCCTGCTGCAATGTTAGCGTTCCTCCTGACAGGATGCAGGCGCGCACCACGCGCTCCCAGGCCTCTCCCTGCTTGAACAGTATCCTTGTCTCCGTGTCTCGTAAATCAGAACACTGCCAGTGTTTAATGTTCCACAATAGAACGTGCTGACCATGATAGCATAATACTCCTAGAATTAATCCTGGAATGATCCTGAATGAAAGCACGTCAAAAAATACCAAAAAAATATGGTTCAACAACGGCCCGGGCCCGAATCGAACGAGCTGCCTGCTTCATTACGGGGTTTCCACCTGAGGTATGGAATGCAGGAGCGCACCAAGCGCTCCCGGGCCTTCCATAGCTGGAATTGACTCCCTGTCAAAATGAGCCCATATGCTGCGACTTTTATCCAGATTGCACACTCAAACGTACTGACCATTTGAATTCGCTAATACCCTCATTCTCTCAACGGGCTTTATTTCATCCTTGAACTTTGAACGAGGACAACGGGAAAAAAACAAACTGCTTCGTCCTATAGCAACAGCTCGAGTCGAACGAGCCGCCTGCTACAGTTGCGAGTTGAGAATGTTTGCAGGTACGCATCACGCGCTTCCAGGCCATTCTCAGCATGGATCGTCTCTCTGTGTGTCTCATAGAAGCAGACCACCAAGTCGGACGCATTAACCATCCGAATTTGCCGATAAATACCAGAAGGATCCCAATAAGTGTCCGATGAATGAACATTGAACACGGCGCCGCACAAAAAACATGTATCTCCTTCAAGTCAGATGGCCTAGGCTCGAGTCGAACGAGCTCCCTGCTAATAATCCGGCTAACACATCATGCATACGTGGATGCAAGTGCGCACCACGCGCTCCCCGGCCTTTCTAACCTTGAACAGCTTTCCTCCTCATGTGTCTCATAGACTCAATCTCATACTCAACTGGTATTTCCCATTCACGCACTGGCCATGGTCCATTATTTGAATTCTTCAACGGCTGTGCTTGTAAATCAGTCCTTACTGAGCGTCTCCTTTCACTCGGTGAATAAATAAGCCGCAAGCGAGCCCCACCCGAAAAAGAATAGCTTCGTAATATAGCCCCAGCCCGAGTCGAACGAGTTGCCTGGTAGTCTGGATCGTACGGATCATAGGATGTAGCTGCGCCGCCCCCACGCTCCAGGGCCGGCGTTGTGTATAAAATTAGCTGGTTGTATACAGCAGATAGATGGAACAAAACAAATGATCGGAACATGGCCAGCTGGAGAGTGCAGCTTTGGAGCAGCCCTGAATCCAGTACCGGTGGGCACGGGGTAGCCGCGCATTTGCGTAGGGAGGCGCAGAATGTGGGCTACATAGGCCATGATTCTTCAACCAAGATTCAACCACCGTTCAACCACGGTTGAACATTCGGGCTTTGCCGGACACAGCCTCACGCACGTGCGGCCAATTTTCCTGTTTACGCCTCCCACCACCACTTGCCCAAGCTTCCTCTCATCTTATCCTCGATGTCCGGCCTCAAGCGCCCCGCCGAAGACGACGCTGCACCCGCGGACACTGTAGATTCTCCTACCGGCGCCGACACCGACACCGCCAACTACGTCGCTGCGCCCGCCCCATCGCATCTCTTCGTCATCCTCGCCGACGAGGAATACGACGCGGGGCTCTCCAGCGAGCACGAGGGTCCGCGTCCTCTGGGCGTCGCGCGCACCATCGCTGGCGCGACGGCGCTGCTGCAGAGCCTGCACGACGCGCAGGAGGCGAAGCGCGTGCTCAAAGACGGCGAGACGCGCGAGGAGTTTGGTGGGCTCGACACGGGGAATAAGAAGGGGAAGCTTGTTGGGGAGGCGCAGATTGGGGAGCAGGAGGTGCGCGTGGAGAAGTGGAAGGTCGCGGAGGGGAAGGAGGTGCGTTTGCCTTCTCTCTCTCTTTTTGACGCGCCGTTGAACCCCGTTGTTCCCTCTTCCTTCTTCCAGCCCGCCACCGGTGCAGAATTCGTCGCCGCAGACACCACCGCCTCCGCACCCTCCACACACACGCACTACGCCTACACCATCGTGTACTCCTGGTCAGACCACTACGGCGACACCGGCGCGCACACCTTTGGCGCCGTCGCCCTCGCGCCGTCCGCCGTCCCGTCGCTCACCTGTGCGAAACTCCCGTCCAAAGGCCGCGCGCCGATGAAGTTCCCCGGGGCGGACGCAAAGGACGGCGTGCTGGTGGCGGAGGACCGCGAGAGTAAGGGGAAGGGGAAGAATCATCTCGGGGCGGCGAGAAGATGGGTTGTGAGGGATTGGGATGATGTGGAGGAGGGGAAGGGGAAGAAGGGGCCGGCGCGGAAGCGCGCGAAGACGTCGACGTGAGTGGGTGCGTGAAAGCAACAGAGATACGATAACACCTAATTGGCGCACGACTGCGTTTTGAACTTGTACATTCGTCTTGCTGTATAATCATCTTGCTAATTGACTTTTCCCTCTTCTTGCTCCCTCAGCTCCCTCCGTTCAGCGGTCGATTCGAATCCCCCGCGTTGTCCCTCTGAACAGGGCTGACATCTACGCCTCTAGCCCTTGTTCTCGTAAAATTCAATCTGGCTCCGGCACGGTCCGAGCCTTCGTTTGAAGTAAAAAGCAAGCCGAGAAAAGCTCAAGAACAACAGGGCCCAGGCTCGAGTCGAACGAGCTTCCCGGGACATTTGTATGCATGGCAGACAAGCATTGGGAATTGAATCCGGGTGCGCACCTAGCGCCTCTGGGCCCTGTTCCGGTTGAATTGACACTGGATATGCTCAGACCAAAGCTATATCCGAGTTCTAAATTATAAAATCTTATACAAGATGTAGGTACGCACCAAGTACCTCGTGGGCCTAATTCTCATTATATTTCACTAACGAGTCTGAAATGGCCGGGCAGAGCTCAACCTGTAATATACTCTCCTATGGATCTTCATACGATCTAGCAGGGAAAAAAACAAACTCCATGTTCCTGATGGCTCCGGCTCGGGTCGAACGAGCTTCCCGGCTCCGGATGCGCGCCCAGCGCCCTATCGTTGAATCAATCCTGGATAGGCTTACGCGCAGACTATGTACGATCTGCTCTCCTACCTGTTTCTTTTGTCTTTCAATCTTCTTGCGGTGCACTGGAAAAAGAAAAAGCAATTATGTCAACCACGCCAACATTGCCTAGGCTCGGGTTGAACGAGCTCCCGGCTAATGCGGATACACTCCAGCCAGATGATCGAATTTCCGTGCGCCGCGCCTCGAGGCCTTATTCTCCTCGAATTGACCCTCGTTCTATAGGTTGCTGATAGGTTGCACGCTCTCCGGGTTGTGTCGCTATCTTTCGATTCATTTCTCGATCCACCGGAAACCGCCCACCTGTGGCGCGAGCTCGCGAGCTCCCTTCGTGAGCATCCGCGGGTGCGTGGCAATCATCTACAAATGCGCGCCCCACGCCTCTGGAGCTTATTCCCAGTTGAATCATATTGAGCGTGCATCTTTCCCCACTGAACCCTTCTCGGAATGAGGAACAAAAGATCCCCTCCTTGCTTGTGAAGGATGTCAAATGGCCCAAACTGGAGTCGAACGAGCTCTCCTACCGAAAACCCTCCTGGACTACAGGATGTCGATGCACACCCCGCGGCTCGGGGCCCTACCCTTATGACTATAACGGTCAAAATGCACTTTTATTATTCCCACACTTTCTTTTGTGGTTTCCGACTTTTCTATACTTTTACTGTCTAATTTACTGTTTTCCGGCACCTTTTTCAACTTTGAGAATTCCAATGAATGTGTTGCCAAAACCGACCTTTTTGGCACCACTTTTATTGAGCGTAATCGAGTTGGCACCACTTTTATTGACTGAGTCGGATTGGGCACCACTTTTATTGAGCCCAAAACTTTATATCACTGGATATAGATCCCAGGCAGTATATGGATCTGCACCTAAGAAAGCTTTTGAACAGTGCCAGGAAGCAGTGTCCAGCCGGACCGGCATTCCTCGGCACCAATCCGATCAATCCCCGGATCTCAGGAGCGCGCCGGCTTCTCAGGGTAACAGCAAGCAGCTACCGGACACCGACACACCACAGCTGCCTCAGGCGGGTTATTCCAGCTAATATCTGGAGTCCACAGCTATATGGGCTCATGGCGGATCGCTCAGCAGAGATCCAGCCACCGGACAGCATCAGGGTAAGCATCAGAATCTGACCCTATCATTGATTGGGGAAAGTCAACATGTTTAAGGACGTGTCAGCACGGTGTGGAAAATTGCTTGGGGTTTTGCAATGGAGTGCATTCCCTGGAGCCATTCCCAGGAATATTCATTTTTGAGTCGAATAAAAGTGGTGCCCAATCTGACCTCGCTCAATAAAAGTGGTGCCCATCTGACCTCGGTCGATAAAAGTGGTGCCAAAAAAGTCGGTTTTGGCGACACATTCACCGGAGGTCTCAAAGTCGCAAAAGGTGCCGGGAAGCAGTGAATCAGACAATACAAGTGTTGGAAAGTCGAAGAACACGAAAGAAAGTGTAGGAATAATAAAAGTGCATTTTGACCGTCATAATACCCTCCTCGAATACAGCCGCACTGAGTGCGTACTTCCGCAGCGACCTTGAGATATTGGACCTCCCAAAAATTCTGTGTGTTGAACGCTCATGGCCCTGGCTCGAGTTGAACGAGCTCCTCCTGCTAAGGCGCTTGATGAGATCCACCTTTATCAAGCGCAGGTGTGCACCCAGCACCTCCGAGCCTTCTTCCCCTTCATTTGAGCCTCACTGAGTGTGCACCTTTCTTGTGCTGAAATGGTTTTCCATCCCACATCTCGGGCACCCCGCGCCCCTTTTAACCACACTAACTGCGTACTTTCGCGGCGACCTTGAGATGTTGACCTTGAATAAAAACAGCTAAGTCGATACCCTGGGATGACCCAGGCTCGATTCGAACGAGCTCCTCCCGCCGCATCATGGATTCTTATATATAAGATGCAGGTGCGTACCAAACGCCTCTGGTCCTTACAATTATCAATCTTAAGCAGAGCGCCTGTGCCCTTTCGGCGTCATTCCAAGAGTGGCAAAAGCAGATGGCGAACCGAAAAAAATAGACATGATCCCAACAGAGTGCAATTTCTCTGCTAAACTTCAAGGGTTTTTCTTCGTCTGCTATCTGCCACTCTCCACGGAGAAAAAAACTCTCCTCGCTGACCATAATATGGCTCAGGCCCGGGCTCGAGTCGAGCGAGCTTCTCCCGCCGAAATTCACTACTCTCCGAATAAATGATGAATACAGGTGCGCTCCCCGTGCTTCTGGTCCTTGTTCTCCTGAAATTCAACCACACTGGGTGCGTGGCCTTGCTTCTCGCAGTAGAAAGGAAATGGCGGGGAAAAAGCGGATATATGAAGACTGCATGGTCCGGGCTCGAGTCGAACGAGCCTCTCCTGTTTATGTTCTTCTGGACCGTCTAAGGAAGACAGGTGCGCACCCCGCGCCTCCGAGCCTTTCTCTGTGCTGAAAAAAAGTCGTCCACATACCCACCTAACCATCCAAAAGCGTTGACCGACTGCGTTCTGACATTTGTCCGGATCCATTGGGACAACTCAACGGCGATCAACAGTATGTCGTGCCGCGATCGCAGTATGTGTTGAACTGGGTCATCTATTCTCCTGACCCCACAGAATTCTGCGGTACGACAACGGTACGATCGGGAGTCTGCACGAAGATCGACACGGCAGTTGAATGGTTGATCTGCTGCCTGCAGCTGTAGAATGGGATTTGAGGTGTTCCTTCAGTTTAAAAGTTCCCTGACGGGTGAGGCTTTATTTTCAAAGTTGAGTGCAAGTGCAACTCACCTTCGTTTGTTCGAAATTTTTGAACAGCCGGCGCGGCACGGACATCCCAGCATCCCAGCATCTCAGCATCGCATTCGGAATTAATGGCTGTTCGCCGCGGCGCAGAGGCATCGTGCCGCGTTACTGCCGCGTTGAAGCCTTGTGGCTCGTTGTGGACGTAAAAATCAAATGCGCGGTGAGGAGGATCCGGATGCAGAGAAGCCCGGGTGTGGTTCAAGTACTTACAGCTATTTGCAAAGACCTTGGCAGTAGCCGAGCTTTTGATGAAGAGAGATCAAATTTGATGTGCCGGTTTGCGGCACTCATTCCTCACTCGCTCCTCATCCGATTCACTCAGTTTCGGCAGATTGTTGATCACGTTAAGCAGAGTCTACGCGGACGTAGCGTTCGAACGTCAATCTGAATCATACCTGCGCTCTCCACGGCTTCGTCCGCACATGCCCCCGCTCCTCGACGACCCCGACGAAGACGTAGACAGGGAAGAGATCGAGCATGTCTTTCCGCGCCGTCTTCCCCTCCCTCGCCGTCCTCGTCCACCGCTTCTCTTCTCCTCGCAATTCTTCGCTCTCTCCGCCGTCTTCCGCCGTCTTCCCCCGCTGCCCCTCTTCAAGCCGTTGCTCCCATGCTTTTCCCTGGCACCGCTTGCACTTGTCCCCGCTCTGAGCCCCGGCACTGACAGTTTCCCTTTCGCCTCCACTGTCACCATCTTTCGAGGCTTTGACTATTCTTTTGGCTTTCGCCTCGCCTCTCTTGTGGTCCCGCCTTCATTTTGTCCATCTTTCGTCGTAAATCTTATGCTTTTGCCTTATCCTCTCGGGAGTGTGTTGCTCTATCGTCCCTTGGCCTTGTTTCGGCCTCCTCCTCCCTCTAGACACGCATAAAAACAAATCTTAGGGTCTCCAATGTCATCGATATTGCCATGACTCCGCTGTCTCGAGACTCTGGAATACCTGGCAAATTACAATACGCCCTTCGGCCTTTTTTCCTCGATCTAACGAAAAAAAATCATTGCATTCTACGTATGGTCCAGACTCGAGTCGAACGAGCTCCCGGGCTAATCGCAAAACAATCCGAACCGATGAATTGCTGGTGCGCACCGCGCGCCTCTGGGCTTTGTTCGTCCTGAATTGACCTTGATCACCAGGCAAATTACAATTCGATGTAATGCTCATTTTTTTTGATCCAGTAGAAAAAACCGTTATAAGCCTATCCATGGCCCAGGGTCAAATTGAACGAGCACCCAGGCTAATTCAACGAACTTGCGAGGAACGAATTCCGGGTGCACACCCCGCGCCTCTGGGCCGCGTTTGCGTTGAATTGACCCTGGTTAGTCTGCTGAAAAGAGCAGTTCTCATACCCATTTTCTTTCCATGCACTGGAAGAGAGATTCCCTCGTGTCTGAAAAAAGCAACCAGCGGTTCGCATGGCCCAGGCTCGAGTCGAACGAGACCCCGGTTGAGTCAGCACTGTCAGGACCCCATGAAATCCGGGTGCGCACTCCGCGCCTCTGGGCCTTATTCGTCTTGAATTGACCTTGATCACCAGGCAAATAACGATTCGATGTAATGCTCATTTCTTTCGATCCAGTAGAAAAAAACGGTATAAGCCTGTCCATGGCCAGGCTCAAATTGAACGAGCTCCCCAGGTAATTCGCGATCTTCAACAATGAATTCCGGGTGCACGCCCCGCTTGAATTGACCCTGGTTAGGCTGCTGAAGAGATCAGCTCTCATAACAATTTTCTTTCCATGCATTGGAAGAGAGATTCCCTCATGTCTGAAAAAAGCAACCAGCGGTTCGCATGGCCCAGGCTCGAGTCGAACGAGACCCCGGTTGATTCGACACTGTCATGGCCCCATGAAATCCAGGTGCGCACCCCGCGCCTCTGGGCCTGATCTGTGTTGAATTGACCTTGATTAGGTTCTCTGGGAGTTGAAAGAATAGGCAAACTAGAATCCCCTTCTAACTTTTTTTCTTGCGATCCACTGAGTCGAACGAGCTCCCCTACTGATTGTGTAGGTCCGTATTCCGTAATATAATGTAGGTGCGCACCCCGCGCATCTGGAACTTTCTCTCTCTAACTTGAACCTGCTTGGTGCGTCTTCTTTTAGTTTGTCCCTATGTGAGCGGTGACAACCCGTTCGTACTTGAGCAAACCTTACTCCTCTTGTTGCTGTTGTAAAAGAGTCCCTGTTTGTATCGGCCACTAGTATTCGATGCTGGGTGCAAGAGCAAGGCAGCTCATTACCCGCTGCATTCCGGTGCGGATACGTTCAATTCCAAGATGTCCCTACGCGCTGGGTTTCCACCACTCGACAATGCGCACCACACCTCCGTGCCACGCGCGCACGCGATGCCCCGCAATCAGCGACACCGTCGACCCAGCCGTCCCCACAAGCCCCATGCCGCCGGACTGGATCGCTGCATCCATGAAAAGCGGGTACCACTCGCTGTACTTCTCCTTTACTTCCGCCGTCGCACCTCCGTAGTTTACGCGCGCGAATCCGTACGCTGCCGCCGCGGCCCACCAGTCGGGATCCCGCTCGTCGCTGGTGATGATGACGTGTTTGACTTTGAGGCCCGTAGTTTGGAGGAGCTCGGCCTTGACCTCGTTGACGTGCCGCGCGAACGTGGAGAGTGGGGTGAAGCACTCGTTGAGTGGGACGTTACAATGCTGGCCGAAGTCACCGTGGCGGGCGTGAATAGTGATGTACTGCGGAGAGGAAGAGAGAATTAAGCAAGTGAGCATGGGACCAAGGGAAGAGGGGGACGTGCAGGTGGGATTGGGTCACTGGGAGCAAGGGCGAAGGTGCGGCGGACGTGCTGCTGGGCAAGCTGCTCGATCCGGGGGTTCCAGCGCAGGTACTGCCCGACGAGACGCCACGCAGCACTGTGGTCGCGAAACATTTCGTGAGGCTGGTGTGCGGGTTAGCACCGGGGAAGAACAGGGAGAGCACGACGCGCACCTCAAAGTTAGCAATCCAGTACATGTTGTCAAAGCACACCAAATGCTCGTCGGGCGGGAGGGAGGCACGTAGCAGGGGAGATGGTGAGGACGTGCCGAGGTTGAAGCCGTGCTGCTCCGGAAACGAGAGCGCCATAAGCGACGCGAACGTCATGTGTTGCTCGTCCGGTTCAGTGGGACGCAGCTTAATCCAAGTCGGAGCGACGGTGTACGATATGTCTAGCTGCTGTGAATACTGGGCACTGCGAAATCAGTTCAGACGTACCGAGTTTGAGACGCAGCTGCGCTGTAGCGTAGTGCGGCTCCTTGTGACTTGACGACACTGATTCCCAGATGTTCCAGCATCCCAAAGGATCGACTGACGTGCTGCTACGATCCTGCCGAAGATGAGATTGAGGGACTTGTCCGATCAGTTATTTGCCTCGCACCTTGACTTGCCACCACTCGAGAACGGGCTTGCCAATGTCCTTTCCAAGCCGCGGGATGTCGAATACATCTCCGAAATCCATAACGGGCACTTCGATGGAATTGCCGTACGTGATGTGGGACGGCACAAAGAAGGGCATAATTGGCACGCGTTGAGTTAGCATAGAGAGATAGATGAGATTTATCTGGGAAGAAAAATATGAGCGCGATAAAGTAGAGTCATTCCAGATGAATACGTTTTGCATCACGTCGTTAGCTGAAAAGCATAGGGTCAGAAACCAAACATTTCAGGCGCTAGTAGCTCACTAAATCCGGACCCAGTCCATGCTGTAATGTATTGCACCTCTGGCAGCAGATTATCTGTGTTTTTGGTTATACACCGTTTTTTCGGAAGAAAAAAGATGGCAAGCCTTGGAACGCCTGGGTTGGGGGTCCATTCACGACTGGAAGCTCCTTCATGGTCGCAGTTGCCTGTGGTGCATGTACGGTCACCGTCGTCCGCTCAGGCTCTGGACAGGGTGCATGCACATTTGTCACTGCGCTGTTCTGCGCGGTCAATTGTGTGGGTCTGAGTAGGGAGCCAGTATAGAAGCCAACACAAGTAAAGAGAAAGGCGGCGCCAACGATTCTGGGCGTGGGCGGGCGAAAGACTGTTGACATTTGGCGGATGAAGGAGGAAGGCGAAAAGAAGATGTACGTCATGCCCACTGGATAGGGGACAATAGGGGTTTCAGGGCTTGTCCCATGGAATGCTTACCTCTTAGGGATGCAGGGTTGTATCTGCGAAGACGCTACTACTAGGAGAATGAGGTTAGTATTAGTTTCGAGGAGACGCTGTCATCCGAGACTCGCGCCCAAGATCAATCGGGATTGCTCGCCTCCGTGACGCTCCGTCAATGATTGCGGGCTTCACAACATTCCGATCCAGTGGAGCGGCATACATACTGTACTGTACAGTCGATGTAAGTACAGCGATGGAAACAAGATGGAAAGCGAAAGCAAGCGCTGGTCGGATCAATCCGGCAGCCATATCTGATGTAACACGTGAGTGTGACCGTGACAATCGCTCCTTGCGCCCTCCAAGCTCAGGCCTCAAAATCAACTCGGAGTTCATTGAAACCTTGATTTTTCCGGTCCTTGGAATTGCCGCAGGCGTAGCAGAAATCCCGGGCGTGTTAGGTCTCCCTCTTAGTTTCCCGGGTACTTTTTTCTGACCTCCCTTCAGATGCAGAGCTTGAAATGCCCGCATTGCCGCGGTAGCGGCGTTGTCTCGCCCGAAAATGAGGCGGTCGGCATGGGTGTTGTTCCTGGAACTCGACACCACCAGCTTTTGAACAGCAACGAGCTACCGGAGGAGCATGAGGAGGCTTCCATACGCTCATTTGCCTCGAGTGCCGCGACGCGCTTGGTGCTTCTCGACGATGAAATACGCCAACTCTGGGATCAACTGGAACAGCTAATGTCAGAGCGCGACTCTGTGTCCAGCTTTCACGTGAAGACACGCGCGATTCTTTCCCCGCTCCGGAGGATGCCATCAGAAATACTTTCCGAAATATTCCGGTGGACATTACCTGCAGCTAGAGACGCGCCTCAACGTCGGGGGTTCCGTGCGATGGAGAGCCCATGGGTACTGACACACGTCTGCCGCCGCTGGCGATCCGTTTCCATCCCGGATCCCTCCCTATGGTCATTTGTACCCATTGGTTATGGACCAGAGATGGATCCGTCGTCCGCATATCCGTTGCCCATGATTAAGACTCACATCGCTCGCGCCGGAAAGCTGAAGATTCATTTTTATGCCCACCCATCTTGCGACCCTGGACCTCAAGTCGAGCTGTTCGCACTCCTCTCACAACACTCTACACGTTGGGAAGAGCTCAGCCTTGGATTATCTGCACATCTCATCCCTGTTCTCGCTAGCGTCCGCAACTGTTTGCCATCGCTGCGCAGAGTACACGTCCAGTGCGATTTTGAGGACGACCAAGCCGGCATAGAGTCTTGGGACTACTTTCGGGAGGCCCCTCGGCTGACCGATGTCACCATATTCAACGAATGGCGTTTCATCACCGTTGACCTTCCGATCCACAACCTTACACGTTATCTGCTTCTCTGCCCTTGGCCTCACACCGAACCATCCTTGCCGCAGCAAAGAACCTTGTCCAGGCCCATGTTGGGGTGGAGTTCGGCGAGGGACCCTGGCCCCACCCCGACGATATTATTGCTTTGCCACTTCTGCGACGTCTCCACGTATCGCATCCCCAGATCTTGGACCACCTCCGGATACCTCATCTAGAGGAACTCTCCGTCACCTTTACTGACGCGGAAGGTCCCCATCTTCTCACATACTTTGCGCCCCTAATGGCCCGTTCTCTGTGCTCTCTCCGGGTGCTTTGTCTTGCGGCCCACTGCGCTAGCTTTACGCCGACGGATATTTTGGCCAAAATTCCTTCCCTAGTCGAGGTTCGAATCATCATTGACGAGGAGGACAGTGATGACTCGGTCAACCACCTACTTCGGGTTCTCGTTTTTGATGTCGCGGCAAGGAAGATGGTGGCTCCTCATGTGCGTATCATCTCTTTCGCCTGCGACGGACGCAAATTCGACCACGACCTGTATTGCGACATCATCAAATCCAGATGGAAAGCAAATAGCTGCGCGCTCGACTCCAGTGTTTTGCTGTTGACAAACTTGGAACCAGTGCCCGATGCGGCACTCATTCGAACTCAGGGGCTGGATTTATTACGCCAGGGGGGATTCCAATTAACTGTACTGAGAAGCCGGGAAGCAGCCCATACCAGAGTTGGTTGGAGTTATTTTCCGCGGTGGAACTGAATGTGTCTTCCTCGGTATGTGCAATTCTCTTCAACGCTTCCCGCTCTAACATTTCGAAAGGGCTTGGGGTGCTACCGAATCCCTTTTTTTTTTTTTTTTTTTCGCGAATCGGATTGTTGAACTGAATCAAAATGTCATTTGTTACGCCAGGCGGAATTTTGACTGATGATGTACCTACCTCCAACAATAAAGCAGGGAGCAGACTTGATCAATGTTCCTCGCCGCCACGGAGCCTTTCGGATTTAGATCTCAATCGTTCCAGTCTTCTTCCACTTTGAGCCAGATCCCCAACGAACTGTCCCGACCCCAACGAAAAGACATTCACATGCCTCGACGGAACCGGCAAGATCTTCTCATGCGTCTGCCCGTTAATAAAGGTTCACTGGTGTCTATTTTATTTAGTCGGTGTGTAGTCTACGGAATACGACCAAGATGTCGGAGAAGTGATGATTTTAAGATTAGGGATCGTGGGCATATCGTATCCTATCGATATAGCTATGTGCGAGAGGGAAGAGCGAGCGAGGAAGGGCGTGTGTCTGTCTGTACAAGGTGAGTATCGACCAACGAACACGGGGCAAGATGAGATAGACAGGAAAGAACGTGGATCTGCAAACAGAGAGTGAGGCTGAAGAAACAAGAAGGGGAAAAGGAAGGAAGGAAGGGGAATAAAGTATGTACAGTGGGTATGGGATGATACGTATGCGTCCATGAGCGGCCAGACGGCGGTAGTACAAATGGACAAGGGGCGGGCGGACCAAGGCGTGAGGGAGAGTAAGGCGTGAGGGATGAGGGATGAGCGGAGCAGCAGCATGCCGCACTAGTACATATGTGTGGGGATCGAGTCGATTCGTTATGGGCAGCAGGAGATTGGGCAGAGGCGGGAACACAAACACGGACGCAAAACGCGAGCAGAGCGGGACAAAAGCACGGGGCAGACTACCCAGAGCCTGCCCGTGGTCCAATCGAAGCTTGATGGAGAGAGGGTCGGGGTCAATTATCCATCCACCTCCATCCTCCCCTCCTCCCGCTCCCGGTCATCCTCCGCCACAGGCGCAGGCGTCGAATACCTCGAGTCCGACGACCCCAGGCTCATCCCGCCGAGCCCAAAGCCAGGACTCGGCGCCCCAGACGTGTACGCAGGGCTCGGCGCGGTCGACGTATACGCTGGACTGCGTGCGCCCGAGGGATATCCCTGGCTCGAGGTCGACGCGTACCCGGGGCTGCGTGCCCCCGACGTCGACGCGCTGCGCTGTGCCCCTGCCCACGCAGGCGTCGCGCCCGCCCACTGCCCGTGCTCCCCGCTGCCGTCGGGCAGCGCGAGCCCGTCCATCCCACGCTGGATGCCCACCGTCCGCAGGCGGTCGACCCATCTGCGCATTGTGTCAGAGTCGTATACAGAGCAGGAAAATAGAAGACTTGCGCATCCGCCCGATCCAAGCTATCCCCCACCACAGCGGTCACCCCGCGCATCATATCCAAGCTCTCCGTCGCGAGCACCAGCACGCGCTGCGCCGCCGCCAGCGCCTTCCCCGGCTCCACCGGCGTGCCACCCGTCGCCGACACCACCGACCCGCGGCGGCTATGTCCATGCCCGTGTGCATGTGCATGCGGATGCAGCGGCCGCAAATGCGTATGCGGGCTCCCCGGCGCCGACGCCGTGGGGCTCCCCGGATGCGACTCCGCCCCTGCCCCGCGCTCCCTGCGCATGCCGCGCCGCGCCGCCGTGCCCGTGCCCGTCCCCACCCCCACGCCGCTCGCAGACGACGACGCCCCGGGACTCAGCCCGCCCCCGCCCTCCGCGCTGAATCGTTTCGGCAGATCGAGGATGAAGCCGCGCACACGCCCGCGCGCGGGCTCGGGCAGCGCGCCGCCAGCGTACTTCGACACGACGCCGACGACCTGCCGGATCGTGTGCACGATGTCGCTCCGCAGGTGTGCGAGCGTGCGGAGATGATCGGGCGTCAGCTCGGGTTCTGCCTGCTCGCCAGTCGAGATGGACGAGGAGCCGCCGGAGCCGGAGGGAGGGTGCGGGTGCAGAGAGGCGATGAAGTCGCGCAGGATGAGGATTTGTGCGTCGATGTGCTGCGTTGCGTACTGGAGAGAAAAAGCGTCAGCAGGTGTCGAGCAAGACTGCGAGGCAAAAAGGGAGGAGTACGAGAAGGGTGGGGTAAGTCTAGCTCTCGTCCCGCCGCCGCTCTCGCGAGTCGCCGCCAGCATGATGAGGATGAACGCTCATCTGCAGAAAACTCGTCGTCGGCCCGGGGTCCGCTTTCAGCGAAGACGAATCGATGCCCTCCCAAGAAACAAACAACACCCGCAACTCACCTGCAACCAACTCAAACAATACCGCAGCCTCCTCATACTCTCATCGCTCAGCGCCGCGCTCAGCCCGCCCGCCTCAAGCAGCACCGCCTGCCACCGACTGCGCTGCGCCACCTGCCGCTCCTCCCCGCCGCTCCCTGTCCCTGCATCGGCATTTCGAGGGGGCGGGGCGCCTGAGGAGGATCGTCAGTATGTCGCTCAGAGAAAGAAGAAGTAAAGAAACCCACCTCCGCCCCCACCTTCGTCGTGTGTATGCCGTCCATGTCCCTTGCCCGCGCGGCCCAGAGGCGGCGGCGGGCCCGGCGGGGCGACGAACGGGGAGGTCGCTATGGAGAAAAGCAATCGAGTTAGCTTGGTTTGTAGGGCGGGGGAAAGGGGGCGAGGGGAAGGCGGAAGAAGAGGAACAAGGGGAGGGGAGGGAGGGAGGGGAGGGGAGGGAGGGGAGGGCAAGCGCGAAGAAGCGAGGAAAGGCGAAGAGGGCGGGGTGAAAGGACGAGGAGGCAGCGAAGAAGGAGAAGATGGGACGGAATAAGGACGGGAATGGAATAAGGACGGGTAAGTGGATAGGGATAGGAATGAGAAGAAACGAAAATCATTTCGCGACCCCGTCCAAACAAACGCAAGGCGCGTCGAAAGCACAGAGAGAACCGCACACACCTTCCAACCACCCCGGCACCCTCTCCTCCCCGCTCTCCCTCTCCCTTTCCCTCTCCCTCTCCCTCTCCCTTCCTTCCCTGTGTCCCCGCCCCCTCCCCTCCCTATATCCCTCGCCCTCCGTCTCATCCCCATCCCCATCCCCATCCCCATCCCCCCCACGTTCGGGCTCATCATACCTCCTCTTCCCCTTGCCCATTCCCTTCCCCTTCCCCTTCCCCATCCCCTTGCCCTTCCCCATCCCCGTCCCCGTCCCCATCCCCATCCCCACGCCCATACTTCCCCCCGCCCCGCCCTCCCTCGCGTCCCCGTATCCGTGCGCGCGATGGCGATGCGGAGGCGGAGGTGCGTACTCCCCCCGTGCGTCGTACGGCTCGTACACCTCCCTCTCCCGTTCTCCTCCCCTCTCCCTCTCCCGACCATCCGCACTCCCATCGAGCGTCTTCTTCTTCCCCCCTCCCCCTCCTCCTCCTCCCGCTCCCCCGACAGACGTAGGCGATCGAGGGGAGGACCCAGAAGGCGGCGCAGGCGAGCGGCGGTACTTCTCGAGCTGTATACCAGGAACAGGAACAGGAAAGGGAATAGAAATCGTCAGCGTCGGTCTCTCGGTCATGTAGATTCATAAATTGGGTGGGGGGAGGAGAGATGTGTGTGAGGAACTGGAGGGGAGGTGGAGGGAGGGAGGAGGGCGGGAAAGGGGAGAGGGAGCGGAAAGAGAATCACAGAGACAGGCAAGGCGTTAAATACACCCAAAACGAAACGGAACGAAAGCCGCCCATCCGTGCAAGCCAAATGACCCAGACGAAAGAAGATCCGGGGACCAAAAACTGAAACAAGTGACTGCAAAACCTCCCTGCCCACCCACGCGTCTCCCAAGCGCGCGGGCGACATCCGCGCACCCTAGGGCACGCGAGACCATCCGCGCAAGCCACGCGAGGCATATGTGCCTGAATCACCCGACGATTCGCCGGGCGTGAAGGAACGCGGGGAGGCGCGTTATCACATGCGACATGGCGCGGAGCTTTGTGTGGACGTGCGCACGGGCGGGCGGCGACGCGCGAGAGATGGGCAAGGAGGCGGGGCGGATGAGGGAGGACAGAGAGGTGGATGAACGATGAGCGATGAGCGAATCAAGAGCGAATGGGAGACGAATCAAGAGACCGAAAATCCGAGAAAACAGGGGGAGGAAAAGAGGGGGAAAGGCAGGCGGCAGCGGGACGACATGCACGGCCCCACGACACCGACGCCTCAGCCGCCCGACGCCTGCCTCAACCGCCCGACACCGACGCCTGCCTCAGCCGCGCCAGCCCCCGACAATCCCCACCCCGGTCGCGTCCACCCACGTGTAAGCCCATGATTCGAGCAAGGTCGCCATCCATCCCCTTCGCACTGCAGGGTGTGTCGCTCGAGCGTGCGGGGAGCGCGGGGAGCGCGCGCCGCCCACGGATTCGGGACGTCGGGACGGGGCGGGAGACAAAAGCGAGACGACGCAGAAACAGGAGGCGACGGCAGCACGACATGAATCGCCTGCGAGGACAGTCGCACGACACCGACGCTCCGCCTCAACCGCGCCAGCCCCCGACAATCCCCACCTCCGTCGCGACCATCCACGTGTAAGCCCATGATTCGAGCAAGGTCGCCGTCCATCCCCTTCGCACTGGCATGCGGGTGTGTGGCTCGAGCGTGCGGGGAGCGCGCGCCGCCCGAGGATTCGGGACGGGGACGCCAGAGCAGGCAGCAGCACGCAGCACGCCGGACATGAATCGCCCGCGAGGACACGCACGCACGCGACACCGACACCGACGCGCGTCCTCCCCAGCACGGCGAAGGCCCCGCTAAGCTCGTCGAAGCGGGCAGGAGCGGGGGTACTGGTACCTGCACCTGCATCCGCATCCTCCTCGCCAGCAAAGCACCCGACTCGCCGTCTCGCCGACTCGCCGATGCCGCACGAGTCCGCTCCACACCGGCGGCACAGGCTCGAGCGGGACAGAAAAGGAAAGAAAAGAAAAGGAAAGAAAAGGAAAGAAAAGAAAGGAAAAGAAAGGACAGGCGCCGACTAGCATGGTGCACGCAACGCCCGCCGCCCCGTCGAACAAAGTGCGCCGTCGAAAAAGTGCGCCGTCGAAAAGAAAAAAAAGAAAAGAAAAGAAAAGTAACAAAGCGAAAGACGGAGAAAAAACGGAGAAAAGAGCGAGCACTCGCCCCACACCGCGACGCTGAAACCGATCACAGATAGGCGGGTCTGTGAAGACGGTGCCACTCGCCCCTGCATCCACGCCCCCACTCTCGCCCTCCCACCTCGCTGACGCCGACATGTGATTCCCTTCCCCTCCCCTCCTCCTCCTCCTCCTCACCACATCCTCACAGATCGATCCCCGACGCGGATGCAGAACCCCGACACGCAGGCACGCACGCACGCACGGGTGCACACGGGCGGCCCGCGCGATAATCAAGTGCGAGTGAAAGATCCACAAGTGCAAGAACGAGAATCAAGTGCGCCGGGAAGAATCAAGTGCGAATCGAGAATCAAGCGAAAATGCAGCGTGCGGCGGGCGGCGTGCGGCGAGGGGAGGCGAGGCGAGGCGAGGGGAGGGGAGGGGAGGGGGCGCAGTCGCACACCCAAACGACAGACGACGGACGAGCCAAGCCCGCGGTGGCTCGTCAAGCCTCCGAATGTGGGCGGAAGTAGCAGGTAACCGCGAACGAGAGGCACCATCCGAGAGAATCAAGTGAGAAATCAAGTGCAAAAATCAAGCGAGGAATCAAGTGCAAAAACGCAGCGAGGAACCAAATGCAAGAAAGATCCACGGCGAGGCGGGGCGAGGCCCGCGAGCTCGGAGCGGGCGCGGGGTACCGCAGCAAAGCAGCGGGCAGCAGGCAGTAGGCAGTAGGCAGGGAAAGCGGGTGAAAGCGCCCGGAAGGGGGGCGATTGCCGGGGTGGGAAGCAGAGAACAAGGACAAGTCCCCAGAGAATCGTGGGCCGCAAACGGGAGAGCCGTGGGAGACCGAAGAGCAGGAGACCGAGAAAGCGGGGTAGAGCGAGGACGAAAACCAGGGGGGAAGGAAAGAAGTAAAGGAAGGAGGGAAGGAAGAAGAGGACGCACCCGATCCAGCATCCCGCCCGCAAACTCATCGATGCGCTCGCCCGAGCCCGCGGGGAGGCGGCTGCTTGCGTGCCGGAGGGAGGTGCTCACGAGGGAGGAGGTGTACTGTTCGGCGGTTGTTAGCTCCTTGGATATTAGGTGAAGAGAGAGGACGAGCGAGATGTGTGAGGGAAGGAAAGGTGGTGGGGACGAGGGACGATGGACGATGGACGAGGGAAACGGCAAGGAGGGGAGGGAAGGGAGGCAAGAACGCACCTGCACGACCCGCGAACTGGCCTTGCCCGCCTCGTACACGCGTAGCGCGCCGCTCACGAGCGGGAGACTCTGCATCCTCGCGAGCGAGGGGTAATTTGTGCCTTCCCCTCCTTCTGCCTCTCCGCCTCTTTCCCCCTCTCTACCCACTCCTCGTTCCCTTGAGTTCGAGTGCCCCCCGCTATCAGGGCTCCCCACCGCATCCACATCCACATCGATCGCCTCGTCGTCCGACATGCCCTCCGCGTCCACATCCTCCCCATCATCTTCAGCATCGGGGTCGTCGAGGAGCGGGGGCGTGTGCGGCGGGGACGAGGCGGGGTGCGTGGATGCGAGGCTGAGCGAGAGCGCGGGGGTGTGGCTCGTGCTCGCGCTCGCGCTGGCGCTGGGTGTTGTGCCGCCCATTGTATTTGTGTGCGGTATCCCGCTACTGGTGTTGTTGCTTGGGGGGAATACGAACGCTACATCCGTTCTCGTCAGCATTCTCCGCTCACACCGAAAAGAAGGGAGAGGAGACGCACGCTGCTGCTTCGACCCTCCCCCGCCCCCGCCCGAATTCCGCATCTGCCCCAACGCCCGCACAGCGATGCGCACGTCCTCGTCTTCCAGCGCGTCGAGCTCCATCTCTTTTCCTTCCTTCCGGGTTACTCTCCGCTGCGTCGTCGGTAGTGTAAGAAGCAAGAAGAGGATACAATAACAGAGAGCAAGGGCAGAGGACAAGGGCAGAGGGCGCACAAGCGATGCTGTGGGAACTCGAAGTGGCTGACAGGCAGCAAACGGACATGTGTTTCTCGGCGATTGCCTCGCATGTGATTGATGGCTAGCTGCTGATTCTGTTACTTTCACAGTCACAATATTCACGCTCTTCCCTCTTCCCTCCTTCGCTCTTCCCTCTTCCCTCTTCCCTCTTACGCTGCTCCGTCCCCACCCCACCCCGTCCTGAAGTGAGGCGCATACAGCTTAGAAAAAATTCTGCAAAACTCTTGGGACACCGGCGCCGTTATTGGACTGGCAGCTGATAGATAAAAACGCAATCGACTTCACTGCCTATCTCCGTCCGATCTTGCGAGACGTCCTCCCTCTTTTCACCTATGTATCACCTCTCACTGCTCAGCTCCCCCACTCATCCTGTTTCCGATCGCTGGAATGTCCACTCCAAACCCCCGAATCGTCCTCGAGCGCCCAACATGCGTGAGAACCACGATCTTATCACCATCACGATCCCCCACGCCGCGGCGAACACTGCAGATCTCAGCCAACCAAATGCGATGTTGAGATGCTGAGATGCTGAAATGCTGGGATTGTTATTATTACTCGATGTCGATCCCGCCGTTCAAACATCCCTAGTCTGCGAAACAAGTTACTTACAACTCGACTTCCCGATGTATTTGTTTACACGCATGTTGCCCATCGATCGGCGGCTTGAATTGACGAATTGCCCAACGACACATCCATGATCCAGGCGCCTGCGCCAAGACCCTCGAAAGTCTCTGTTCAGGACCGAGAATCCGAGATGCAATCCAATGCAACCTCAGAACCCAATTCTAATTTCTGTCAACACTTTCGGATTGTTAGGTGACCTTTGGGTATGTGCGCGCCTTTTTTCTGTACTGCAGCACGGCGAAAAGCTCGCAGGCGCACCCGCAGCCTGGCAGGCTGCGCACCTGGCTTCCTTAGCCGGTCCAGAAGAAAACAAACAGGAGGTGCTCGTTCGACTCGAGCGTGGGCCATAGTGCAATCGCAATTTTTTTCAGGTTTCTCTTTGTTGGTGCAGTGAACACTTCGTCTTGAAGCTTAAGGTGAGCAGAAGTGTTCTGTTGGGGATTGTGTCTCATTTTTTGATGTGTTCGTTCTTAGAATGACGAAAAAAGTAAAGACGCAAGCACTCCGATTCAAATACAGGATGTCACGGCTCGGAGGCACCTGGAATCGCTGTATTGATAGGTTATAACACGTTGAATTAACCGGGCCGCTCGTTCGACTCGAGCCTGGACCATAGCGTTTGTGAGGCGTTTTTTTTTGTCAGTGCAAAAAAAAGAAAAGGCCACTCAGAACTCAGTGAGTTCACCTCATGTCTCATTTTCTTTTGTTTTCGCTCTTCGAATGACGCAGAAAAGTAAAGACACAGATACGGAGTCTGGTAACTGGTTCACCTTGTAGATGGAAAGGCCCGGAGGCACCTGGAATCGATGTATTGATAGGTTATAACACGTTGAATTCACCGGGCCGCTCGTTCGACTCGGGCCTGGGCCATATTGTGGTCAGTATGGAATTTTTTTTCAGTTTTCTTTTTGTTGGTGCAGTGAACACTTAGTCTTGAAGGTGAGCAGAGGTGTTCTGTTGAGGATCATTTCTCATTTGTTTATGTGTTCGTTCTTACAATGACGAAAAAAGGAACACATGCACTCCGATTCAAATAGAGGATGGTAGGGCTCGGAGGCGCGGGGTGCGCCCCTGTCCTCCTTAGACGGTCCAGAAGAAAATAAACAGGAGGTGCTCGTTCGACTCGAGCCTGGGCCATAAAGGAATCAATTTGGAGTTTTTTTTTTTTTTGACACTCAAACTCAGTGAGGCTCAGATATCGATTTGACATGGGACGGCGTTCTGCTGAGGATTATGTCCCATTTTCCTCTGCAGTTCGCGCAATTTTGTTTTCACTCTTAGAAGGACGCAGAAAAGGCACAGACAGAATTGTGAGGCCCAGAAGCGCGGGGTGCGCACCTGCATTCATTTGGGCCGGAACGACTGTGACTTTCAGTAGGAGAGCTGTTCGACTCGGGCATGGGTCATCGCATTGCAGCGAAAGAGTTTTCTTATTATTTTGTGTTGAGCATCCAGGGATACGTGCGAGAGGACGCCGTACATCCATCCACTCAGGTTGAACTCGACGAGAAAATGCCCGGAGGCGCGGGGTCACCGCACCTGTCTTCCTTAGATCTATAGACGGTCCGGAAGAAAATAAACAGGAGGTCCTCGTTCGACTCGAGCCTAGGCCCTTGAAGGTAAGCGTGACGACACGTTTTTCGTGGCTTTCACTACCAAGATGTGCAGTCAGGTTCATCGTTCGACGTCACATAGAGTGTACATCCGATATCCCAACCATTTTGCCGTTTCCTGACTCTGAGTCTGAAACTGAACAGTGAAGACATTACAGTGCTACAGTCTTGGATTCGGGCCAAGATAAGACATTTTGCCGTTTCCTGAGCCTGAGTCTGAAACTAATCCTGGAGACGTTACATTATCGGATTTGAGGCAAGATAAGACCCGGAGACGCGGGGTGCGCACCTGCGCCTGATTCATTGTGAATCTCAGTAGGAGAGCTCGTTCGACTCGAGCCGGGCCATAACCTTGCCATGTCGACAACCTTTTCCCCCGCCAGGTCTTTTTTTATTGAGAGAAAACAGCTGCGCACTCAGTGTGGTTCAAGTTCAGGAGAATACGTCCCCGAGGCGCGGGGCGCGGGGCGCGCACCTGCAATTTATATATGAGAATCGAACATGCAGCGGGAGGAGCTCGTTCGACTCGAGCCTGGGGCATGGGAGTGGAAGAAAGAATTTTGGAGGTTCAACATCCCAAGGCCTTTGCGAAAGTACGCACTGAGTGTGGTTGAATCCTGAGAGGATGAGGCCCAGACGCGCTGCAATTTATTTATTCGTAATTAGTGAATTCCGGCGAGAGAAGCTCGTTCGACTCGAGCCTGGGCCGTGGCGTTGTAGCGAAAGAGTTTTTATTATTATCTTGTGGTCAACATGCAAGGGCAAGGACAGCGGCGAAAGTACGCGCTCAGGCTCAATTCAGGGGACGTGCCGGGAGCACCAGCTCAGTTCCAATCGGTAGAGTGGAGCCACAGGTTCCTCACAGCTAAAGTATCTTGGTCATGTAGCAGATCGAGGTCCAATCCCTCGCGGGTTCGCAAAATTTTGGAAAGAACCGCACCGAACCGAACCAACACTAGTACCAAGCATCGTTCCTGCTTCTCCCCGGGAACCTCCATGTCGATCTCGCGTCTTGGCCATCTTGTCTTTCCCCAGTCTCACAACACACCTTCGCCCCAATATCCGCTCGCTTCAACAAGGTTTTACTAGTCGCACGGCACCCAATACGCTTTGAAATTCAACGATCGTTTATTTGTCTTTTATGCCACAAAGCAACTTTCGGTGTTTCCCGCGGATGGCCACAGTGAATAAAACGGTGCCCGGCGCACACAACGGCTTATAAGGTGTGTTAGCGCGTCCTTCATTCCCGCCATGCAAACCGACCCCATTCAAATGAATAGCATCTTGCGATGGGCACCGTGCTCGTTGCTAGTGCTCTTGCTCTTTCTCACCAGCAAATTCGTCCCTCAATTTCTCCAGTGGCACATGCAATTTAGACGGAGAAATGTTGCCTGGATGAGACTGGCACGGGTCTCGTGAACTCCTGCCGGAGCTCTGGGAGCATATTTTACGCTTCTTGGACCTGAGGATCATACGACGCTGCTTGTTGCAGCGGCTGTGTGCACCAGATTCAATCACATTTGCAGCATCATCACGCTTCCAGTGAATCTTGGCGTCGTCAGCCGCCTCCAGCTCGAGCCTAAATCACTCCCGTTCTTACAATGTTCTGTCTGGGTTCCTACTATAACACCTCTCGGATGCACATATCAACCAGCCGACAACCTCCTCTGCGGCCTCCGGATTATCCTCCCCAACGCTAAATTGTTTTCTTATTCGACATCCATCGCTGCAGGACGTGCACATCATATTCCTCATTCAGTCCCCAGCACTCCACTGATTTAGTTCTGCATGCTGATAGAAACCCCGCACAAACCCCAACCGTCCCCAATGGCCCAGATGGCCCCTCTTGCACCGAGCAGTTGGGCTCACGACCGTGAGCCAAGTGACGGTCCAACCTTTGCCTCAAAGTTGAACCAAACTTCGGAATTCCCAGAATTGACGCGGCATTCGTAATCGTTGTTACGGCAAACCCCCGGTCCGATTAGCCCGCCTAAAATGGTCAGAAAAAACGATCCTGTGGAGGATCTTGTTTTTTCTCCGTATTTTAACCTGAAAAAAATCCAGCATTATTGTTTCTTTGTTAAAAGTAGGCCTCTTTGTTGGGAAAACCTGATTCCCCCCTGGGCCATTGGTGAAAGAGGTGTGTTTTCCGGACAAAGAGGGTTTGTTTCAACAAAGAAAAAATAACACTGTATCTTTCACAGGGTAAAATACAGGAAGAAACACAATAAGCCGTAGGATCGTTTTTTTCGATCCATTTTAGCTGGGCTAATTGGCTCGGATCTCCGCAGTGACTCACAAGTGACTCACTAAGTACACGGTCATCTTTGTTGCGAACTCATTCACATATGGGCCTGTGCAGCCAAAGCATCAAAATCAACATCCTCCAACAAGCTATGGACATGATCTTCGGCAATTTTTTACAGCAGCTGCGCGCTCTCGGTGGCACTCACTGGCGCCCAGCAACGGGTGATTTCCTCCTCAATTCCTCCTCCTTCCTTGTGGTTCAAAATTCTCTGACATCCCGACCACGTAGATAGCACCCGTTGCGATCACTATCTAGCACTGGACGAGATACCCGAGGCGCGGCCGAGGTGGTTGACACCTAAGGATTTTGCGCGCCGACTATCGGCCTGTTCAATGGGGGATCACAGCGAGCGACACTCTGACTGGCCTCGCCTTGTTCTGGCCGTCATCGAGGAGAACTGGAGAAGGTAAGGGCAAATATTTTCGTCCGTTCCCTATGTTGAAGCTCACTTGCTCAAACAGAAGCCCGACGTGGGTGTTCAACGACCAATACCTCCAGGGTCCCCCGAGCATAGGGAAAGAGAACGTGGCAAGTTTCTTCCCCAGATTCAACGACTCCTTTGGCTCCAAGCTAGCGTGGCATAAACTTGATGTATGCTCGGTGTTGTGACTGTATGGCATATAGTATAATTCGTGTCCAAAAAATACTTTGTGGTTGCATTTTGCTGGATGCAGGGTTCTGGGTTGGTTTTGGGTCGCATCTGCCTAATTGTGTTGAAACTGTCTACAACTAAGACAAACAGCTACAACTGAGTCTTAGAGGTTTACAACCGACTACGAGGCCAAAGGGTTACTACTGTAGGACTCGCCGAGTCACTCGGCGTCGAATAAGTTCGGTAGATTTGATATAAGTGATTGCAACACTGATGCCCGTGGCGTACCGTGCCGAAGCCCTTGAAAAGAAGGTGATTGGATTTCTCGCGTCGCACGACCTCCATGAGCAGCCTTACCAGTTCTATGGTCTTCCCTGGAGTCGGAGAAGCCCTTGAATCCGGACCACTCTATCAAAGCATCGTGGCAACTTCCACCCTGGCGATCACAGAAATTAGGGTCAAACACGATGAGTTACCGCATTGCCACACTGAATTCAAGATTAGGCGGTCTATAGAGCGTGTAGGAGGTATAGCGTGAAAATAATATTGTCTGAGGCAAGGGGGCCCACCGGAAGAACCCGAGACACAGCCTCATAGGGTAGGATGGGTGCCCTTAACGCACTTTTTGGACTTTGGTCCACTCTGAGAATGCTTTTAGAAGGGTCTTTGAAAAAATGCAGTTTTTTCGATGACACAACGCGTCAAAAAAAATGTTTCAGTAAAACCAAAATGGAGGCTCTGCACCACAAATGGCTCAAATTGAGTGCAAATCCTAGTGATTACATCTGATTGTGGAGGTAAATTCGTGTTTTCCCACCGGTTTTCTGCCGTAAATTACCCGATTGGGCGGTGGCTGTGCTCGGCTATGGGTCTGGAGGGTCTTACTGCACTTTTCCGACCCTGTGTGGCAAATTTTAAGCATGGGTGCCCCTTGGTCTGAGGGGTATCTCAGAGCTGCAGAGCATTATTCAAGGCTTCCATCTTGAGTGAGTCGATGGCCGAGTTGATCGTTGCGAGCGAAGCGAAGCATTTCTACTCAAAATGCACGTGACTGACCTGAGGGCTGGAATAGGCAGCAAACAAGACCAAATTCTAAGCACTGTGGCTGACAGACCTCGCGGAAAGAATCCCCTCAAAAATGTTCAATTCTTGGTCATTCTGGCCAATTGTAGCACCAATCAATAGCCCTTTTCTTCACGGTTCCACTGATACCGCATTCTTTGCATACCGGGACAGAGTCTTTCGTTTCGAATTGAGGACAACTTGAATGACTGATGTGGCTGTGCTGCGCGAGCACCGATCGCTTCGGCGGATACCTAGTAGATCATGATGCAAAGTTAGCCGTCTGGGTTGGCAGCCGGCTGGTTCGGCGTCGATAGCACATTGCAACTTTGACCAAGTCCATCTCCGCGTCCGCTCATTTCCGGTAGCGCCATCGTCATTGCCGTTCTGTCCGTCTTTGTGTCTCTGGGCTTGTGCTGAGGCTGTCGTCGTTTTATGCTCCTTGTTTCGGGTGCGAGTAGCTTGAGTCCTCGCTTTGGTCACAGCACGTTTAGCTGGACCGGTCGTGCGTAGTTGCTCTGCCAATCGATTATGACTGACTATGCGGTCTTGAAGACGGGAATTCATGCGACCAAGGATCTAGGAAGAGCGCCACGAATCAGGCATGCAGGCTGCAGCGCATGTGGCACGTTCATGATAAATCGATCTTCGGACGAACGTTTTGTTTCAACTCGGTCCTGTCCGTGGCGATCCGCTCCGCTCTTGAATGATAGGTGTAGCTGTGGTCGAGCACTTGCATACAACACAGTTGTGTTGGTGTTGGAATCAAACCGAGGGAATGGAAATGAGCCATGTTAAGTAAGCGGGCAAGGAGATTCAGCGGGCAAGGAGACTTGTAAGTTGAACACAGCATCAATTCAATATGAGCGACGCACAATCACCAAGCATTCGATATGTACATGCTGGGCTCTTGTGATGCTACTTGCGCGCAACCATTGCAATGAAATGGTCGGGAGATGAAGAATCCAGAAAAGTCAACTTTTAGCCCGACCCCGATACTGAGGTCGACAGTCTCCCCTCGAGAAACATCGGCCCGCTAAATGCGCAAGGTGTTAGGGCGATGCGCAGCCGCACTATCTTCTGCACAATTCACGATCTACCCAGACCATCACTCCCTCGCCTCCGTCTCAACCTGAACCTCAGCCCCCTCCAACTCCCCATCCCTCAAAACCACGCGCACGACGCCGTCTCGCACCCCCCACGGCACCTCGTCCGCCAAGTGTGTCACGACCACCACCGCCTGCGCCGGCCCCACGCCCCCGCCGCGCAGATACGCACGCGCCGCCGCGACCATCCTTGCGTCCATCCCGCTCCACACCTCGTCGAGCAGCACGAGCGCGCACCGGCCCACCAGCGCGCGCATCAGCAGCACCATGCGCTGCGCCCCCACGGGCAGGTCGCGGAAGCGCGTGTCTGCGAAGGCGCGCAGCTGGGGGTGGAGGTGAGGGGAGTGCGTGTGCGCGGCGGTGAGGGGGGCGTCCCACGCGGGTGGGCCGAGCGCGGCGAGAACGGCCCAGCAGCGCTGCACGCGGTGCGCCTCCTGGTCGGGGGTCAAGTCAGCGCCCACGCCCCGCACGCCGCCGGGAGCCACGAACCCGCCTGCGAAGCCCGTGGCGAGGACGTCCCAGACGGACATGCCCGGCGCGCGCCGCGGGAAGGCGTCGAAGAGCTCGGGGGTGACGACGCCGATGCGCGCGTGGAGGTGCGGCGTCGCGAGGCGGGGCCGCGGCGTTCCAAAAAGTCGGAGGTAACGTGCGGGCCCGAGCTGGGTGTAAGATTGGGGGTGGTCGCCGGTCAGAAGGGAAAGGAGCGTGGTTTTGCCGGAGCCTGGATGTCCGCGAGCCGTTAGCAAGAAGAAAAGGGGAGGAAGGGAGGGGGGACACATACCGTTCATGCCCTGGAGGTGGTATCGCTGGCCTTTTCGGATCGTCCAATTGATGTTTTTGAGGACCTGGGCGGGGCGATAACAATGAGGGAGATACGATAGAGCGGCGATGGGAACACGTACCTGTCGCGGCCCGTACGTGACGCTGACACCCTTCATTTCCACCACAGGGTCCCCAGCGCTCGGCCGCGGCGCTGCAGATTGTAGCGGTTCCTCGAGCGTACTAGCCGCCCTTTGCAGCTCGTCTTTGTACTCAAGCATCTCGTCTTTCGGCCCCGTCTTCACCAGTCCGTCATTTACGACCGCGAGGTGCGTGATCCATTCCGGGACGGTGTCCTGCATGCGAAGGCCGATAATGATGTGCGGATTGCAAGTGGCGTGGAGTTCGTGCAGAATGGCCTGTACCGTCGCGCGGTTCTCGACGTCTAGACCCGCTGCAGAAGGTCCGTCAGCATGCGTACGTGCACGAGCAAACTGAGGTACTTACTGAGAGGCTCATCGAGGAGAAGCAGCCGGGGTTTGGCCAGCAGGGCCTTTAGAATACGCGCGCGCCGTGTCTGGCCGTTGCTGAGTGCGATTCGCGGCAGGTCGAGCAACTCGGCGAGACCCATCTTCTGGATAAGGTACTCAAAGAGCTCGTGGTCCGTGGACGGCGGCTCGAGTGCGATGCGCGTCTGAGACTTGAGATCGTCGATCGTCTCGGGGAACATGCTTTGCCTGAGCGTGATACGGTCTTCCTCCCGCACCGCGCCGTAGCGCGCAGTATAGTCGTAGAACGCGCCTCCAGCAGAGCGCCGATTCACGAACGACACCATGGATACACAATCGTGCGGGTCCCTCTGTTCTTCAGCGTCGGAGAGGAAGGGAAACAGCCCCGCAGGCGGGGGCGGAGGGGGATGTATCCGAAGGTGCCCCATCAGCATCTGTGCGCCATTAGACCGAGGGACTCCGACAAGTGGTCCGCACGGGAACCCACATCGAATGTGGAGGATTTTTCGCCCGAGCCAGATCCGACTACAGCCCAGCTTTCATTGGTTTTTATACGCCATGCAAGATTGCGAAAAACGGGCGTAGCGCGATTTGTGGCGTCACCAAAGCGGTAGACATTTGCAGTCGGGATGTTGAGGACCAGTGCACTTGTTAAAGCATCCGTAGAGGTAGAATTTATTTTCCTGGCGCCAGAGTGGGCGTAAATTCTGTTCTGACTCGAGGTGAGTCGAAAAGGCCGTTCAAAGTGACGGAGATAAGGCATCCGCAGACAAAGACCCGACCAAGAGCTCTAGACTGAACGGCACGTCTCCAGTGACACTGACAGTGAAAATGTGGTGGAGAACAACCAGCAAAAACGTGACTCGGTGATCCGACGCGACCCTTTCTCACCACCATCGTCTGGCATCCGCTATTCAATTTGCTCGCTATGGTGGTGAAACTCTGGAACAGCCTCCAATAGTGCGGCGGATCGCAACATGCAAGAAGAAGGGCGGGGCGGCCGCGCCGATCAGCAAATCCCCCAGAGTGCTACCAGGGAAATCAGGATTTGCTGAATTAAGAACCTGTCGCGGCTGCAAGCCTTGCCACGGCGTACCGTCATACCGCGGATCTGGCGTCGGTGACGGCGGGCGCGCTCTGAGTCTCTGTTGCCAGCAACAATCTCAATCAATTGCGTTTGCAGGACGCCGAATCTCAATGGGCACATGCTTCACGATTACTTGTCCTCACCCCGTGTCATATTTTTCTGATGGTCTTTGTGCTCGCTGTCTAAGCTGCGGAGCGGGAGGGGTGCAGGCCAGGGTCTCGGGAAATATCCGCCCTAAATGCCTGCAAAGATATGATTGCCGGAAGACGGTACATACCCCATGGTGTCCACCGGTGTCCTTATAACTCGGCCATGGAACATATGATTCGCTTCTCAATCCTTCCGCCCTTTCACCTCCACCGCAAGGATGTCTCTCTACGTTTGCTGTGCGGGAGCAGCTGCATTTGTAATCATTTCCCTGCGATTATCGCGACGCAAGCGAAGGCTACCTTTGCCTCCTGGCCCAAGACAGCTGCCTCTTATCGGAAATCTGCTCGACATGCCCTCAGATCGGGAGTGGGAAACCTACATGGAGTGGAGTCACCGATACGGCCAGTCTCTCTGTTAACATCTCTTCGGGCTCTCATTTTCTCCTCTAGATTCCGACATCATCCATCTGAATGTCGCGGGAACCTCCATAATCGTCCTAAGCTCAGTAGAAGCAGCAAACGATCTTCTAGACAAGCGGTCCTCTATATATTCGGACAGGTATACGCATTTTCCTCCGTATAGATGTATTTTCTCAACGATGAGTAGGCCCCGGTTACCCATGGCCAACGAACTGTGTGGATGGGATTTTCTTCTGGGTACGTTATTGACCGGGCACCATTTCAGGACGCTTATATGCATTCCACGGCAGGTTTTATGAAATACGGTATGGGCCCATTAGTCCGTTCAGTCAGTCTCTAACGGATCTTTGCCAGGCGACCACTGGTCATAACCCATACTTACTCCTCCCCCACGGAATCGACTGATATGAGGACAGGCGCAAAAATCGACAATTGTTCCACAAAGCATTCGACGCTCCCGCGGCTAAAGCTTATCATCCCGTGGAACGTGCAGCGTGCTATGAACTTCTCAGGCGCCTTCTCCGTCACCCAGACAGCGTCATGGATCACTTGAGACAGTGGGCTTCCGAATTGACCGATTTGATTCAAACAACCGCTGAATTATGTTTAGTATGGCCGGAAATATCATTATGTCCGTCGCGTATGGGATCAAGGTCCATCCGAAAAACGACCCTTTCATCGCGTTGGCCAGGGAGGCAATCCACACACTGGTCATCGCCACAGTTCCGGGACGGTTCCTCGTCGTGCGTGCGTTCATCTTAACCACCATCCCTCACTGACAGCTGTAGGACACCATACCCGCTCTGAAATATGTCCCAGCATGGTTTCCGGGTGCAGGATTCAAGCGTACGGCCAAGGAGTGGCGGAAGATGTCCCAAGCCATGATCGATTTGCCCTTCGCCGAAACGAAACGCAACATTGTGGGTTGACGTCGCTTCAGTTCTCTTCGCGCTCTTTACGAATTGTTGTAGGCGTCAGTGAATGCGCCAGAGTCTTTCACGTCTATTGCCCTCAGCAATATCAGCGATTGTGAGGACAAAGAGGCCGCGGAACAGTCGGTGAAGATGGTTGCGGGAAGCATGTACGTAGGAGGGGCCGACACCACAGGTGGGTTGCTACGTTTATTCTGGCGCGGTCCTGCTAAGAATTAGCACAGTTTCTGCACTTGGCACCTTCTTCCTTGCGATGCTCGCGAACCCGGAGGCCCAAAAGAAAGCCCAGGCGGAAATCGACTCTGTTGTTGGCAACGCCACTCTTCCGGACTTCGCCGATGAGGAATCCCTTCCTTATGTATCCGCTCTGATAAAGGAGGTGCTGCGATGGAGAAGTGTTACTCCAATCGGTTGGTCATCTAATGCGCTGCACTCATTTTCTATGCTGACTACTCTAGCTATCCCCCACTTTTTGACCAGCGAAGACGAGTACAGAGGGTATCGGTTGCCAGCTGGCTCAATAGTGATTCCCAATGCCTGGTAAGTCCGGTCTATCCTCCAAATATGCCAATTCCAACGTACCGTTTCTCAGGGCAATGTTGCACGATGAAGTTTGTTAAATCTGGTAGAAGGCAGTCGCAGCGATCTGAAGGCCTCCAGGTTATGTATCCGGACTCACACACCTTCAAGCCCGAGCGCTTTCTCTTGAACGGCAAGCTAAATCCGGCGATCAGAAGCCCGGACGCCGCTTTCGGGTTCGGTCGGAGGTGCGTCGTTCGTGAATACATGAGATGGATAAGAGAAAACATCTACGTAGGATCTGCCCCGGAAGGCATATGGCACACTCGTCCATGTGGATCACGATAGTGTCCATCCTCGCCACCTTCCACATCACCAAGGCAGTCGACGAGGACGGACGGACCATCGAACCCACCCAAGAATATTTCACCGCCCTCGTCTCGTGCGTACACCGCCGGTATTCTGAAACCCAAGCCGGGCTAATTTCATTGCCATAAACAGAATGCCCCTTCCGTTCAAGTGCTCTGTCAAGCCACGATCGCAGCGCGCTGTGGAACTCATCCGGGCCGCCGAGGGCGGTTTGTAGGACCATCTTGTTGCCAATTTATTTACCTATCTTTGCCTCTCATTCATCGAAGCTACACAGTGATACAGATTGATCACGCAGCGGATACGCAACGAAACATGTTGTAGCAGTGTCTTGTGTAGGCGGCATGTTCGCTCCATCATCGATTGACAGGTCATTTCCGCTTCCCTTTCTCCACTGCTATTTTTCGCGGACCATTGTGTTGCCGTTCGGGGACGAATATTGTGTCTGATCGTCAGTAATCACTACTCCTCTTTTGTGCAATCTGGGACTTGGACCTTGAAGAATCATCAAGAATGTATGTTCGGCACCTGAAATTCTCAACTCTGCATCGTTCACGAGACGGGGTCTGTAGTTTCATCAATTCTGTGGCACAACGCCGTTCAACGACTTCATTCTGATGATGTCGAGCATTCGACACGATGAAGCCCGCCCTCCGTTTCCGTATTCAACGTTGTTGGTCCGTTGGATTTTTCTTATTCATCAAGGCTGTCCATCGCACTCATCCAGAAGGCGGCTCTTTTCCGTACATTCTTGCCGGTATGCTCAAACCTGATCGGCAGTGAACCTATTTGCCGCTCGAAGTATAAATTGTGGGCCGCTTGATATCTCAATTTACCACTTCCTCTCTCGCTCAAATCACACCCAATTCCCTTACGAAATGACGCCTACTTCCATGTTCGCAGCGGTTTACCAGCCCGGTAACTCGAGGCTCGTGCTCGACAGTGCATACAAGATTCGAGAGCTGGAGGACAATGAAATCCTGATCAAGATTGCGGCAGCGGGAGGTCCGCACTGTCATTCCTTGAACACCATTGTGTCCCATTAATATTAATCTGTTCCATTCAGTGTGCCACAGCGACGTCGAGCTCTTGAGTGGGGCCATCTTGGACACCAGATCATGGATCGCAGGGCATGAAAATTGCGGAATTCCCGTCAAGTGAGCAGTCGTGCATTTCTTGCAATGTGTTCTAAACTCCTGAGAGGCTGGGATCCAAAGTGGACAGTGCCAAAGTGCATATGGGGCAGCTATACTCCATTCTTGCGCTCGACAGCTGTGTCCATGGACTTAATGGCGGCCCGGCCCTTTTCAACGCCATCGGACTAGGCAGGGATGGTGGATACGCCGAGTATGTCATCACAACCGCTGATACCCTCGTCCCTGTGGTTAGTCTCGATTTCTCTTTCCCTGGTTTGATTATTGAATGTCTCTAGCCAAATGGTGTGCCTAAAGAGGTGGCCGCAATCGCAAGCGATGCGGGTGTCACAGCTTACCATGCTATTAAGAATGTTGCGCAGGTCTGTCTCTCATTTGTTTTAGTTTCAACGCACGACAACTCGGAAATAACATTCTAGGTCAAGCCTGGCGACAAGGTGCTGATCTTTGGAATTGGAGGTACCGGCTCTGCTCATAGGAAAGTACTCAGACTGATGATTTAATCCGAATAGGCCTCGGACACCTTGCAGTTCAATACGCGAAGCATTTCGGTGCAACTGGTGCGACGAGCTTCGCTCTTCTGCATGTTGTATTTGTCCTGATCTTCCCGCAGTCTATGCCTGCGACTTTAAACCCGCTGCTCGGGAGCTTGCGATGGAGCTTGGCGCTACCGAAGCTTTTAACCTTATTGAACTCACCAACAAGACGACTGCAGGCGAATTCACGGTGAACACTACAATTGATTTCGTTGCTAACAACCAGAGTAAGAGAATCCTGTCTTCCTGTCTACAAGTTTCTTTGGTGGTTGACTGAAACTATCTCTATGTAGCCTTCAACCTCGCCATGGCTTCGCTAAGGAAAAACGATGTTAACTTCCCAAGCAAGCCAAAATGTGTCATGGTGAGCTTGGAGGACGATCGACACTTGTTCTGGGCTGACTTGGGATACTAGGTTGGCGCAAGCTCTGAGAACCTCGTCTTCAGCACCGTGGACATTGTCACATCTGGGGTGCAAAGTACGCACACTGTTCGACATCTGTAGTCAATTCTCATCGCTCTCATTACAGTCCTAGGAAGCACTTTCGGAGATCGGGCTGACCTTACTGTCGTGTTGGATCTCTTCGCCGAGGTAGGTGCAAGGTATGGTTCGATATTTGGTTTCCGTGCTAACCATATCGACAGGGGACAATACGCGGCCATGTCCATTCCAGCCCACTGGACCAGATAAATGACGTCCTTGACCAGCTTCGGGCCTCTGAGATCACTGGAAGGAAGGTTGTCATTCCGCACTCTTCTCGCTCAACGACGTGATTATCCCGCAAATAATTGTCGGACTACTGAATTTCCACCGGACTCTGATTCTGTTCTTGTTTTGATTGTATGACTGCAGTTTGATGTCTATTGCACATTTATATTTTATTACGAGATTGAGAGATTGGACGCACAGAGAGGAGAGATAATGACCTTCGACATTCAAGTCGCCCGAGGGCTGAGAATTGAATAAAGAATACCTGTCTCCTTCTGTGCCATACAAAGTCTGATTAACGAGACTAGAGTCCGATTTGCTCTGCCCCATCGACCACAATAATTTCGAATCCCTCCTTGCAGAGCTTCCTCATTGAGTTTTGAAGTTGCGCGCGGGAGATTGAGGAAGTTTTGCGGGGTACGAGTACCCACAGAAAGTTACAGGCGACTGTTGAACAAATGATCATCTGGGTTTGGGCCGGACTCCAATGAGTTATTGGGCGGGAGGCAGGCATTTTGAAGATATGTATCTTTTGTTAACTTAAACCAAGATGCATGTACTAGACACCTTGCATGCAATCGAGGACCGTAGCAAATCTTGAGCGCAAATGGGGTGCAAAATTAGCAGCCAGCCCGCCTCAAATGTGCCTAAATAAAATACATATTCAACCAAGCCAAGGTACGGGGCTACATTTGTCGAAGCATCTATCCAGGACAGAAATAACCCCTATGCCGACTGAGTGCGAACCTCCAGGCTCGCCGAACTCACCATGGATCCCTCCTTCACTTGTGCGTTCTCTTTCTCTTTTTCATTTTCGATACCCCACTTCGTGTCCGTGTCGGTATGCAGGGGCAGCCGCTTCATGGCGAGGCTAGCGAGCAAACCCGCCCCCGAAATGCCTGTCAGCACCTGCCACACAACGCGCAGACTGCCCGCGAACGCCACGCGTATCTCCGACTTGAGTGGTTCAGGCAGAGTCTTTATGAGCGGGATAATGGAGTACGCGATCGCCGTGCCCTCGGGGAACTGCACGGAAAAATCGGGCGGAAGCCGCTTCCCCAGCTCGTTCTGGAGGACTGTGCCCCCAATGGTGACTGCGAGGATCTGAGTGGTAGCTCTTTCAAAGGTACGAATCGGCAAGATAAGATATGGTCACGCACATTCGAAAAATTGCGGAAGAAAGTGTACAACGCAATTGCATGCGCGTTGGATTGAATGGGAAGCGGCGCAAGGATCGGAAAGAACACGGCCGCGGTCATCATGCCCAGCCCCATCCCTGGGATTATCTGGAACCCGATGGCTTTGGCACGGGAGCTGTCGACGTTCAGAGTTGTGATCAGACCGGTGCCGATCAGAACCAGTGCCCACGACAGCCATATTTGTGGGCAATATTGACGGGATTTGGCGATAGAAAGGCCGACGAGTAAAGCAGACGGCGCGACGCTGAACGCGAGACCGAATATGTCAACCCCGGAGGCAATGGGGGACGCATCCATACACGCCTGGAAATACACAGGCATGTAGTCTGTTGCCTACATTTTGAGTCTCTTGAATAGTAGCAGAAGTTGCGCTGCTTACACAGGAGACAGATGAGGACGATGAATAGTGCAGAGGTCTGAATGAATCCACTGAGGGCCGTACGGGTGGAAAGGAGTCCGCGCGGGACCTGTGATAATAATTGTTCAAAATCAAAGACCCGTCGGCTTGCTTTCACCACTCACAATTGGGTTCGTTGCGAAGGTGAATTCATACCACAAGAATGCAACCAGGCCGACACCTCCCAGAATAAGGCTCGTCAAGATACGAGCGGAAGTCCATGCGTATTGAACACCGCCCCATGTCAGCCCGATCATCACTGAAGTGGTTGAGGCGACAACCAGAATATTTCCCCTGTCGCTGACATTTAGAACGAGTGTCTGACCGAGCAAACGCATACGAACACGAAATCGATTTTGTTCATTTTTGTGGTGAACGATCCGGATGGGGTGCGGAGATTGAGGAAGAGGAAGACGAGAACCAAGGTCAGGCCGCAGATCGGTAGATTTAAATCTAGTCTACCATCAGCGAGGGATTCAGCGAACTAATCGAACACTCACAAAATATCCATCTCCACTGCCCATTTTGAGCGAGCGACCCGCCTAACATTGAAGTTGAATATGGATCTCTCCATCGCAGTCTCTGAACTGACCGACTACTGGTCCGATCCCATTGGCAACGGTGTAGCTTCTGCAAGAGGAAATGGCTGAACTCGTGGTAATAGTTCATGCAAGGACACGTACATTGCGATAAGCCCGTTGAACACTCCTCTCTCCTTCAAAGGAACCAGATCGGAGAGGATAATATGACACAGCGAGGCCAGCCCTCCCGCACCTAATCCTTGGACAGCTGTACAGGTTCAAAGCATATTTAGTACCATGCACTGCTCGTCTACTCACCTCTTCCGGCAATTAAAAAGTTCAAACTGGTTGCTGCACCGCAGAGCGCGCTTCCGACTGCAAAAATCATGATTGACACGGCCATTAGGATCTTCCGTCCGAAAATCTGTAGTACTCAAGATAAACAAACTGCTGAGTCAATAATTGACAGGTAAACTTTGATACCTCAGCGAGGCTTCCGCTCAGTGGCACAAATGCCGTAGAACAGAGCGTATACGCTGTGAATTCACATTACTTTCTGGTGTTTTCTGTGGACGACGGACGCACCTGACCCTATCCAAACAAACTGAGCTCCATGTAGCGTATTGACGATTGTAGGAAGTGCGGTGGATACGACAGACTGGGAGTTATGTCAACTATTGTTCTTCAAGGGAGAGATATGTCCACCACGCACTAATTCCATGGCGGTGATGAATTGAGACAACATAACACATATGAAGATCATCCAAAACCGCCAGTCGCGGCGCGGGGGGGCTGGTGTTTCCGAGTCCATGGGTGTCGCGGCTGCCAGCGAGATGGACGGAGGGATGACGGAAGGGAAGAAAGAGAGCTCACTGCACAGCCGGGTCAAGGGCTTGGGTCAGCATGCATGCGGCCCGTAGGACGTATTGGGGGCGTTCACGATGCTTCTTGATGAAAGTATGGTGTTCAGGGACACAGCCTGCGCGCGGAGTCTGAGCGGAGAGAAGGGTGAGCATTTTCTGATGGCATTCCCGCCGCGATACATTCTAATTAGTAGTAATTGATACTGCATCACTGCTGTTGGACATGTTGAATGTTCAACAATCGATCGAAGTTGGATCGAAGACTCGAGGGCTAGACGATGTATCATGTTGAGTAGTCGGAATGATGATTTCCACGGTTTTCGATCTAACATGCGAGGTACGAGCTTCTGTTAAAGCATCTGTTTTAGTCTACGAGAGACTAGGTTTTCGATGTAGCACTGTGTGTTCAGATACTGTATGAGCCGGGGATATCGGGATATCGGGATACTCGGATAGTGGAGACAATGAGGCGAGCCAGAGACAGATGGTAGCTCACTATTTCTCAGTCGGACTTACGCTAGTAAAGCCGGGCTACCTGTATCATATGTATGGGGAAGTATTTTATGTCACTCGTTAATAGAAGATCCGCGTGAGAAAAATGGTCAAATCGAACCAAAGTCGAACGACCCGATACTTATCGTCCGTAAACCCAAGTACGTAGACAAAGAATCTCGGTGGTCTGATTCTACAAGCGATGGAACGCAGCTAAGAAAGCTACTTTGGCTTTGAGGGCCATTGCTGGCGCATGGCAGTACTCGTCGGCCTTCGGCCATTTTATTAAGATATGCCCAACAACTACTGATGTCATCCTTCATTTTTGTACATGAAGAAAACGCACTAGGGTAGGCTAAGAGCGTTAAGAAACGTCTCGTTCACATTGTATAATAAACCCGTTCGGCCGATTTTTTAATGCGGCTGTGAGACTCGTTAATCAACTCACAACCTGCACCGAACCGTTTGTCCTCCATGATCGCGCGACGCTCCCTCACGTCTATCTCCCATCCAACTTGTATTCGAACCAGATGAGGGAGGACCAACAGCTTGCTCCGTAGTGCCTCAACTATTGCCGATCTACAAACAACATCGCAGCCAGAAACATCCACGTATTTGGCCGCTATGAACGACGACAAGAGGGCAGACATTAAGTCTGCGGACAGCAGGGTTGAAACACAAAGGACAAGCGAACGTGTTTGCATCATCCGCGGTCGAAACACAGCAATCAATGTTTCCACGCTCGCTGCATCGCTAACAACGATACGCAGGTGACACAACGCTGGCGTTGAGAGGTGGCGCAAGAGGGACACCATAGAAGGCGTGTAGCATGATATGGAAAGATGAGTGAGATGCTTGAAGACAATCGGGTTGGAATTACGGGGATATGTGGTGCAAAGTACACCACCCAGTTTGAGATACCGAATATTGGTGAAGGCAGACATCGCGTGAGCGATCGAATCCCACCGCGTCTCGCACGACACGATTAGAATGAGACGTAGATCCACCACGGTTCTGCCCGTGAAAAGTAGAGTCGCCGGCGGTAAGCATTTGGACGTGTACAACCCTTTGAGCGCTGGGAGGGTGGATGTGAACGGTGGGCGTTGCTGTACAACTGCCGGGTCCAACGACAAGTTGAGCCCAAGATAAAGCTCTTGGAGGCGTCCGCAGTCCATCGAGGACAGACGCGTTATTGCTACCTCCGACACAGATGTGTTGGGGCAGATTATTCTGAAGACCGTGATCCCATGGAAATAGGGAGCGAGGACAGTAAAGCAATTGTCGATGAATACTGCCATCCTCGCCACACCTTTGAGTGTAGTAAGGGGGTTGTCGCGGATCTCCACGGACACTTCCTTGTCGGCGGATTTGGAGGCCTGCAACCACGTGCATAGGGTATAAGCGGTAGGTGCGGCGTCGAAGACGATGGAGTAGGTTCTCCACGCCTGAGGAGAGGAGTACAGAATGTTCGACCATTGTCTAGAGACAAGGCACAATGTACGTCTGCGCCTGGCGCTTTTATCGGCGTTGAGTATGCCTCGCAAGGTGGCAAGCAGAAGGATTCGAGACAGTAACTCAGTTGGAAGTCCAAGTAGCAGAACCCACAGTCGGGTGGGCTCGTTGACCATCATGGGAGTCGGTACGAAGTGGAGCATGGCGGGACTCAGCACCCCAAGCTTTATAAGTAGATGCAGGACGCATGGTAAAATCAAATGGCAAGGCAACGACCCGCGTGGTATACCCCTGGAGGACGAGTACAGGCACGTCGGGTGACTTGTTTCTGGGCTGCATGGATTCACCGGAAATGGCCATAGATGCTATTGATGAAATCTTAGATTGGATGAAGTGTACCCGATCCCCATACGTGCAGATATATTACGTGGGGCGCCTACGGGTTTTACACGGTAAGGATGGCCAGTGGACGTTACATGTGCGCGATCGCATCAATAGACTGTAACGCAGCCCTCAAAAGTGCAAGGCACGCGTCAACTTGATTCGGAATTCAGAGAAGACCTGTAATAAGATAGCAGAGCGCAGAACGCACCTTGAATAGTATTCACGACGTCCTCAAATCGATCCAAGTAACCCAATTTTAGCTCAGTTGACAGCGATCGCGCTTGGGCGTCCCCACAGTTCGAGAAGAGGAATGATTGACCGAGAGGAAACAGAAAATCCAACTTAGCAGAATCCACCGTGTAGCATGCCTCCGTCATAATGAGGGTCCTAATCCCGTCCGCGCGCCGCGGGACTCGCCTGAAGTCCTTGACCAACCGACGACGCAATTCCACCACGGGAAATGCGTTAAGATCCTTCAGCACCTCCTTGTTGCTTCGCATGCCAAATTGAACAGGCTGCGCGCACCGAATCAATAAACAGGTAGAGCTGAACGAAACAGAGCGTACTGACATGATACGTCGCATAATCGGGGGAAAGGGGATCGGGATGGCGTGTCTCGAGTAACAGAACAAAACTGATAGAGATGAACGAGTAGTCAATGTATATAACCGTTCGCGCTTACCAGTTTTTTTTCAAATACGCGGTTGGCCGATGCGCGAGGTCGGCAGCATAGACTGCCCATTTCTGTACAGCTGGCTGCCAATGGTCCAACCATTTGAGAAATTCTGTAACAGTGGGTGGGACGTTCTTGGAAGAGAAACCCGACAGCTTTTCGCTACTAATGCACAGTCGCCGATGGTCCGACCAATCCGCGGCTTGGCATTCGGCGGAGCAATAGCGAGCGACTCGACAGTTGGAGCATTGCTTGAACACTCGCTCGTGGCTATTGCAGCCAAAGCAGGTAAGCCTGGTGGGAGCGAGTACCGCGATGGGGTCCATGGGAAGAAGGGCGAGTCAACGAATCGATCAGATTATTTAAAGACGTGTACGACAGCTCCCGTGATTACAGCATCGCGAAGTGTTCAGGTGACATATGTTTCGGAGGAAACGCGCGAAGTTGCAGATCCGATGGACATTACCATGCTACATGCGTACCTCCCCATCCATCAGAACTGGTGACTCATCGAGTCCATACGATAAAGCAATAAAGGATCAACAGATAGTGGGTAGGGGTTGCGATGAGAACATGTCTACATATTGGTATCTCCCGGGAATTGCACCCTGCAATCAGCCGCAAATTGGGCGCCCTGGAGTATCTCCTCCACATCCAATTCGCTAATCCACGAGCCCAATCGGACGAGCGCCAAGCCCTCCAGTTTAATGGTGTATGCTGCAAGCACCGATACCAACCGCTCTTGGACATAATAAGAGCACCTTGAAAGATCTAGATCCCTGACAGCGACCAACGCCCGGAATATGGTGAGCACCAGGTCTTCTGAGAAGAGCGGTGTAATTAACAGGTTGACCTTTTGCGCCTGCCCCATTTGATCGCATTCCTTCATCAACCATCGCACTCCCCGAGCGTCTCGGAGAGTGAGGTGGAGCGAGTGTAGTGAAGGTGTCGCGATGTGCAGCAAAACAACCCCCATTTCAGGCATGAACAGCGTGAAGTCGAGGTGGGTTAAGATCGGCAGCGTTATCCTGTCCGATTCACGGGGATAATCCGAGCACACCACGCCGCCTAACCGAAGCGACTTGAGCCGAGGGAAAGAGGACAGCGCGGCTCGAAAATCCAGCCACATCACGTCTTGTTCGATCACGAACACCAGACGGAGGTCGGTGACCGTGAGCCCGCAGAACAGAAGTGTGGACGGTGGGAGGCACTTGGCGGTGTATAAGTGAGTGAGACGGGGTAGACGAGATACGAAGGGCTGGCGATTGCGGGCGACATCGTTATCAGGCGCCAGATTGAGCACGATATACATGGAATTCAGATTGCTGCACTCCATCCGGGCGAGGTAGGACAGAGCGAGCTCGGCAGCCAATGGTTCAGGGCAGATTATACGGAAGGTGCCGATGCGATGAAAGTGAGGTCCGATCAGACTGAATGCGGTGTGGATGAAATTTTGTGTGCCGACTATATCCATCGAATTGTAGTCGTCATGATTGATGCGTACTTCGACCGCCACCTCGATCCGCGTCTGTCTAGAGTTGACGAGACAGGCCCGGAGAGTGTCGAGTGTTGTATCGGACCCAAATACAATGTCCAGCCTGGACCACGCTTGCGGCGTAGCATACAGGGAAGCGGCCCAGGACTTGCAAACGAGACATAGTGTTCGTCTACGGCGAGCGGCCGGCAGGTAGTCCAGGTCGTCGAGACCTGTAGCGATCAGGAGGACAAGTGATACAATCTCAGCAGGAAGCCGAAACAGCAGTGCGACAAAAACCGAATTAGTACGTGGAATACATTCCATGGTCGGTGCGTGGAGCAGGATAGAGGAATTGGAAGGCATGAATTCGATTACCGTCCCCGCAGCAGCAGACTTATAGGCGAGATGGAATGTGCTGAAGGGCTTAGACGGCGCATGGTAACCAACCCAGCTTGACGTGTGGAGCAGAGATACCGCCAAGCGGAAAAAGACCACGCTTGCAGTCTAAGTCCGCATGCACCAATTTTCGACGCCCTATGCACAGCCCGGTACGAGATCCAATCAAGCTGTATCTCTCGGAAAGAATCGCACGGGTCGACTCCATGATGAGAGTCAGGACGGCGGACGGACAGATATATACTGCGCAGATAAGATTAAACACATTTGTAGGGTACGTTGGTTAGAACGCACAACATATAAGAGCTTGGATTTTCAAAAGGGGCAAATGAGACTCGCAAAACGAGCCAGCTTGAATGTCGAACGCATTGCGGTCCCGCATACGATGCCTACAGTGGATCCGGCAGGTGCTGATGCCCATTAAATACCTCGGGCAAACGCGGAGGGTAGACGGTATCTTACCGCTGTGTTCCCCATGTATTGACACACCCCGTTAAATTTCTTTGCCCATGCTCGGGGCGCGCAGAGTGTACAAAGCGCATGAAAAGTGTGCTGGCATGAGGGTATCCGGGAACGTTGGAAGGCCGCGTACACGATCGATCGATTGATTAGTGCGCGGATGTCCGAAGATGCGATCAATGAGAAGCATATTAGCCGGCCGATCCGTAACCCATTTAAATCGAATGTCCAACCCCAAGGTAGGCAGTTCTTTCGTTGGCATCGGCCCTCCCACCCTCAACAAAAGTTGCCGCCCTATTTGTTGTTCAATAGTGAGTTCATGCGCTTTTTTTTTCTTCTTCCAATTATCTAACCGCACTGTTCGAGTTCGTCTGATGCGCCTCCCTGAAGACTCCCTCCTATTCTCAGGATCACTGTCCGTCGCGGAACAATTAGACTGCACAGTCTGGATGGACATATTTGATCGGGTTCTGGGCGAACCAGGATCGTTCGTTTCCTATTGGATATATATCCGAGACCGTGATACACTCAGAGCAGTGCGACGATCCTGGGACCGGATGATTCAATCGCGGCCCCGTTACTGGAGGAGGCTGCTGATAAACTGGAACACATTGCCAAGCGAGATATCCATTCACACGGCATCAGCAGGAGGACAACCCACCGGAGTATACCTGAACTTTTCGCATCGTCATGCGTTGCTTATGGAACCGTCCCCGTTGTCGCGTCTCGACTTCCACGTCGAGATGGCTACCCAATGCCTGACGCTCGCGCATGCGTCCATCGCCAATTGGACCACGTTGGGAATAGCCTGCTCCACACCGGCTGTTATGACTGCTATTATCTCGGTACTCTCCACTGTCGACGCCCATCGTCTTAATTCCCTATTCATCACCAGTCCGTCGTCAACTGACAACAGCAACGACTGTTGCACGCTTTTCAAGAATCCCTTCCGAATATTCCTACACGCACCTACTGGCCTTAGGTCGCTCTATCTCATTGAAGCCGTACTGCGGTGGGGCGACCCTCACTGTTTTGGCACCGTCAATGCACTCCATGTGCGACAGCTGAATTCCTCATATTGGCCAAACAGATACCAGTTCGTGTCAACTCTCACGGCGGCATGCAACCTCACCTCCCTGTTGCTCGACGGAGGAGGCGTAACACCTTCCATTTCCGTTGCAACACCCTTCACATTGCAAAATCTTCGAAGCTTAACCATCATGTACGAGCCCCAGACGGAATCATACCTCACCGTACTTTCGGCCGGAACGTTTCCGATGCTCACCAAGTTCACCGCCCATGGGATGGATTCACCTGGATGGAACAAAGTGATGGACCTTGCGTTTTTTCAAGCGCTAACACATCTCGTGATAGCAGGTAAAGAGAGTGTGCAGCTGACAACCATGAACGACATGTTTAGCCGACTAGTTAATTTGACCACGATCGACGTGTCTTACGCCGCAGACACATGGTTCGCCGCGTTGGCGAAAAACGCCCGGTTCTGCGCCGGATTGGAAGAGCTGGTGTTGAATTCCCCCTGTCTTGCTGATATGCGCGAGTACGCAACCAGCAGAGATCTTTTGGGGTACACCACTATCCGAAACGTCAGAATTCGCTTTGCCTTGAATGATTCGAGGGAGGATGAAAACCATGTAGCGCTGCGCGTGATAGCGGGAGTTATGGGAAGCTTACATACCTCGCCCACCGCGTATTAGAATACGTGTACTGCTGTAATGCGTAGGCACACCTTGCCAGTTGAAGGAGGAGGTTGGGAGGAGGTGAATGTCAAGTGAATATTTACGCGTTATTTGGATAATGATCATCCAATCGGGGCAAAGCGTGCCGGCTGATTTACGTACAATCCGAAACTATTCTGCCGCATATATCACCGTCAGAGCACTACGCCCACGACAACTCTGCATCTCGAGCAAATCGTCCAAGCTTTTGTACTCAAACTCTCGAATGCAATTCCTTCCGGTCTCTATGCCATCGTGGTACCATACCCAACCGTCCCTCTGCACGACTCGGCAAGTGAAATGTGCACCTCCAGAGTATATTACGCCCCGTAATTTGAAGTGTTTTGCCCCTGCCTCAGTTTCCAATGTGAGTGATTCATCGAATACCAATTTACGGCTGTCCAGCATGATCATGATAACTGTAGGTGCCGACGAAAGCGTGGTGTCCATGCGGACAGCACATCGTCTACCTGCGGCGGAACACACCCGACACACGGTGCGGCGCGTGCGCAAATATTTAGCTAGCCATTTGCTTATAAGGACAGGACCAACTCGTTCCTCTGCACGACTGAGGCCTGCGCTCATGAAACTTTCCAATATGTCGTACGAAGCCGGGTCCCGAAAAGCGCAAGTCATGCAGGTCTGCCTTCCCGTGCCATACGACTTCTCTGTGAACATATGCTCCGCTATCCGGTCTACAGATGTGGTATTGGGGCCATACGGAAAATGCAGGGGTCCTCGTTGGTGCAAATAGCCGCGTACCACGTCTCTGCTCCCCTCCAAACGTTGATCGCCATTTAGCCCCAGTAGCAGCTGATCTGACAGCAAGGTCATTCCCTCGCTCATGCTCGAAAACTCAACACTTCGCCTTGCCGGATCATCTAACCACACATTCATCAATATCGTGAAGACAGAGTCGTACGCACAGCTATGGTCGCAACTGTCCCATATGAAGCCGCACGGCTCACGTCTGGAAACAAGTGTACGTCCAGCACCGCGAACACCCTCGACACTTATGTTGTTGACTGCTGTAGCCGTAGCTGAACCGGCCAGCAGTGTATCATCGCTGAGGGCGCATGTTTTGAAAACTGAACGTGGCGTCGCAGAGTTGACACCTTTAGCACCCAACTGGGAGGGAGGTATTGGTTTTGCCTTCTTAGGCTGACTAGCTTCATGCTCTATCCCATTCTGGGGCGGATCTACATCATCGGCCGTTCTCTTTCGCTTCTTAGCTCCTTGTCCGGTTGGTTTCCATTCGCTATATTGTATATTTTCGGGTATCCTAGGACCCAAGTCCGGCGTCCACTTGATGGAGGGGTGAAAATGCGGTGGGTCTCTGTAGCTTGTTTTCCACGCGTAATACGATCTCAACAGGCGTCTCCTATAGATACCGGAAACTGAGGAGGGCAACTTCCCCTCGAATCTCAATCTTGTAATTTCGTCCAAGGTTTCCAGTTCTCTCAATTCCTGACGGAGAGAGCCATGCATCCCGCCAGTAATCTTTTTGTCATCGAAGTCCTGCAATATTATGGTTCCCGCCGCTGATCTTCCCCTGGATAGAGCAACGTAAAATGATTGGTGGTTTCTGCAGTTAGACAACTCGACCACATTTTTGTCTCTGGATTTACCTTGGGCAGTAAAATCCGTCATCCCGAAATTCAGTAACACTACAACCTGCTCTCTCAACACCGACAACAATGTATCATCAGGTAACAGGCACGTAACATGGGTTATAGTCCGTGGTACCGGCACCACATTCATAGGTAGGTCGCCTATCTGTACGTTTTTCGGCGGATCACACAACTTGACAAACAGAGTTTCCAATATTTGTTGGCCAGACGGACCTGTCGCCGCGTCCCATCCGACAACTACTCCTTCTTGCCCTTTGGTAAGACATAATTCAGTGGCTTCGTTGGAACGTAGCATAACCGGCATACCGATACAGAGCAACAGTCTTCCAGGAATGAAATCGGTAACAGTGGACGGCATGGACGCCCATAGTTTTTTCCTGACTCTCGCGGTTAAAGAACTCAGCTGCGATTGAAGGCATGATTTCCACTTTTGCTTGTCGACCGCACGAGAGCTCAGACGGTCTACCGAGAAAAATTCCTCCAACTCCTGGCGGGTATCTCTGGCAAAGCGCCGGGCACCAAGGTCATTAAGCATATCCTTCTGACTATTTCTCGGAGATATAATCGACACATTGCGTACGTCAGCTGCATCCAACCTGGGATTTTCCCGTTTAAACCCCGCAATCCGAGTTCTGAGGAACTGAAGATCAGCATCGGTACACGCTGCGTAGCGCATATTCTCTAACGCGGTACGGAGTTTATTGTCATCGGCCGTCATCGAAGTCTGACGCATATTCTTCCGGAGTATCACCACAGTGTTGAATTGATGCCAGAGAATTTTCCCCAACACCGCATTCTGATTTCGTTGATCTAACGCATCCGCCACATTGAAGGACACGCTGGGGCTGAATAATGAAGGTCCAGTAACCGGAGCTAGTTGCGTAAAATCCCCTGCTACGATCATGCTCAACGACCCAAAGGAGTCTTCGTGCACGTTTCTGGCTTTCGCAGCCTGAGTTGCAATCATCTGCAAATCAATACAAGAAACCATGGAGATCTCGTCCAAGAACACATAGTCAACACCTTGGAGACGCTCGTTCACCGCTGCCAATGAAGAAGTCTCGTTGCGAATCCCATCGATATCGTCGTGGTTCTTGCTCTTGGAGTCCCTGCTTATTCTGAATACAGAATGGTAAGTGGATCCGCCTAACAAAGCCGCAGTAGAGCCAGTTGGACCTAATATGATGTAGCGGTATTCCTCTTTTCTCTCGGCGAAAATCGGAAGATAGCCTTGAAGACAGCAGATTTACCGGTCCCGCCCATTCCGCCCATGTACATCTTGAGGGGCTCTCTATGCGGATGAGAGGCATGGTTTGTCACCAACAAAAATGCCCGTCGTTGCTCCTCGTTCAATCCGCAAGACGCCACTATGTCAATCTTGATTTTTGTGCATTCTGCAGCATCTGCCTTGGACTTGGGCTGGAAGTAAGTTGAGGCTAGCTCTTTCACATTATCATACAGCATTGATCGCGATCGATTAAGATCCGCAACTGTAGGCATATCTGACATCCTGTTGGCTGTCAATTCGGCCCGCAACGACTTGACCAGCGCGGTCCAGGACGTCCTAGTCTGATAAACAGGCAATACCCTGTCTGTGTCGGTAGCAACCAAACCTCCGTAAGGCTCCCTCATCAAGCCGGCCTCTGCCGCAATTCCCTTCATAACGTCTGCCTCATTCAACATCCTCTTGGTTTTTGGACCCTGCTCGGCATCGTCATCCGGAAAATCATCCTCGTCAAGACCGTAGTCAGAACCGTCCAAATCGTTTTCCATATCATCGCGTACCCCTAACAAGGGATGACGATATCGTGCGGATCCGTCGGCCTCTGCTGCCGCCAGCTTTTCTTTCATAATACGGTAGTGGTCATCCCTCGCATCGTTGCATTCATATCTGACATTGAAGTTCTCCATCAGTTGACGCTGGCGTTTTGTAAACTTGTGCGCTTTGAAGGCTTGGTCCCACGTTGTATCTACGTGCTTCAAGTCTCCTGGCGACCTCCACGGCTTGAAGATGGTCAACATGGTGATGCAATAATAGGATCGATCGCCTTTGTCTGACCGCGGCATAGACCCACCTATGAAGTTGGGTATTATCTTGTCCAATCTGGTAAAATCACATCCAACAGCATGCGATGAAAACAGCTCGTGGCCTGGTTGAAACGGGTGTCTGCGTGGCTTGGATGCCTTGTCGAGGCCGGCTTGCTTAGCGACTATCACCTCATCTTCGTCGTCTGTTTGCCAGTCACTCTCGTCGTCCCACTTCCCACCTACCGGATCATCCGGTTTGTCCAAGTCATCACAGTCACTATATTCAGGATCGTCAAACAGGTTGGGATCGGTAGCCGGTTCGCTACCGTATATGTCCACGCCATCCTCTTCAAGTCGTTCTATCGCTTGGAGGTGGTAACCAGTATGGAAGTATTTGGAGAGCCGAACTTCCTCTTCGAACTCCTTTCTCTCTTTTTTGGACCTGGGTTTTTTTCAGAGCATTGTACCCACTCGTAAAGGCTAACATTTTCGTAGATGGATGGGCGAAATCTGTAGTCATCCACTGAGGAAGTGGCGATTATCTTGCCGTCCTGTTTTCCAAGAGGAACCTTTTCGTCGTCAGCGGTCTCATCGTGCTCCTGAACGGGACCTTCTTCTCCGTTTTCGGATTTGCAGACCGGGTATGTCACGTCATCCATCTTCGCGTCCTCCGCAGAGTCTGAATCATTCGCTGGGCCCAACCAATGAGCACGAATGAACTGTACATACGATCGCCAAAAGAAAGTGACATACTCGTGGCTCGGGTAGTGATCGGGGTTCCCTAGCAGATACATCGACGCCATCGGACTACCGATCTCCATTTTGGCGGCCATGGAGTTAACCATCTTGCGAACTAGATCACGAGCTACATCCTGTTCTTTGCGGTCTCCACCTATCAATTCGGCATCCTTTTCGAACACCTGGTACACAGACGCGAACATCTGGTACGATTTCAGGCTGAGCTTTGACACATAATCTGACACGTACGAAACCACCGCTTTTATCGCAGTTCCGGACAGCAGACTGGTCACGTCTGAGTTGCATCTGGACAAATACGTGAGTATTGGATTTATTGTGTTGACCATTGGTTCTCTGTGCCGCATATTTAAGTGGCCATCTGCAGAAACTTCCGAGTCCTCGTACAGATCACGCGGGAAGCGTGCACGACATACACCACTCTTGGTGAGGCATCCTTTTTTCTGGAACTTAAACGTCGACGCATCCTTTTTCTTCTTCTTATTTTTTTGTCGCCAGTCCTGCTTCGCTTTATCAGCTCTTACATCTTGTCCAGATTCGTGATGGCGATGAACATTTGACCGAAGAACTAAGCTGTCAACTTCGTCCCTGTAACCGTACCACCAATCGGTAAGCTTAGTGCAACGTTTGCAAGCGTTCTGACAACCCGCACGGCTGCACATCTTAGGAGGTGCGCGAGGCAAGGTTTGAGTGGGAGAAAAGAACACGTCAAGCTCCGATTTCTCTTGCTCCTCCTCTTCGGTAGGGGCTATCTTGAGATGTTCCTGCACGTCGCTCATGGATCCCCTATTGAACTCCCCCTGGTGACAGTTCTCGAGATATCTGATTAACCTTTTCCTGAAGTTAGATGCCGGATTTGTCAAACGTTCCTTGATTTGTTGAGGAGATAAAGCATTCACGACCCACAACAACAGATGGATATGCAGAGTGAGCCGTCCCTGTTGTTCTACAGTTCCGTAGAACGCGTTAGTGTGGCCGAACACACCTCTGTCCTCTTGTTCCCACCCGAGCACGTCCGTCAAAAAACTTTGTACCATGAAATGGAAGAACCGAGCTGCAGCAACGGGGTTTCTGGACATAAGCAGGTTCCTGTCCTTGTACGACCTCAAATCCGGTCGAAACACCCAGTCTTCTTGTGCGTAGTACAACGCGATAGGATGATGCAAGTCTGACCACGATATAGTGACGAACCAAGTGGGAGCGTTAAAGAAGGATATGGTCGACCATAT